>OZ026621.1:13271297-13823797 GCA_964020975.1 Hermodice carunculata
AGCTTTCGAGTGCAGGCTCTTTGGGACGTGATCAAACATGCACACTGGGGACAAATGGCCAAAGGTGAGACCTCCACCTCAAAAGTCTCTTGGAGTTAGCATTTTGGCCAGATGAAACATCTGCATGAAAATAGTCATGTGGTAAAGATATGCACTGGGAATTAAAATTTGACCTTCATTTGACCTTAAAATTACCTTGAAGTATAAAACGTATCTATATTCTTATATCTGGCCAAATCTACTCTCATATGCTCGCATCTGCCACCAAAATGATGACAATGATTGATAAGTTCAGAATCTCAGGATATATCTGAAAAAAATGAAGCTCTTCAACTAAAAATTAAGCCATTTTTATAAATTCTACCAGAAAATGTCATTTTCAAAGTAACATGATAAGTTTCGAATAAGGTGATCAGACATTCACACCTGAGGATGCAGCTTAAAGAGCAAATGATTCTGAAAAAAAGTTTGTCAAAAATGATTAAATTTCAATGAATTGAGGTCGGTTTAAACACATAACCTCGTTTTGGATCTTCCAAATCCAAGATGGCCGCCTCCTTGGCTGAATCCGAGGTTGATAGAAATGAGCATAACTCCCCATAGATTTGATATATCCTGATGATTTTTTTAATGTATCTACTCTTTGAGCTCGAGCTGCTATTTGTGCCCTCATTATTCCTCACGGCGTTGCCTGGCAGCAACTTTGGAATTTATATTAGGGCAAATCCCTTGTACTTTTTTCCTCATTTTTGTCCAAATTCGGAATTCCTTTTTTCAAAATATTCTAAAAAAAAAATCTAACAGCAAGAATTTTTTCGATTTTTTTTTATTTCGACCAACACAGTTGTCAAAAGGCGAAAAATAGCTCAAACGTCGCTTTCTTACTTACCTTTTGTCAGTTAAGATTACATGAAGGTCACCTTATAAGCAATAAATATGTGTAATTTTCATATATTGCAACATATCGTAATTGTGCATAGTTTTATTGAACGAGACTATGTGGAACCAATTGAACGTGCATGACGTCCTACTTTTGGCCATTTGGCCCCTGTGTAGTGGACAATGTTACATTTTTTTTATCGCAAGGATTGTGGTTTGCGTCGGTCCAGGCAATTTGTGGAAAGATTTGCGCAACCATAGCTGTATGGAATGTAAAGACAGGACATGGCAGCTGGGTAAGACAAGTGTCTCTATCTTTCTAAGCATAATCCACAACCTCGTGCCTCATGCATGATATCAAAGGAATCTACATGTTGCACGACCGCTTGTAGGCCACAGATGCCTGGCAGTTGAACACCTGGTTGACAGTGAGTGAGTGTGTTGGTGTTGGTCTCGTTGTCATCTCTGTGTTAGCCTCAAGCCACCAGACACGCTGACCTATCTTACATCTAAATTTACTACAAAATAGAGAATAATCGTACTTGTAGTTACTATAAGAAGGTTGCACTCGTGTAGAATTATATAAATTATGCCCCAGATTGTTCCTCCAAGGAGCTCCACTCGGAAACATTTAACTAAAAAAATATATCGGTTTTGGATCTCATTCAGTATCAATTCTTGAAATTGAAAGGCAAAAATTCTATTTTGGTGTCCCATGGGTTAAGTGAAGTTGTCGGAAATATCAGGGTAACCCAGTGCACCTGATCAACAGGCTTGTCGATGCCCCACAGTCAACTGCTTCTTTCCATTACTTCAATTCGTACGCCCTATTAACACCAAGCGGTGTTTTGAGATAAAATCTTATTGTTTGAAAATAGGTTTTATTGTGAAATGGACCGTACGTAATTTCAATGTTGTTTAATATGGACTGTAAAGCTATGCAAAGTGTAGACTGACTTATTTTAAATGGAGTGTGAGAAAACTCGAATGTTGACTTGACCAGTCGCTATCCATAGGCCAAGACATGTATAGATAAAACCCTTACTCATAGGAAGCCCTCTTGCACAGTCATAGTAACAAACCAACGTGTGATCGTTCAGCCAAACGGGCATCCACAAAAATAATGCTATAACGAAAAAGTAGGATCCTGTTGTTTGACTGATTCCAATTGAAAATGATATGTGCCTGTGATAATAAAGAACGTTGACTGAAAGTCTAGCTCATGACGGAAAAATGGAGAGAACTTCGCTGGTGTGATGTCTGCTGTGCTAGTCGTTCACATCACTTTGATTTTATTATATTGAATACTACTAGCAAAACAAGGGAGATCAATAATTGCTACTAATATTATGACTGGACAAAACGATTTAGTGACAGTTACTACCTGTAGCCACGTGACAGACTGTTAAGTATGATTGATGGGTGGCATTGTTCCGCCAGGCGGCTGAAAACCAAAAGAGTGACACATGGGCATTCAGATGTCCGAATGCCTCAGTGGGTTTTTTTGCTTTCTTCTCATAACTTTACTTTAGTTGGGACCTTGAAATTTTGCCAACTTACAGAAAGGACATTTATCTTGTAAAAACCCATTAAACTCTCAAAATCGCCCATGCAAAGGTTTTTGCTGTCTTACCTCTCCTTAAATTGACGGTGAAAAGAAAAGCATGTTCAGGCAAGAGAAAATTTCCTTTCATTATATTTTATGTACCGAGATTGGAGAATAATTAAGTTCGCACATACACTATAACGTTTTTAAAAATATGTATTACAGGAAAGCAGAATAGTTTCAGGCTGGGCTGAGAAGTACGTTTTATCCTCTGTTTCCTTCGGCTCACGGGTGTTGTACCATACATGCATTGCATGTATCATAGTTTATACACATTTCATTTTAACCAGTCCAGTTAAGCATGTGTGCATTTACAATATTTTTTTCTCCAGCCTTCAGTCGCTTGCCGTTTTATTGTGTTTATGCCGGCCGTATATCTATGTGGGGCCATACATTTGTGAAAACAGATTTATGTCAATAAAGACGATCTAGCTATGCATCGCTTTGTTCTTGTGGCTATCATTTGTACATTTCTTTTACATAGGCCTGCAAATTGTGCTTGGCACTACATTTGAATCCCTATAATATGCAGTGCCATGATTAAACCTAATCGAGAATTCATATACGAAACAACATCTAATATTTGGCCACAGAATATTGTAAACCAGGGCTGCAACGAGTCATATTAAGAAATGAAATCATCATCATTATTACTGTTAAAAGCCTATATGAAAAACAGGACACGGATTGTCACGTGACGTAGCACCGCTGGTATAAATACTAAGAGGGCAGTTGCTCAGGGAGCCGGTCTGAGACTTTGTAGCGGAAAAAAATCTATGTATTGTAAGGCTCACAATACATAATTTTGTATCACTAAATCTCATCCGTTCATTATCCCCTTTTCTTTTTGTTTGATTTAGAGTTTTAGCAGTTCCCAAGTGTTTTTAATATTCCTTCATTTGTATATGTTTGGTTCATTCTCGGCTCAGCGAAACTTGAATTAAAGTCCTTCATTCTAAGAATTAATTCCCCATATCTCTCGTCTCTTTTAAATACAATGACAAAAATCAATGTTGTGGCCTTTCTCCGTAACCGCTGACAAGTTATCTGCCAAGCGACAATCAATGTGAGCTTCTAGACAAGGCAAAGCCACCACAATAGCGTAACAATACTGTTTATATTCCAGGACGTCTCATTTTCAGTCTACAAGCCGGCCTTCACAGTTTCTTCGTGTTGCAAAGCATTATTTTTTTTCTACTCTAATAGTCACTATATTCGCAACAAAACGTATTTAACTACATTCTGCTGATGGTTTATAGGTACGTAAATTGGAACTTAAAGGGTATTGCTTGAAATTAAAATTAGTACTAGATAAGGGGCGGTCCATAATTGTAAACATTTTATCAGTGTACCAAGAGCACTGAGTATTTCAGAGTCAGCTTTATGTAATATTAAACGAAAACTAACACGAGGACTATTTTAAAGGACTACTGCCATCAGTAAGCTTACAGTGCTTGTGCAATGTGAACACACGTACATACTCTGAAAATGCACTGTCTTCCTTATCAGTATAAGGTGGAAGTGGATAATAATGCAGGAAACGCTTCGTACGGGCAGAAATAGAGTTTTTAGACACTTTCTTCAGCTGGAGCTCTCCCATAAGGAAAGTTTCCCCACTTAGACATATATTACAACACAAAAATATCCACTCATGTACACCTGGACGCACACAAACCAACTTGAAGAGTGGGCGGACGTTTGTGCAGTATGCTAACTTTTAGCTGAGTTGGTGGGAGCTGTTGACGGTACCTGGAACACAACCAACTGTGACCAACGTGCTAGAGAGACAGGCTTGAGGAGAAAGTTGGCAAAAAACGTACTCTCGAACTTAAAATGTACAAAGTGAGCCCATATGGATTTTGCTTAAAAATTTGCTTTCCACAACTACCAGGTTTTGACTATAATATCTGCACTGTTTAAAAACCAGGTGTTTATTCACACAGACACATCAAGGTGTTCCCATAATAATTTCAATTGAATAGAAGGTACGCATATTAACTATATTAACTGCTTATCATAATCATTTTAACATAACAGAAGAAGGCAGAAATAATTTGATCTGAAGCTTTGAAGATTTAAAGTTTATATGATGCATCTTACCAAACATGTACTAAATTGGAAAAAAACATGTTTTATCAAAGAAATATTTGTTGGTAATCCAAGATAAAACAATGAGGAAAAATATTAATTTCGGGAATGAAACCAGAAGTAAATTAGACAGTATAAATTTTTTTTCACAGAATCATTGTGCAAAACAATACAAACTTAATACTGTTTGAAAACTACTTGCAAAGATATCAAAATGAAAGAATTTGTATTCATAGTACACTTATCAATACTTGCCAAACTTTCAAAGGCTTAGATGAAAAAGGTGATATTGTCAGGTCAGAGACTGTAAAAATGTTACAACAGTGAACACATATACACCAAAAGGTCAACATTCAGAAATATCTATTATTTGACTTTTCTTCTTTATTGTGGTCATAGAGTCAAGAAATGTGTTCTTTACTTTTGTATATGTGTGTGAATCGTACCATTTACCTATCCAAATATATGTAGAGGCTGTTCCTTTCTTTTTTACATAATTATGTAAGTGTAACTTATATTCTTTTGATATCGTTTGGTAAAATAGCACTGAATAAGTATACATTACATTGAGCAAGACTTTACTTTATGATTTTTTTTTCATTCGCGTTTGTTTGGTGCATGGTCATTTTTACAAAATGATTTTTTTTTTTTTACATCAAATGGAACCTTTTCCTTGTGCTTACTCTTTCAAAAATGTTGTTTTGAACCTTAAAGTGGCATTCAGAAGCCTTATATGACCTTACATGTTGTACTGCTACAACATGTTATGCCAGAGTGTATTTTAAGCAAAATATCAGTTACATTGGGACTGTCAAGAGCTAGCATGTGGCAGGTTTTTAACCTTTTCCTTGTGCTTACTCTTTCAAAAATGTTGTTTTGAACCTTAAAGTGGCATTCAGTAGCCTTATATGACCTTACATGTTGAACCGCTACAACATGTTATGCCAGAGTGTATTTTAAGCAAAATATCAGTTACATTGGGACTGTCAAGAGCTAGCATGTGGCAGGTTTTGTTCTGTACTATATTAATATGCAGGGTTATAATCAGAAAATTTACCTTTGGCTGTTGTCAAGTATCACATATCAGGTTTTTACTTGACAATGACGACATATCGGTAACTTTTGTCAAAAGTCATTTCTACTTTCATACAGGTCATCCAGAATCAGGATACAGGGATCATTACAATTTAATTGTGTTTTCAATATGATAAAGCTGCACATGTAGATGGCTGAAAAAGCTCCTCTTATTTCGCACATACAATTTTCATTTGTCAAGCGGTGGGTCCGTGCACGTCAAAGATTCTCTAGCTCTGACCACAACCAAAAAGGCAAATGCTGACATTCATTTTACCATTGATCAGAAGTAGCAAAATCATTTCAGAGAAAAGGTACTCACTGTTCAGTGTAAAATTATCTTCAATATAAAATAAGGGCATGCTGTCTTGAGTCACTACATTAGAAAGACTAAGGTACATAAAACCCTTTTATTATATTAGTTATTGTAAATAAGGTATTAGTAACGTTAGAATTCTTTCAATTCACAAAGAGACGAAAGTCTGTAAAGCAACTGATTACGTCAGTATAGCAGACCAAATTATTTGCGCTACAAAACTTATAAGTGCAAAGTTTTTATGGCTCACGGTGTCACCTTAACTATCTATTGAGGCTTTTGCCTTGGAGCCTAAAGCTGGTACTGCTATTACAGTTCTCATAGTGAGATCAATGTAAACATTTTGAAACCGCATTGAAGTGTGTGCACCTTGTCTAAGCCAGACCCACCAGGCACAGAATACTAATACCCTGGATATGGGGCACCTCGAGATCGATTGTGCTCTAGATAGTGGTACATTTTAGTTTTGTGGAGTAAAATTGTGATAAGTAGTTTGAGCTTTAAAGAATCTTTGTGCGTGATGTAATATTACTTTTGCGGCCCAAAAGTAATCAGTGACTCAAGGTGGTCCTGCTGTTTTGGGTACCTTAAGAAATGACGCAATGTGCCTTGGTGGCTCTGGCTGAAGGTGTTATCAGTGACCCAAGGTGCTCCAGTAACTAGTGAAAGATCCACTGTCAGCATAAATAAAAAGATTTTTTTCTACTTTTAAGTCTTGTGTGCATAGGATGTCTGTTTGAAGCAAAAAGTATGTCCACCCCCAACATTCCTGAGCCAAATGTGTGAAACAGTCCACAGTTGTGACGTGATCTTTGATTTTTCATTCATCAGTGTTCTTGCTGGAGAGCAGACAAAACGTATGGTGCAGCGTTGGCTTCAGGAAGCAGGGAAAAATGATTCGCATAGAGTGACACTGTTGCAATAGCAACAATGGTCCGGAAACACTCTGGCTGTTTCCTTAAATTCACAGAAAGACAAGCAGTTGAGAAGGACATGGCTGGCTAAAGAAGATAGAGAGTGCTTTGATCTAGACAATTAGTATGAAGGCTACCCTCCTCTGTGCAGTGACCACTACACACTGCAGTATTTAAGTAAAAAACCAAAGCCCACAACTTGCGAGAGAACTTAAAAGGATAATCAGGCTGACAAGGGATGCAATTCAAGTCTGATATACCTTGATGGCACCGACTCAGGTGCTCCAGTAATTTTTTAGTCCTCAAGACAATGGAGCAATGCGCCCTTGTGGCACTGGCTCGAGGTACTCCAATAATTGGAGTACCTTAAGGCATGGAGCAATGTGTCCTGGTGACACTGGCTCAATGTGTTCAATAGTTTGGGGGTACCTTACAGCATGGAGCAATAGATCGTGGTGACACCCGCTCAATGTGTTCAACAATTGGAGGTACCTTAAGGCATGGAGCAATGTGTCCTGGTGACACTGACTCAATGTGTTTAATATTTGGGGGTACCTAACGGCATGGAGCAATATATCCTGGTGACACTGGCTCAATGCTTTCATTGGTTAGGGGTACCTTAAGGCATGGAGCAATGTGTCCTCGTGACACCAACTTAGTGTGTTCAACAGTTTAGGACACCTTAAGGCATGGAGCCATATGGAGAATGACTCGATAAGCCATTGCTGGACTTCTTTCACAATCAACGTTAAACAAATCTGTCTATACTATTGTATATGTCCTGGTGAAAGCGGCTCAATGTGTTCAACCGTTTGGGGTGCCTTAAGGCAGGGAGCAATGTGTTTTCTGCAAACAGAAAATTCATATTGAAAACGGCAATATGGGTGGGCGGAGCCCTGCTTTATATAATGGCATTTTAATTTGGTTATCAAAGGAAAATTTGATTAACAGTTGAAACAAAATCTATAAAATCTAGTTTTGGTTTGAAAAATTAAAATTGTCCACAATGTCTTGTTATACAATATGCGCAGGTTGACGTACAAGAAATGTTTGGTTTCTTTTCTTTCCGTATAAGAGGTTTCACTCATAAGAGGCTACACGAAGTAAAAATGACCTTGACCCTATTATGGGCGACCCTGATGAAGGTATTTACGTCATAACTTGTGTGATGAAGTAAGGCTACTTCCAACTTGTGAACGAGTGCACTAATGCATAAGCTAAACCTAAAAATCTACGAGCACAAAATATGAGTGCACATTCGAGGTCTACTGGCAAGATTCGGGGTTTTGTCGTTAGGAAATATTTAAAATTATAAATGAAGACATTTATTCTTGTTAGGAAAGAATATGGCTACAAAGAGCAGGTTACCTATCAGGCCAGCAGCTGCAGGTACCATGGGCATAAGCGTTGTTTGTGTCTCCCCCTGTGATAATCTACGGCTCCCTATGTTCACATCGTATCAATAAACAAGAATGTCGCTAGTCTAACTTCCACCTCATGGCTAGTTCTGCAAATATTCTAGCCGGAAAATTATATTTATTTGCCCATTATACATAAATGACATCGCAGAACTTTTCCATCACTCATGCTAGAAAGTATACAAGGTATGAACATTAACATTGACATGGAAAAAGAACTATCTATGTATCTATCATAGTTATCTCTTCTCTCTATAAACGTTTTCAAGATTTCGTTTTTGTATCCTTGCCTCGTACATGAATTTAATTTTGCAGCTTTGGTTCACCTTTTACTGGATGCCCCTGTAGCACAATTTTATCAATTGAAGTTGGAACGGCATCGTGACAAATCTGAAGACACTCATACATAAAATATTTAAATTTTGTAAATTCAACTGATTCGCAAAAATTAAAATTCAACAACTTTGGTGGTTCAAAGTTGACTGGATGCAGTTTTAGCACAAAACTATGAATTGAAATTGAATTAGCACCGCCATTTGTAATATTTTTTATATAAGGTAAGATCTTCCTTTTGTTTATTTTGTTACTTTGCATAAATCAAAATGCTACAACTTTGGTCCATGATATACTGGATGGGGCTGTAGCACAGAGTCCTTAATTGAAGTTTGAAAGACATCTTTATCTACGATAGTTTTGTAGATATTCAAGACTCAAATTTTGTGTATTCGCCTAATTTGCGTAAATTTAAATGTTACATCTTTGGTTCATGGGTTCACTGCATACGTACATAACACAAACTTAATGCTTAATCAAAGATGCATTGCCATCTTAATTGATAATAGTTTTAAAGTTATTCGGCATTTTGATTTTTCAGGGATGCCTCGAAATGTCGTGGTTCACTGGACTGGCAGATGTCTACCCATCCAGATTTTGCTTTAAACATATTTTTATTTTTATTCCAACACTAGATCAAACCATATCACCATGTGCTCGATTAGGAAAAGGTTTCGGCCCTATATAATTCCCTCTTGGGAGAAAAAAGGACGACGAGTAAACCGGACATCAACAGACACACAAATGCCACACAGCCAGAAAGCCCGACTTCCGTCACGCAGATCAAAGTCAAAATGACGAGCGCAGCTGGACAAGGACCGTGGGGCATACTTCAAAATAATGATGTAAATGCTTTAGCTCTGTACATATTATTTAATAATCAATTTGAATATAATTTTCAGTACATGGTACCTGAAACTGATATTATGCAGGATAGTACCCATAGAAAGAAAACAAATGTGTATTTCTGTGCAGCAGAAAAAATCGAATATTCGTCAATGAGGTGAAATCTTTTGAACCATAAAGAACTGCTTGCAATGAGATAATGACATGTAATTTGGATCGTGCTATAGTTTTACGAGAATAAGAGAAAAATAAATGCCATGCACCTTCATATTTGCACCACATTGGCAGCTGGGGTTTACTTTCATTCCAATTTTAGATATGAGAGTCCAGCTGACTGCTATCTCGGCGCACGCGAATATGCAAAACAGAAACGTATGTATTACCGAAATTATACCAATCAGGGCACACGCTTGGCTGACCATACTTTGTAAGTAATTTTTCTTTGTATATTGATAAAGATCACGAATGACGAATATCTAAAGGAAATTAATTGCAGAGACTACTGTGGATGGGAAAAGGAATTACTGGATAACTCAGTACGACCTCTTAAATGCGGTAGATTAAATCTCTGTCGAGTAATATTGTTCAAAGCTACGGGATTATGAATATTTAGAATAATGGATTGTAAATAAATAGGAGCTAAATTATTCATAAATTTGCACATCATTGACAACTTTGTAAATTCTCTGCGACTCGCTAAAGTTGACCAACCTTTTTCTTCATATAGTTTTGCTTTAGATATTCCATACATTGCATCCGTCACTATTCTGGCACCAGTCAACTGAACTCTCTCAAGTTTGTCGGGATCTGTTGTCGGGCAGCCATCCGAAATGGAACTTCATATTCCAAAATGGGTCTTACAAAAGAGAAATATATAGTTTGTGAGTTTGACGACCAAGACGATATTGTAAACTTTTCATAATGTTAAGAAGTTACGCAGTTATAACAATTATGCCTTTGATGTGATCTAACCATTTAAAATCAGACCGAATTGTGATGCCCAAGTGTTTACGGCTGTTTACATTTTGCAATGAATGATCGTAAAAAATTAGCGGCGGATGGTCTGGAGAGGAAATCCTGCGTCAAATTAACACTCTATCAGTTTTTTTAGCGTTCAAGGTAAGGAGCACATCACCTGCCCATTGCTCAGTAGAAGAAAGATCGGACTTAGTAATCTCACCAGCAGTTGCAGGATCATAACTAGCTAAATAGAGAGATGTATTACAGGCAAATAGTTTTTTGTTACATCGGGCAAGGTCAACTATATCGTTAATAAATATCAGAAAAGGCAGAGGTCCAAGCACAGATCCTTGGAGAACATCCAGCTTGAACTGTTCCCCAGCTAGACGACTGACCTTGTATAACAACGTGTTGCTGGCGGTCACGCAAAAGCTAGAAAACAGATTTAACAAATCACCACAAATAACATTTTTCCCAAGTTTAAATTTTAAACCTGCATGCCAAACTTTATCAAAAGCCTTGCCGATGTCCAGAAAAACGAAGCGTATCTATAGTTCATGATATAGAGTGAGTAGTTAATTAAGGGTAGAGTCGGCCGGTGTGAAGCCAGACTAGTGCGCAGGAATTATTAAGTTATCTCTGAAAAAAGATATAAACATATTTGAAAACAACTTGTTTAAAACCTTAGTAAAAACATTCAGCTAAGAAACTGTTCGATAATTAGGACACATGTTGCCCGTACCTTTCTTATGGATAGGACTAGCACTTGATAATTTCCATATGAAGGGCAATATGTTTATACGCAAGGAAAGATTAAAAGATTCGGTAAAATATTTGTATATGGGAGGTGTAGCTTCTTTTAAAAGTCTTGCACTGATACCGCCAGGTCCGGTAGCCTATGCACTATTCAGACGCAAGGGCGATAATAAAAACGTAACGATTAATTTATTGCTGAACTCAAATTATTAGTTGGTGACTGGTAGGCAAAATACAATGTAGTATACATTATAATGAATATACGAATTTATCTGCACATGTGATGGGTTCCTGTGTGTACATATTCATAATTGCAAAAACCAAAATGAAAGAAAAACTGTTGTCTGCAAGGAGCCAATCAATAATTAACATGAATACCTCTCTCCTCCCCTTCAAATTAATACCTAAAACTTCAGATTTTTCAAACAAAATGCAAGGCTATAGTATAGGTCGGCCACTTGTTTAGACCCTAAAACGTGTTCGTGTAATGTTTAAACAGCTTCTCAAGAAGATACTTATATAACAGACAAGTCCAGCCACAGAATGACTTTTTTGAAATTTTCACTTGCACAAAAAGTATCATGTATTGCATTCCAAGGATGATAGTCTCAAGAAATTATGGTTATCTGCTAGATTACCGAATAAGAGGAAACCTCTAATGGTGGAGCTGGTTTATTTTCCAAACGATGGAATTGGCGGTCAAAGTTGTGAAAACTGCATGGCAGAATAGGCAGGGACAAGAACAGAAGCTTCTAGCTGTGCCTAAAAGAGGCACTGCAGTCACTGGAGGGTTAGGGTTGTGTCTTCCCATTACTTTACATTGTAATTTGCAACTTAATAACTTGAAAACAACTGTACATAGAGACACTAAGTTTCGCTCAGTAAATCTAGATGCGTAGCTAAATACCTCACAAAAATCACATAACCACAGCTACTAAAGTGACCAGTTCATTTAAGGTTACTTTAGCATGCAAACCAATAGGAATGCACCGTTCTAGCCCTCCAAATTGTTGTGTATTCGGGTGTGTATTGGGGTAAATACACACTTCAGAGCTAATTCTGGCCTTTCCTATTAAATGAGAATATAGGATCTCTAAAGCTGACTGGGCATGATTGTTTACTTCTTGGTGACCTTAATGGGACTTTGCCCGCTTTCAGAAAACCCAGAAAACGCATTCCAAATGGACATCTGCTGTCTCACCTAATGGTTGATATATCTAATTTAAATGTTCTTAATTGTCATGAATTTTGCACGGGCTGTTTTACATGGCAACGTAATAGCCTTAAATTGGTCTTTGATTATTCCATAACAGCGGATGGTATTGTAAGTGATACTTATAGTTTTATGTTCGGAACGAGTGGGACTCGAACCTGTAACCTTTGCCACCAGTCGCCTAGCTGAAATGGGTAACGCACGTATCCACTCGACCAAATCCCCATTCTTAAAAAAAGAATGATTCAATGGAGGTAGTTATGTGCGAGTGCCATATCAACAGGGTCATGCAGTGTAACAATTGATAAACTGGGTTTATTTAACACAGTTAGCGATCAGAACACAATAGTCATAAAAGGTCATGTGACTTTGCCTGGGGCTCTTATCCAGACCGCAAACACATAAAACAGGCAAATCGCTTCTACAGCTATTGGTGTAAGAGGAGCAATGACTGTGATCCCGAATCTCTGCAATATATATGGGAAGATTGTGTGTCCAAAAAGAAAGAAATCAACGAAACGATCTTTACTAAGAAAGTAAATGACAAGATTCAAAGTTTTATTCTAAATTCGGGAAAAGGCTGTAAAAATACTAAAGGTTACCGGAAAATGTTGAGACGCCGGCATAAAAATAATAATTTCTCAGTGAGAATTACAGATACGAAGAGTGATACACGTATCGTAGTTAATTCGATAGAAATAAGTGGGATTCTTGCGAATTATTTTCAAAATATTGTCTCACACAGTTGTGGCCAAGGTCCTGACCATACGTCAAAACGTAAGGAAAAAAGAAATCAATTCACGTGTTACATTGGTGGTACTTCAGGTCTTGTAGACATGGAAAATAATTACAAAGTATCTCGGATGCAATTCGCAAACTGAAAAATGGTAAAGCTTGTGGCATAGATCGTATACCAAATGAATTTTTAAAGCAAGGTGGTATGTCTCTGATTATTTCGTTGGTAGGTCTTTTCAATATGTGTAAGTTGTATGAAGAATATCCAGACGAATGGTTTCACTGTTACATTAAACCCACTCACAAGGAATGATCAAATGAATCTTTAGCAAATTATCGTGGGATTACAGTCACTTCGACCATTTATAAGGTCTTCACCTCGTTGGTTGAAAGTCAGTTTATGAACTTCTTGGAGCATTAAGAAGCGTAAGAAATTGAAAACCTGGCTATCCTTTCGGGATATATCAATGGCTTTTGATGCCGTAAATAGGGAAAAAGAAATTCAGGGTAAAGCATGGCGTTTGACTGAAAATTTGTATAATAAATTCGAAAAATAAATTTAGTTTTGGCACTTTCCAAAGTTCTTGCTTCGAAGCAGTTAATGGAGTGAAACGAGGGTGTATTTTCTCCCCAACTTTGTTTTCCATGGTAATGTTAGCTTTTGTTCAAATGTTGGAGGAAAGGAATCTTGGTGTATCCCATGAAAATGGTCGTATTCCCTGGCTTCTATGCGCTGAAGACATCGCATTAATAGCAGAAACTGGGGACCAATTAATACGTATGCTTAATGTACCATATGTTTTTGTTGAAAAATGGAATATGTTGTTTAGCAGTAATAACTCAAAAGTCATGGTTGTTGGGAAAAGATTTGACGAAAACAAAAGATGGATGCTTGGTGATAAGTACATTTTGGAATGTAAAGCGTACAAGTATTTAGGCATCATGTTTTCAAATTCGTTTAAAGACTCAGCACATGTAAAGGAATTAATTGTTTCAAAGATATCTCGCCTTCGGGGCTATTCATGGGGCATATTATCATCCCACGAAAATGTAAACCGAGTTACGTTTGGTAATACTATTTGGAGGAATATAATTCTTCCTTCTATTACACATAGGGGTCCCGTGTGGGTCCGTAGTATGAAAGAGTGTCAGGTTACTCTCAGGTCCGTGCAGTAAGCAATGGCCAGAGCCTACGTGCAGGTCCGCTCTTCAGCTGCGATAATGGCTACTCTTGGTGAACTGGGATGGTTACCAGTTGAATATTATTTTGGAACAGATGAGGGTAAAAATTGTCCACCGCATGAAATTTGATGTGCCTGATACTGGGAAATGCAAACATATTTTGGATAGCTTAATGGAGTCCACTTGCGACCAATCGCCCAATGCCTGGCTATATGTTGATAAAATGAGAAAACTGTTTAATAGCGTGTGCATGGATCGTTTTTCTTTTTTTTTTTCCGAGTCAAAAACCCAAACTGGCTTAGTCTTTTTCTTAAGTCGTCTATTGAAGGGTAAAAATTATTTTTTCCCAGAAATTGACGCATTAATTCACTGAATTGGTATCAAATGTTAAAGCGATCCACTTTTGGTGAAAGTACTTGTTCAATGTTTAAAAAAAATGGTGGTACTAGGTTGAAAGTTTTGGTTCGAACTGGATGCCTAGTCTTGGGAAATGACCGGGAAAGATGGGCGTGTTTCAGAAAGTGAATGTATTTTATGCAATGATAAGTAGGAAGATTCGTCACTTTTTTTGTTTTGTTTTTTTTGTTTGTCTTGTTTTTTTATGCCCAGCCCTCAATCACATAAGATCGGAAAAACATGTCTTTGCAAAGAGGATGTGAAAGGTTAAAATGCGATTATGTCTGATTAAAACACTATTACAAAAATCAGTCTTTTCTAGGCTTTATTTGATTTCATTTTTTATAAAACTCTGCATATATATATATATATATATATATATATATATATATATATATATATATATATATATATATATATACACATACATATATATGTCATCGCCTATTTTTTATATCTTTTTCGAAATTTGTTTGGACGATATTATGTTAAGATTAAAAATGTTTGCTCTTATTTTTTGTTTTCCTTTTTTTCCCCCCTTTTTTCTAAGGACTGACTTTCAGGTGCCCTATCTTAACTCAGGCAGTCGACGTTTTATTTTTGGCACCCAATTATGTCCATAGTGTTAAATTTTGTCAGAAATATGCCAAAGAATATAATGTCATATTCAATTCAGATAAGTGTTGATACTTGTACCTGATAGACAATGAACAATGTACTAGTTTGTCGCTTCATGATATCTCTCTATATATGCAAGGTAACTTAATGTGATAATCTGGGAAACGTTATTGGTTCACAGCAGAACAGGAACGTATAAAAACATGTTCAAAAACTCAGTGTCACGTGAGCATTTTTATGACGGAATTTGGTAAAGTACTTCCTAAAACAAAATACTAATGTTCAAAATACAATATTCTATTTCGTTATACGGATGCCAGTTCCCGGATTTTTTGCTCAAAATGTAAAGTCCACAACATGCAAAAATTGAGCGTTTTATCTGGAGAATACCATATCGTTTGCGCGTCCATAACGTATTATTCCGTATGAGGCGGTGGGATAGATTTTAAAATTGAAATATGACACGCAGTGGTCTAAGTTCCTACCCTTTAAATCAAGCAAGTGGACAAATGTGTATGCAAAAGTTGATCGAATTCTGACTAAATAAAGGGGATCAAATTACATTTAAAACGTGTTAATTCTAATTTTGCTCAAAACTGAATTTTGATAAGGAGACGTGTGTCACGAAAAGCGAGCTCAACAACCACGATACCAAGAAAACAAGCCCTGAATGATACTTTAAGAGAAAGAGCAAAAACTGTGCATGTTTTTGTTGTTGTTGTTGTTGTTGTTGTTGTTGTTGTTGTTGTTGTTGTTGTTGTTGGTTTTTTGTTTTGTTTTTTTTTTTTGTTTTTTTTTTTTTTGTTTTTTGTTTTCTTGTTTTTTTTTTAAATTTATGTGCGGGAAAATCATAGAGAATTTTGAAGAAAGTATACACTAATTTGCACACTTTTTAATCCTGGGGTGATTATTTTTTTAATTTTGACCTTGACCTTTGACCTGGGTCATTGATCCTATTACTGAGGTCAAGACACATGCAGGTCAAGTGGCAGTTCCTGGCTTTGTTGGTTTGGTTTAAAGGGTTGAACACATCGTGGTCAGTGTCAGCTTAGCAGATTTTATTTGTAAAAAATCTCCGAACGTCCAAAGGATATATCAGCAAAAAAAAAAAAGATATTTCCAGTTCTGTGTGAGAAGTTACCTGCATAAGTTCAATTACATTAAAGGTTTATTAAATTCATTAATAAAATACTGAACGGCACCAATCTATCACGCACATAATTCCATCAATATCATTTTACGACATCAAAAGGGCCTAAATCTCTATTTTAACAATTACAGCTATGCCCGTGTCTCCAACGGACTACTACCCGGAAGCTCAAAGTCAAGACCGCGCATTCCTCTTTTTATGACAACCTAGAGGCGGACAATTCAACGCCATTTTATGACGCCAAGAACTTTCAGATTCAACAGACATAATATGTACTACATATATTCGACTAAGATTGTTATTGCAGTGACCTATGTTTACGTCATATTACATTATCCACATGACTGATTTGTTACCGATTATATATAAAAGCCCACCGGTTCTCTCGGACCTGTATCCACTATCGGGGTAACTTTCTCCACTAAGCTCCAACTTTAACTCGGTGGAAGCACTTGGCTCCTGTACCCATGCTGTCTACTTTATTCAGATCCTGGGGCGACTTCAGTGTCTGATACAATATTCCTATTCTGAGGCCCACTGCACTGCTGCCAACCACTAGAAACTTCAAGGCATATTATTTACATTTCTAGGCAATGCTCACACTGGAAAAGTCCCATTACATATTTTACATTTCATTCATCCGACAAATTAACCCTCCATTGACACTAATGATACATATATTTTGGATACTACCTCTTCAAAATGTCCAATTGGGGCTTACCCACAGACTTGGCGGCCATTTTGAAAATTATTGATTCTGTATCCGTTGGTCTGTAAATGAGGATAGTATTGGGACGATCTTTGAGGGTGGGTGGGTGTGGGGGGTTATAATATATACAACCAAAAGTATATATTTCGCAAATGGTTCAGAGCATCAGTAATGATTTGATGTATCCTGTGACCGTGAATTCACTTTGATATCGAAATCAAATGTATTTTTCTGCAACTACCCTGCAATGCATTGCGCCATGTTCAAAATGGCGCTCACCAACGTGCATGATTTGCTGGCTCAAGGTATTATGTCGCATTTGGATTTGTAACTAATGATGATAACTGCTTCAGACACAAACCAGCAGGCAGATTAAAGTTAAGATAGTAAGTCATGTTTTAAACGTACTTTCACGACCGTTTGCCCTGGACACTCACAGAATGGACACCTGGAACCTTGGGAAATATTACGATACAGATCACTGACCAACTGGGGTTATGCTGTTTCACTTAGCAACTATGGCTATGCAGCTTAATTGCTTAAGTAAAAATGAAGTAATGGGATTGGTTATCATCAGCCGTATTACATTCGATGTAACACCACGAGTACCCTTGATGATGGGTGACAATTGTTCAATCTATCACATGCCTAAGTGCATGATCCCAGGCCATGTATCTGTCCTTGAACGGTTATCAATTGTTGGTGTGGATCTTATTTTTAAAAAGTGAAATGGGGATTTATGCCCTGAATTAGTGCTTTCCATTGAAAGATTATATCTGTTCTCATATTCTTATCCATGATGGTGCTTCAGTAAATCAGGGGTTGTGATATTTATGTGAAAATCCATCACCGAAGTGAAACCTTTGTCCGCCATTTTGATATCACGGCTTTAAGTGATTCAGTTGACATGCAGCCATGCAGGAGGGATAGAGAGAAGACCAAATGGGTATGGAACAAACACGGGGGGGGGGCAGATTGGATTGGCTATAAGGTAAGCCTGAAAATTTGATTACAAGAGTGGAAAGATAAATGGGAGCTAGAAGGAGTTGTACAGCAAATGATTGAAGAACTTCCTAGGAGAATTTTAAGGTGGCTGAGTAAAAGATTGGCAGAACAAAAGTTCTGGTTGAGAATAGAGGATATAAAATAGACCCAGAACTCAAAGGAACAATGAAGAAAAAGAGACTTAGAAATAGAGCATGGAGATTAGCAATAAAAAACAAGCACCCAGAAAGTGAAATAAAGGAAGCCAAGAGATTATATATGGAGTATATGAAACAGATAGCAGATATGAAGCAAAAAGGAGAACTAGTGAAAATGAACAGATGACAAAATAGCAGAAAATGGTGAATATGGGTTGACTATCTTTTGGAAACAAGTTAACCGGAAGAGAAAGAATAAAATTCAAAAAGTCATATATAGAGGAAACAGAACAGATAGAAGTGACGATATATATATGAGCTATTAGGGAAGACTGGGCTGAGATTAATGACTCAAAATGGTGCCATGGAACAGTACCAGCATGTCAATCCGAAGATAGAGAGGATCGATGAGATCTTGATATGTGTCTCCGAATCAGCAGCATTGAAGTTAAGATAGCTATAGAACAGATGAGATTAGGCAAAGTGCCAGGAACATGTAATATTTTGAGTGAGTTTTTAAGGAAGAGGCGAGAGGAAATGGAAGATAGTTTACAGATGCTTTTGAATAGAATTAGTGATAAGAAACAACTACCTAGGGAATGGAATAGGCTTAGGATGTCATATATCCCCAAACTAGGGTCAAGGTGATGAACTGGATACATGTAAGGTTAATGCTATTGCATCTAATTTTGGCAAAATATTTAGTCGGATAATGGACCAAAGACAGAGCAGAATAGTTGAAAGACTTGGGCTTCTGGGAAAAATTCACAATGATTTTAAACCAGGGAGATGGGTAGGTGATCACGTATTTACAATGACTCAGGTTTGGAATTGCCAAGCCAAAAGCGGGAAAGGGTTTTCTTGGGTCTTTACATGTGAGAAAGGCATATGATAAGATATGGAGAGATGCTGTATGGGAAAAACTTAGTGGGTTAGTTTTTTATGGCAATTTTCTGAAAAAAGTGAAAGCCCTATGCAAGTATGTAGAATGCACTCTTTTACTGGGAAATGCTGTAGCAGAAAATGCACAGCTGAACATAGGCTTAAAGCAAAGGTATTAAGGACTTAGGTGAACATCTGATAGATTGTGACAATGGAGTAACAATAGGACAGTAGAAAATTCTGGGGTCATTTTTTTTTTTTTTTTTTTTTTTTTTTGCAGATGACATTGTGCTCATGGCAGAGTCTTATAAGGTGCTACAGGATATGTTAAACATTCCGGTGGAATATGGGCATAAATGAAGGTTAGAATTAAGCCAAGCCAAAAGCGAAGTTATGACACTGGGAAAGATACCAGTTGGTAATAGAAAATGGAGGCTTGGGAATTTTCCAAATATCAGAGGGGACAGAACATCTGATTAAAATTGGAGAGGTAGATGAATATGAGCATCTTGGGGTAAAGTTCAGTCTGCAACAGCTTCATTATATATTTTCCTGCACCATCTATTCTCGCTTAGTGCAAGTAAGGCAAATGTATGTTTAGGTTCCATATTAAAAAGATAAAGCAGAAGATGAACCATACAAAATGAATGATAAAGGCTTCCACAATAAATAGTTTTAATAGGGAATTCACAGCTCGGTGCTGTGGGATAGAGTAGCATTACCAGGAATACCATATGTTTTGATGTTATCGCGGTAAATGAGGGGGATATCCAGGGTATGAAAAAAGCGCAGAATGAAATGGGAAAATGGATTCTGGGAGCACGGCCATGTACAGCAACAGAAGCAATCTTAGGGGAGTTAGGATGGAATAGCATAACTGACAAAGTTGCCAAAGCCAAGTTGAACTACTGGGGATATTTACAATCAGTAAGCGAGGATAGGTGGTGCAAGAAAATGTATAATAAAGCTGTTGCAGAACAGACAAGATAGGTCAAAGACATAAATAAGTTAGCAGAAAGGTATGAATTGAAAGGTTGTGATGAGGTTGACGATTTGAAATTATATATAAGGAAACTAGTGGCCAAAGGATGGAACAAGGACTGGAGAAAAAGAGTGAGGCAAAAAAAGTACAGTTTTGGAGAAGCCGAAGAGAAATACATGCTGCGATGGAAGGAAGGGATTCAAACTTTTGTTCCAGAGTAGGGCGGGAGTTATCAATTTAGAGAGGAGAAGACACAAAATGGACTGCAGCTGGCAATGGCAAGTGTAGAGTTTGTTCCCAGGAGGCAGATGAGACAGTAGACCATTGGTTGGTATGGTTTGATGCATAGAGATGAGGGAGAATATGTTTAGGGAAGAGCTGAATGAGGATTATAACTGTAACACACAGAGGAAGTGCAGCGCGCTTTGAAGAAGAAGAGCATGCAGCATGGATTTAAGGTTTGACAGGGGGTTACCAGGTGGCAAGAAAGGGGTCAGAACGGTGCTAGACTTCCTGGTAGGGTGCTTGGAGAAAAGAAATGGAATGTTAGGATTAACAGAAACCAGAATTAATAAGAATAACAGGTTTTGGGAAGGAAAGGGTAAGGTGGTAGCCCTTATCAGGGCTCCCATGACTTTGTGCACAGGACATGGGAAATGCCTAAGCCTTACAAGCAGGGATAGGGTAAGAGGGAAAGTTTTTTTAAAGCTCTGCTGATCCAAGGTCGCAAAGCTCATACGATCACCCATGTCCATCTGTTCATCATTCTGTCCATCTGTTATTCTGTCTGTCACTCCGTGCATCCATAAACTTTTGGGTTGTGAGAACATGCACAGTGTTTGAGCTAGCCCAATATACTTTTCAGGACTTGTAGGGTGTATGAAAATCTATGTCTCTTTTGATATTGGTGGCAGACTACTTACAATATTATGTAATATATGGGCCAAAATATTAAACTTTTGTCAACACTCTAGCATTTCTAATTGTTGGCGAATTTTCACCAAATTAGGTGGGATTTTGGAGAAGGCCAAAATCTAAGTTGTTTATGCTACTAATGGCGCCACCTATAATTTGACAGAAACTATCAGCCAAAATGTGTTTTAAGATATAAAATCCCACACCTGGAAGAGTATTTAGAATACACTTGCCAAATTTATAGGATGTATCGACCACATCCAATGTTAGAATGTTATATAATATCAGTGACTTTGACCTATTTCTGTGAGGTCACCATGCCTGTAAAGATGAAGGAGGTGATTTTATAATGGCAGGGTGTAGGTTGGATATCAATGGCAAAGAGAATTGAGCCTCTAGATCAAAATTGCACTTTATTACATTGTACATAAAATCTTACTTGGTGACCTACTTTTTGGGTCACTGTGACTCAGAAATTATGGAGTTTGGCGATTGTCAAAATTTATTAGTTTTTTTCCATAACTCAAAAAGCTATCACTCGATTAAAACAAATGGAGCATGTATGAAAAGCTGGATGAAGGGCGCACATTTTGAACAAACATTTTTTTTATCTGAGTTAAATGTCAAGGTCAAATGGCCAGTTTGAATACAGGGATCATCTCGCAAATGCTCTGCACCTCGCAAATTTGGAGTTATGCCCATATGACGTTCAGAAGTTATAAAGCGTGTGAAAATGTTCAGTGACATCAATGTTGGTGACGCCACTTATAATATGTAATATACAGGTCAAAATGTGAAAATCTTATGAGCTCAATACCACTTACCACAAGTAAGACCTTCTTTAAAATGCAATTATAAGGATCGCTACTTCACATGATTTTTATGCTATGATTTTGAATTGGTGTCGCTCAGTTTTATCTGTCATATATTTGTAAGATTTGTACGTATATTGTGCAGGTCTATATGTTTACTGGTCCCCAGGGAAGAACAGAGGTAGCTAGAAAGGAAGATTTGCTTCAAACAAATCCGTCTGTGTGCCTTCCAAAGTTGTATATATTAAATGGTACAACATTTGTGCTTTGGTACTTCACATTCCATTAAGCTTATGGCTGGATCAAAAAAATCAAAGTCCAAATGGCCTTGACCTTTGACCTGTACCCTTTACAGGTTACATATAAATTACAAAAATGTACAGTGTTACAATACTCACAATTTAAGTCCAACATGATCAGAATTGGATGGAAATTGGCCGAGTTATGGCTGAGTGAAACTTTCAAAGGTCCAGATGACATTGACCTTTGACCTTTAGGGGTCACATGTAATTTTCAAAATTTGCAGTGTTGCAACAACTACAATTTGAGCTAAACATGATCAAAAGTGGATAAAAATTGATCAAGTTATGGCTAGAAGAGGCCACCATCGAAAGTGGCCTTTGACCTTGAAATGACCTTTGACCTTGAGATGGCCTCTACCTGAAGTGAACCTTGACCTTTAAAATGATATTTTGACCTAAAATTGGCTTTTGACCTTAACATGACCTTTGACCGTGACATGTCCTTGGCATTTGAGATTACGTTTGCCTGCTATGATCGAACTCCTATACACTTGAAACTATATCTACTATAGTATGTAAGTTATTGAAGATTTAAAACTTTAATTAGCCCTCATTTGCAAAATTTTGAAAAGTATGACCTGTCATTATAAAAAGTGAGACTTCAAAAATGTGCAGTGTTACAATAGCTACAATTTGAGCCGAACATAATCAAAATTGGATAAAAATTGACCAAGTTATGGCTAGAAGAAAGCCACCATCGAAAGTGGCCTTTGACCGTGAAATGACCTCTACCTGCAGTGGTCCTTGTCTTTTAAAATGACATTTTGGTTTCAAAATGACATTTTGACCTAAAACTGACCTTTGGCCGTGACATGACCTTTGACCTCGACATAACCTTGATATTTGAGGTGACCTTTGCCTTGATATAATCGAACTCCAATACACTAGGAATCGCATCTACTATAGTATATAAGATATTGAAGACTTAAAACTTTAATTAGCCCTCATTTGCATAATTTTGAAAAGCATGACCTCTCATTATGAAAAGGCTAGACTTCATCTATAGAAGTATAATTGTGCCAAGCTTGGAGTTTCTATGTATAATAATTTTTAAAAGAAATGTCGGACAAATTTGCTTGTAAAGAAAGAAAGAAAGAAAGAAAGAAAGAAAGAAAGAAAGAAAGAAAGAAAGAAAGAAAGAAAGAAAGAAAGAAAGAAAAACACTATATCTGTGTTGGCAAACGTACACAATTCTGACTTGGTGTACGAGAATAAAAAAATTTGAACTGGAAAGGAAGGTTTGCCTCAAAGCAAATCTGCGTACCTTCTAAAGTTGTAAATATTAAATAGTACATCTTTGGTGCTTTGGTACTTCACATTCCATTAAGCTTATGGCTGGATGAAAAATTCAAAGTCCAAATGCCCTTGACCTTTGACCTTTAACCTTTACAGGTTACATGTAAATTACAAAAATGTACAGTGTTACAATACCCACAATTTAAGTTCAACATGATTAGAATTTTGGCCGAGTTATGGCTGATTGAAACTTTCAAATGTCCAGATGACATTGATCTTTGACCTTTAGGGGTCACGTGTATTTTCAAAATGTGCAGTGTTGCAACAGCTACAATTTGAGCCAAACATGATCAAAATTGGATAAAAATTGACCAAGTTATGGCTAGAAGAAAGCCACCATCGCAAGTGGCCTTTGACGTGAAATGACCTTTGACCTTGAGATGACCTCTACCTGAAGTTGTCCTTCACCTTTAAAATGACATTTTGGCAGCAAAATGACATTTTGATCTAAAAGTGACCTTTGACCTTGACATAACCTTGACATTTGAGATGACTTTTGCCTTGTTATGATCGAACCCCAACACACTCGGAACTACATCTACTATAGTATATAAGATGTTGAAGATTTAAAACTTTAATTAGCCCTTATTTGCATAATTTTGAAAAGCATGAACTCTCTTTACAAAAAGGCTAGACTTCATCTATGGAAGTATAATTGTGACAAGTTTGGAGTTTCTATGTATAATACTTTTCAAATGAAATTTCGGACAAATTTGCATGTAAAGAAAGAAAGAAAGAAAGAAAGAAAGAAAGAAAGAAAGAAAGGAAAGAATGAAAGAAAGAAAGAAAGAAAGAAAGAAAGAAAGAAAGAAAGAAAGAAAGAAAGAAAGAAAGAAAGAAAGAAAGAAAGAAAGAAAGAAAGAAAACCAATATGTCTGTGTTGGCACATAGACATAATAAGGCAAGTGATGAAATGGCGGGTACAATAAATTCACAGTGAAACGATGTACAGTCGGTCTAACAAGGTTTACAGAGGTCAGCAGAGTCTTTGATCCTCTTAACTCCTGGTTTGACATAAAATGCACCTAGAGCAAGAGCATGAGGGGCTGAGCCGTGCTTTGATTAGCTTCTTAAAGTGGTTGACATTGGTAGATTCTTTGATATATGGAGGTCAGTTGTTCCGCAGCTTGGCCCCTTGGTATCGGAGAGAATTTTGACCGTATGTTATGGTTTTGTAGTCAGGCTGCTGCAGTTTGTTCTTGTCTCGTAGATCAAAAATTGTTTTCTTTCTAATGTATGGGTTATTTTAAGAAAGATGGCGAAGAGATTTGGTCGTGCTGGTGAATACTATTAAACTATGTTTTTGTGTTATTTATTATGATTTTCGGAATAATAAAACAATTACTGCCTTCTCAGGAGGGGAACAACCAGATTACCACCACTCCTCGGAGAACAGACAGATTGTCACCCCCCGGTAGGTTGTCTTCCCGAGGGCAAAGCCCTCGGGAAGACAACATCCCTCGGGGTGACAATTCCGGATGTTTCCCTCCTGAGAAGGCAATAATTGTTTCTTACTTTCAGTGCAAGAAAATAAACGGAACGTCAGCCCTGCGAAACCATTGTCAACCGAGACCGAAGGCCGAGGTTGACAATAGTTTCCGAGGGGTGACATTCGGTCTGTCGCCCACCACCCAGATGAACATTTACAAAGTGATAGTTATAACGTCACATGACCATTATGCCACCTAATCAACGACGTCGAAGACCGAGTTTATTATGATGGCACAACGGTCATTATGACATGTTATAAGTGAGAGTTATAACATGAAAGGAGACGATTATGGCTTATAACTGTCGAGTGGCGAAGCCACGAGAGAGCTGTAATAGCCATAATCGTCTCCTTTCATGTTATAACACATTTGTCATTGGCCGGTAGGAATGGTCATTTGTGTTTAGGTCGATCAGTGATTTCATGATAGAAAGCGTATTATCTGTCAGTTACGTAATCAAATTCTTACACACACGTGTGACAGTGTCATTTCACTTCTGAGTCACTGCATTCGTGCTTTCGCTCAGGCGTTCAGGTAGTTCGTGAATCTGCTAGCTGCCACAAAATGGAAGATGACGTGCCTCTAATTGAACTTGATAATATTGCAACTCCGCAATTATTTTTCCAAAGAAATGACGGCACCGGCAGTACTGGGAGGTATGTTGGTTTTTATTTATAGTGTTTTTACAATTTCACAATCAAAGTTTGCTTTGCGTTCATGATATGTACTGCATCAAGACTACTGACCCGGAGAAGTTTTGTGGGTGATGTTATAATGCGTGCTGGTACTTGAATGGAAAGTTTTTATCATGGAAATTCAGGTAAATCATTTCAAATTTTATTGTTAGACATTGAAAGGGTTAATTCGGAAAGAGTGAGTTATAGGTTTTACTTAATTTACTCTTTTTGCGGGCCCTTTTTGCGATTATTGAGGGTGAAGGTCAGCCCAAAAAAGATGCATTATCAAGTTTCATAATACATTCTTTTCATAATCAATGGTTATGGGACATAATCAACACTTTTTGAGCCTTATGATTGGCTAATTCCTACCAGCCATATGACAAATGACTTGTAACAAGGGTGGTAGGAACTGACCAAGATATTCCTTGGTGCACGACATTGCTCCCCTGCCTTTTGTGCATGGTGTACTTTGCCGCTTACGTAAGTTTTCATATGCACAGTCAAGTTTGACTGCTTGCTCATGTATTTTCCACTAACCAATATAGCGGTAGGAAGAGCAGGTGGTGGAAGCCAAAATGACAGATTTAGGTGAGTTGGGCAGTATTCCCACTTAACAGTTTTTCAGAGGAATACATGTCATAATGACGAGAGTGCACACTACAACAAACCTATTGCAGGTAAAACAGCAATACATTTTTGGAATTTAATGCACTTATTTTTTCAGTGTTCATGCCTGGCATAGACACTGATCAAGTGTTGTAAATTGAGTCATGTGCATCAACTTACATTATGCCGATAGTGATATCATGCTAGATATGATAGACGACTTGTGAAGTTCTATAGGAATACACGTCTGTACTATTCCAAGTCCTGTGGTCATCCGCACAGATTCGGCTGGAACAATACCTCAGTTTGGGCTGTTCGGGGGGAAGGTGTCAACAACAGCTGTTTCTACAACGCACTGCCTGTAGGTCATGCTGCAAAGTGTTCATTATGTGATATAATCAACACTTTTTCCGGCTCTCTATTGGTCTGTTCCTACCATTTATGTTACAAGTGTTTGAGTTCACTATCCTGCAAAATAATGGCACACGACGACGACTTTCTCCATAAAATCTTTTAGCCAGGGTCGATCATTTTTTATTAGGGAAGGGGGGCTTGAAACTTTTTTTTTGTTTTTGTCTTTTTGGGGGTTTTTTTGGGGGGGGGTTGTTTTTTTTTTTTTGTTTTTTGTTTTTTTTGTTTTTGTTTTTGTTTTTGTTTTTTGTATGTTTCATAAAATTTATTTAGGGTCGGTCGGGCTACCAGAACCACACATACATTTTTGTTAGGCCTTAACTAACTTGAATATTTGTCGAAACATGTTTACAATGGATGCTCTTTCTCCTATTACACATTACCTCCTTTGACGTCATTTTAATTTGTTACCTCAGCACAGCCGGAGGCACTTGTATAAAGATATGGCATGACAAGGAACTGTATTATATAATTTTGCATAGTATTTATGAGGTTTGCGCAGGAATAATGATGACAATAATAGTAGTTGTAGTAGTAGTAGTAGCAGCAGCAGCAGCAACAGTAGTAGTAGTAGTAGTAGTAGTAGTAGTAATAGTAGTAGTAGAAGCTGTAGCAGCAGCAGCAGCAGCAGCAGTAGTAGTAGTAGTAGTAGTAGTAGTAGTAGTAGTAGTAGTAGTAGTAGTAGTAGTAGTAGTAGTAGTAGTAGTAGTAGTAGTAGTAGTAGTAGTAGTAGTAGTAGTAGTAGTAGTAGTAGTAGTAGTAGTAGTAGTAGTAGTAGTAGTAGTAGTAGATATATCAAGGCATTATGGCACCCCCTGGGTCTGTAGTGTTCCTTGGTGCGGGTTGGGTGCAATGTGAACCGGTACACTTCAGAATCAATGGAGGGTTCTTTGGAGAAAATATTGTTTTTCAGCTTGTCACAAATATGGTACCTTTTGGGCTCCTCTAAGAACCTCATGGTAGCGTTCTTCTGAAGAACATTCACCATGGAGTTCTTTGGAGAGGCTTAAAAGTTGTCAAGAGAAACTTTAGGAGTCCTTCCATTTCAGCTCTACTATGGAATATTTATGAAATTGGCAGGAAAAGCTGTCAGCGATCAGGAAAAAATGGTGCACATCTTACAACAATTTGACATGGTTTGTCAATAGTGCCCCAGATTGGAGTCCAGCCTAGAGACAAAGGTATTTTTGGTTTTAACCATAACGTCTGCGTATGATATCATTTTGTCTATTTAAGATTTTTACAGCTTTTGATAAGTGATGGAACATTTACAATCTAAATTACAAACGCGATTGTTGTAATTTAAAACAAAGTTTTGTTGCTTCAAATTTAGTAAAATTATTTTAAAGAGTATTTCTACATTATTTTAATCATCTTTGTTTTATATGTATGGTTTGAAAAGCATACCCATCAACTAGTGTTTGAGTTTATGTTTTTTAAATCGATAGTTCAAAGTGGCCGAATAACATTTCTTGGGTTGAAAAACCTTGCTTGGATCTAACTCCCCCCCCCCCCCCAAGCTTTCTTTGGAGAACCAGGGTGAGGGGGGTTTTTTTGTTTTGTTTTTTTTTTTTTTGTTTTTTTTTGTTTTTTTTTTTTTTTGTTTTTTTTTTTTTCGGTTTTTGGTTTTTTGGTTTTTTGGTTTGGTTTTGTTTTGTTTTGTTTTGTTTTTTTGTTTTTTTTTGTTTTTTGTGTCCTTTTTTTCCGTCATAGGAGAATCCACTCAACTCCGTTCCCCTCCCCCCCCCCCCCCCCCCCAAGGAACCTGGTCCCGTTGGTCGCTGCAGGATGTGATGTTGCCGGTAAAGTTAAATTACCCGTCGCACCCGTTAAAAATTATTAACCATTTACGTAGCCATTTCAGTGGAGAGTTTATCGATATCGTCTTTTAGCTCACTTCACCTCTGGAGCTTGTGAGTCCTCTTCTGAATAAAGTTCAAGTACAATACGGTGGTTATCTAAAGATATTTTAATTTTGAGCGAACAAAATTCGGAGCAACACTTGCCATGATAATATTAATCGAAAACATGAGAGCACATGGAAGTTTCTGTCAAGTCGCATCATATCCAAGCAACAGATTCAAATTATTTGACCGGGAGGAAAAAAATCTCTGTTCTTTGTAAATGCAGATATATTCACGACCATGGATTTTTTTCTCGTGTATATGGGTAGTATTCTAACATGATAAATGATAAATTTTAATGACTTCAATGTTTTCTTTGATATTGCAGGCCTTCTGGTGCTTGAATTTTCTCTTTTTCTTTATACCACGTGTGGATTTAGAAGCCAGTGCTGCAGGTTAAAAAGTGCATACACTATAAGGAGCTGCTGCCATCTAGCGGATTTTTTTAACCTGCCCCTGATGTTCCAGTTTACCTATTCTCTTGTGGGACAACTTGAGTTGTGTTAGCGCATCTCTACTCAGACTAAAATTAAAGGAAAAACTAAAGCACACAAAAACAACACATTTTGAATCTTGTTATGCAAAATAAAATGTTTTCTTCTTCCTTAAAAATTGTACTATTCTGCTGTTTTCACTAAAGCCATCAATACCGTATTTTTCACAAAATCTTAGCAAGCCGTTCATAAACCGATAGGACCTTCTTTCCAAGTGACCTGAGCTGTGGCGAATTTTTAATACTTAGCTCAGGTCTTTTGTGACATATCACTTTGCGTATCTTAAATAGTCATATTAATTTTGTATTTACCATTGCACACACTAGCGTCCTCACTTAATGTCTCATAGAATGAATATGTTCTGAGTCTGTCTTCGGAGTGTTTTAAGAAAAAGATAGTCACACTTGTCATGTTGTTCTGTCGCTTTGATTTTAAAATGCGTAACAAAGCATACACTGGGTTGCATATGATGTATCTCATGTATGTAATATACGTATATTTACGAAACAGATTAGAGAACTTTTGTTTCGCTCTTGTGTGTGTGTGTCTTTATAATATTGTTTTGTTTGTTATTTTGTTTACTTGCACCTAAGACCAGGTATACCGAATGTATTCCTTGTCTCAGCTTGAATATATATTCACCTGTACAAATGTGATAGTGTCAATTTGAATAAACAGGGGCCCACCACATACTATAGTAAATTTGCATACACATACATACATACATACATACATACATACATACATACATACATACATACATACGTACGTACGTGTGTGTGTGTGTGTGTGTGTGTGTTACATACAGGCCTATATGTCTATAGCAAATTCAGAAATTAAAACAACGCCACAGTTTATATTGGGCGCGTGTCTTAAATTTAACAAGCTTGTAAGTTTTTGCCACTTTTTATTTTGTTCTAGTTCTTCAGCTAAGCAAGACTCCCTATGGCATAGTATGGAGTCTCTTGTAATTAATTATATCGTTATTCTTCAAACTAATGGACCTTCGTGTTTACGACGGAAAAGGTTGGCTGTTTTTCTCGCTCGAGATCGGTTATACTTCGTTTTCCTCTTTATTTTGTTGTGTAAATCAGTTAAATCAACACTTCTTCCCTTATGGTCGCAAATAAAATCAGATTTCTTCTCACTTTGTTTCCTTCTTTACTCGTGGATAAGACTGTGAGAACTTAAAACAAATACTGATGAACAGAAAATTCGCTGTGCCTCCATGTTTAATTTTAAAAAGTATCCTCGTAATAGTGATGAACAGACACAGTTGCCCTTTAAATTGTATGCTCAACCATTTTACTCACAGTCACGGCTTTAAATTCTGTGTACAGTACGCGGGTCGAAAGAATTTCATGAAAAACCAAGATAAGTTGTCCCTTATTAAATTATCAGCCCCCTCCTCTCTCTCTCTCTCTCTCTCTCTCTCTCTCTCTCTCTCTCTCTCTCTCTCTCTCTCTCTCTCTCTCTCTCTCTCTCTCTCTCTCTCTCTCTCTCTCTCTCTCTCTCTCTCTCTCTCTCTCTCTCTCTCTCTCTCTCCTGCTCTTTTTTAGTCCAGGAAGACGTCAATGTAGACGGTTAAATACCGTTTAATTATACAAATTACCGCTAGATGGCGATCAGTTCTTATAGTCCTCTGGCATACATTGGCATCTTTAATAGATCACTCCGAGTGCTGTTGAGTGTTGTCATCTGTTGTCATTACTTACGAAACCTGGTGAAATAGGTTTTGCACCTGCCTTGCAAACAAAAACTAAATACAGTACCAAGGGCAAGAAGGAAAAAGCAGGGGAGAGAGAAAAGAAAGAAAGAAAGAAAGAAAGAAAGAAAGAAAGAAAGAAAGAAAGAAAGAAAGAAAGAAAGAAGAAAAAGGAAAGGAATAGAAAGAATGAAATAGATTAGAAAGAAGCATAGAAAGAAGCATAGAAAGAAAGAAAGAAAGAAAGAAAGAAAGAAAGAAAGAAAGAAAATCCTTGTATTATTTTCCTCATAATTGAACGTCAGTTCTATTGTCATTGCTATTTGAATTTTCTTGTTTATAGAAGTGAATTTATCTATTTTTAGTTTTTTTTATGATTTTGAACAATTTTTACGGAATTTAGATATTAAAATTTGAACTGGAAGCTTGGCATTGAGTTAGTGATGAATACACCAGATATCATATTTTCATTTTGTTCATATTTTCACTTATATGTATATATATCTTATTTATTACTTTTTTATATCTCTCTTTCTTTTGCAGGCTATCAATATATCATACTGATGTAACTCAGCGAATGTGCAATAAAGATTTGCATATCTTCATGCAAACAGGGGCAAGTTCTGGTGACTTTGTTTAAAAAAAAGAACATTAATCAATTTAGCTATGTCCGCATGCCGCACCCTCTGAATCTGATGTGAAAGCAACTTTGAGCTTGCAAAAGTGAATCCATTTATAACAAAGTCAGAGGTCAATATGTTACATAAATAGGCCTATATATAAATACCAAAATGCCATTGGTAATGTGGCAAAATCTTGTAAAAAAAAAAAAAAAAAGAAAAGAAAGAAAAGCAAAAACGACAAAGGAAAGTAAAGCAAAATTATTGCCTATTTAATACAAAGAGAAATTTTGAACAGCCCCTGCTCAACTTTTCAACCAATGGCAAAATGAAAAGATGTGGATGCTGCGTCAATTGTGTCTTGTGATCCATTACGGTATCATGTAAGTTACGAGAGTATGATATTAAAATTAGAGATGTACGTAAATTGCCATTGAATTGTTTTGTTGCTTTCGTTTTTTATTTTTTTTTTCGAACAAAAATATACTTATGATGAAATGTGAAGATATAACTTCTTCGATAGAGAAAAATTACAATTTACAAACAACGAGAGTCTATAGTTTATTCAACTGCAGGCACAAAATTTTGGTGATGGCGGTAGGTTTGTCAAATGTCAGCGCCCGGAGGAAGAGTTTAGAATGGTTTCACAAAATATGGAACAGTAAGTTAGTTGTCTCCATCAAGCCATACATTAAACAAATATCGAACACCATGCCATGCCATGGCATGGCATGGGATTTACTTTATGTCAATACCGGTCCGACCTAGCATGCAGTGAACGCGGGTTATGTGGGCGATAATATGTGCGTTACACGGCTATCTAATTATGCAGCGCTATTGTTTGGTTGAGTGGTTCTCAAACTGGGTTGCTTTCAGCAGCTGTCTGTGAAAACACTCAATTAATGGATGCTCAAAATGGCTCTTCTGTAGAATTTAACATTTTGTTGTCTGAGCTTGTAGGTTAAAATTAGGTCATAAAATTAACATCGATCGCAGCCTTGCATTTTTTTCTGAAATAACCTTGGCCTGGTTCTCTCCCAGATATCAAAGAAATGCGAGTGAAGACCGTTCACCTGAATACATTCTAATCAATTAATGCGTTTTATAATTGCCCTGCCTTTGTTTGAACTTCTGTCAGTGTGGTTGTTTGTAGCTTTTGATAGGTGATGCTATAAATGGACGTGCAGGCTACCAGCTGGTTTGCTACGGCAAATGGGCCCGCGAGTGGGGTCCTTTAACTTGAGAGTGAAGCCGCGTAAATAAGCAGGATTCATTGTGCTACGCCCAGCGCCAGTGCCAGTGGCCATGCTTTAGTTTAGCTCACGCTTGCAGCCTCCGTTGACGTTGTCGCTGTACGAAGAACAAGATGACACAACAGCAACTGTCATGACGGGTTCCTCAGCTAGCATCGCTAACGAAACACGACATCACAGCACAGGGATCAACGGCAGCAGTTCAGAGAAGTGGATAAAGGTGTTTTGATTCACATGGTTACCGGCCTGTGGATGCTTCTGCTTACAAAAATAACTGGATTTGGAAAGTTTATCCCGGCAGACAGACTGGATGGTGCCACAGTGGCGTAGTTGTTGTGGACAATTTATCCAGAATATTTGACATCTCCATGCTATTGAACTGCCCAGAATTTTTCTGCGTGTACAGCAAATGTGCATTGTAAGGTGTGTACATGTGGAGTAAACAGAACGGTGATCCCTCAAACTAGGTCAAAGTTATCCAGGAGCAAATAGGTGGGAGGTCACACTTTACACCACAAAGTCAAAACATTGACCTAAAATGCTTCATTTGTGTCAAAGCATAGTGGCGATGGAAGTAGCAGCTTTCCTGGTTGTGACAACGCAGCTGAGCAATTTTGCGGTGTGCCAATCAAGGGGGATTAGCTTACTGGGAACTTTACCTTGTCGGTGGAAAAACTAGCTAGCCAAGGAGCTGTGCTTGGTAAGGCGAGGACACCCGACTATTATAGAGACGCTGCCATAGCAGTCAAGGATAAAGCGGCTGTGTAAAAAGAGACTGCATCTATCAGTTTTGCAGGTATCGCACATATCAGAGAAGTACTGAGATTGGATGACAGATGCTTTAGTTGTGGCAGTAGGGGTCGGCCAAATCATGATTTATGTAATGGGAATATCCCCTCTGGGCAGCTGGGTTGCACCAAGAACCCAACCACCATAGGCAATAATAATGTAGGTATTACACCACAGAGCAACAATAGGCAGCAAAAAGATACCACGTTTATAATAGCAGTCTCTAGATGTAAGCAACATGCAACAGGATGGTGGACGTAGTGGTAGCCGCCTGCCTTTATTTGGCAGTAAATCTAAGAAAGCCAAAAGTCGTGGCCTTTCACCTGTACAAGGGACAGAAGACTCTGCTGTCCCCGGGAAAAATGCACCAAACCAGCAGGGCCAATGTGTACTTGCCACGCAAGGATATGTACCACTGCAGGCAAGCTCACTGGGACCGGCTGATGTAAAAAGGGAAAATTTACCAATGGATATGGCTACAGGGAAGCAACATACAGCAGTAGCTACCACAGAGTCTGTGAGGCCTGCACACATGAATCAGGAATACACACAGGCAAGTACAGGTATCTCTACTAATGTGCGACCAGGTTGCTCAGAAAAGCCACAGGCTTCAGGTATAAAGCTTCCTCAGGGCAGTAAACTTTCTCTCCAATATATCAAGCAAAAAATGCAGCTTCATATGTATGGGAAACAATCTAGGCATACCAGTGGAGTTCCTATGCATGGCAGGGACAAGTTGTTGAAAAATAAAAGTTCAAAGGGGAAAGTAGAGGTAGACCGAAATCAAAGTGACAATGTTGGTATGAAACCTGATACAATGCAAATATCTAATGATGAGAAAAACTGCCAACAAAAGATATCTCTACCTCAGAGCCCTGTCTCGACAGGAGAAGCCAACAAGGATAAGAATAATGACAGCTTATATTATCCTTGTGATGGTTCTTATGTGAGAGCACATGTGTTTGGGACCTCCCAGTTAACAAACAATCAAACTGTGGATGTAACACGTGGGATAGATACTCACAGTGGTGATTTTGAAAACCCAAGAGCACAGAAGACTGACGATGAAATATGTTCCACTGGTTCTGGGGAGGTGTTTTGGCCTGGAGGGCATGTGACTCTTACCGAAGGACCCCAGAGGCAATATCCTTGCCAGATGTTGGGAAATACACCAGACTCCGGTAGCAGACAGGGTGACTCTCACCATGACATGTGTAAGTCACAGACTACCTGTGAGAGAGAGAGTGGGTCAGGCATAAAATATCGTAGCCCCCCCTCACCTGGGGCCCATTCAGGTATGCTATGGTCAAGGGTCCCTCAACAAAACACAGCAATATCTGTAAGCCGTCTCTCTGGGACTTCTACACATTCAGACATTACATGCAGCGAACCAAATCAAACAATTGCTCAAACCCATGGCTCAGGAATGATAAGTCCCAATGTGGCTAACCCCTATTCACCTAACAGGTATAACTATGAGGTGAACAAAGGTACAAACCTGCAGGATACTGAGCAAACTGTTGCAGGCATGAGGGCCCGGCAGCCATCCCCGGGTATACGGTACGCCAGTAGAGAAAGTATAGAGGACGAAGTACAAATGAGAGCAGAATTTGATGCAGCACGTCGTGAAATGCAATTTCGGCGACCAAGTTTTACAAGCCCATCGTGTGGAGTCAGAATGGCTGAATTACGTGCAAGCAAAAGACAAGCACATTCTCGTAGCAAGTCCCCATCACCAGAGTCCAGCATAAAATCCCCCAGCCCACAGAGTCCCTGTACTCAAAGTGCTCCAGTTACACCTACACGTGGTTTACAAAGAACTTCTAGTTCCAGTCCCCACCGTTATACATGCCAATATGACAGCAAAGCAAGCTTATCTTCTTATGGTGAAGTGTTTGAAGTACAAAATAACCGTAACTCATGTGGTTCACAATTGGGAACACAAAGTTTGAAAGCTGTAGTGAGTGAGGAGTGTCGATCTACAACAGGAAGTGGTACAACACAGGCAGAACAGGTTATCTTGATACCAAATTCCAACTTTCAGAGCACTGATATCACGAGAAATACTGATTTTAAATCCATTCCAAGATCGGCAAAAAAATGGCACAGTCTGCCAGCAGAATACCGTGACTTTAGTGTGACAAGTGGGTATGCTACCGTGACTATATCCCCTGGTGAACAGAAAGTAGCCATGTGGAAATTAGTGTCTGATCAGGGCACACAAACACAGAGGCCTGGGAGTATGATACATACAATGGATAGAAATACAAGAAGAACGCATGTTCCAAAGTCCGAACATGCTTCAGAGACTGTGAGTAAGAGCAGCCAAAGTTTGTACAAACCTACAAAGAATAAGTCAGCTCAGGAATATACAAAACCAGGTGTGAGTGTACCCTCAGTGGGCACAGTAAGTGGCAGTGTCAACACATCTTATTCTATGTCCTCCGATTGCAGTGTCACTGGCAAGTACTCCCAAGGTCCCCAAGGTCCCAGGGGTCTTTTAACTGAAAAAAGTGCACCCAGTGTAAGAACAGGAGGAGGAGAGAAAGAGGCAACTCCTTGCAGCGATTGTATTGAAGGTCAGTCCGTTAAAAAAAATACATGCGAGACCAGTAAAAGTGGAAGATGTAGTGACAGTCGGTGGGGGAGATTGGCAAATGGGAAGCGTCGCTCAGGAAAAAAACAGGGGGACAAAACACTCAACAGTGATGCAAATTTGGCCCCAACAAAGGTAAATAGGGCATTAGGAACGGACTCAGTAATCAAAAGGAACTTAGTTGGCCATGCTGTACATGTGGGCCGGAAAGAGTGGGGTATTAATGGTTCATCTTCAGAGTCAAGCTCAACGGATAGTGACGATCCTGCCAGTGAACCTTCACGTCATTCACCTGTGCGGAGATTTAGAACAAACTCCCATCTGAATGAAGATACAGGTGACAAGTTTCCATACAACTTTGGAGGCAGCAGGAGTCCCAGCCCCTGCTCAATTGCAAGCTTATCAAGTAGGTCAAGCCAGTACTCGAGCTCTGACGAAGAAGACGAGAAAACAACGGATATGTCTCAATCTCAAGAAGAGCAAAAAGATATATCACCATTGAGATATGCAGGTAAGACAGCATGGCCTACTTCTGGTAGAATGATACCAAAAAGACAACAACAGGACAGCAGTGCAAACAAAACTACAGGGTACTCGGCCCCGAAAGTTCCGCAAAGAAAAAGACCAAAAGCTAAAGGTGTCACATCACCACCAACCTCTCCTAAAGTGTTGACTAAGTCTGCAGTGCTTAGGGTCAAGTCTCCACCTCAGTCACCCAGAGTGTCAGTCAAGACTTTTACAATGACCCCACCAGCATCACCAAGAGTAACATCAAAACCTGTAGTTGCAGTGGCAATGTCCCCACCCTTGTCGCCAAAAGTTGGGGAACGGCAGCGTGTCACATCACCACCAACATCACCAACAGTTTCAGCCCAGCCACCTATCTCAGCTAAATCCCAACCTCCATCTCAAAGAATTCCAGCAAACAATAATTCCAGATTTAATGTACATAATACTGCCAGGGAGAAGCCATTGCAGCCACCTGCCACTGCTAGGGAGAAGTCATTACATCCAACCTACAGAACATCAAGTCGTTCACAACCTGCTGCCCCAGGCATTCCAACAAGGGTAAGCAGTTTGACAAGTGCATCAAATAAATCCAGTAAAACTGCTGTTCCAAGGAAAGCTAGAGCAGTTATACATGGGGAAAATAGAAAAGTAAGTTTGCCAGAGGAAGTCGAGGCCAAAACAGCCAATTCTGACAACAGGGTGAGTGGAATAAAATCTGCAGTAGCACCTGTCACATCATCAAAAAATCCATCTAAAGTAACAAGTAAGTCTGGAATACCTGGAGTGTCATGCAGTGGAAATTATAACAAATCTAAATACAATGGCAGAGATTTAAATGCAGCATCCATGGCCAAAGGACAAAAAAGTGGACTGACAAAGCCCCAGGGCAAGTCAGCCAGGTTTGCTGTGCCCAGCAGGGCTTTTGATAATAACAGCAGCAAAACTTGTCATCAGAAATTGGAGAGCAGTAATGCTTCGAAAGAGAATAGTGCACAAGTTGATAAAGAAACTCTGCAGAATTCTGAGGAAAAAAGCGCATTGCAAGCACCAGATCAAGTGCCGGTGTCACAGGATATTTGTTCTACAGACAAAGAGAAAGTGACGGATAAAACCTCTTTGCGGAGTTCTGTTTCACAGGAAAGTGTAGCAGAGAGTCAGAATAGTGACGTGTGTGAAAGAGCTAGTGATACTGGGTCCGGGTCCCAAGTGTCTGTGTCGACAAATACGGTAATAACAATCCAACAAACAAGTTCCAGAACATTGCCAGTGTCAAATTCTAAATCCAAACTAGGTGTTGGTAAACAGGTGTATGGTCCTAGATCTAGCCTACAAGGTCGCTTAAAGACAAAGAGTGGCTCACAAAGCCACTCGAATACACGTGAATCTACCAAGGCTGGCACTTGCCCTGGGGGCTTGCCGTCAGTCAATCAATCAAAAAACGAATTTAGATTATTTTCAAGTGGAGTACAATCTGCTAATACAGAGAAAGTGGAAGTTGTGACAATTGGACCAAAAGATGAGGAAGAAAAATTGAAACACATTCCTGCAGGCACAAATGAATATGTACACATTGAAAATACTGCCACAACAGAAAGCACACAAGCAGATAAGAAACCTGCTTTGCAACAGTTTTTGAGTCCTGCAAATGGTAAGACTGCAAAAGGTGATAGTGTGCCAGTCAAGAAAGAAAAATTACAACCATCTAACAGACAATATGATGTTTGTGAAAGTGGGGAAGATGATAATAAATCTTCAAAAACAGAAAAATCTACTGCCAGTGTGATTTTAAGTTCACCTGTAAGCCCTGTTTCTTCTGAAAAATCTTTTAAATCTACCGGATCAAAAACAGGACGGAGCTCTGACTTTTGTGGCAAAGTTGTGCCGCAGGGACAGTCCAAGTCAAAATTGCGACCACCGGGTGCAGGTGCTTCCAAACTCGCCAAAAAAGACCGATCGCCATTGAATGGTGTGAAAGGGGATCAGCGGAAACTGACAGAAGTGAGATCATCTCCAGCTCCTGAGCTAAAATCTGTTAATCTGAGTAAAAAAGACTCGAACAGCTCAAAGATGAAATCAGCCACAGGTACCTCATGCAAAAAATTGCCCACATCAGATATACCTCAAGAAAGTAAGAGCAGTGTGACTGGTGGTATATGCAACACTGCCAGGCAAGACAGTGGCCTCCACAATGAAAATAAAGTTAATACTGCAAGTTGCAAAACTGATAGCCAACCCAACCTCAGAAATGTGCATTCCCATTTTTCTATGAAGCCACCATATCGAACTTCAAATGCAATGAAGTATCGTAGTCTCCTAGCACGACCAAACAGATTTAAGAGTGCAGGTAGTAAGGAAGAAAGTGGCTGTAACGAGGAAAACGTGAAAGTACAAACCAGAGAAGGTGCACAACATTGTGATAAAACTGTAGCTGTGCAAACTACACTGCTGGATTGTACATCGACAGATGCCAGATCTGATCTAAGAGATGGTTCTCTCAACACATCATTGGGGCCATCAGGTGATTATACCTACCAAGATGATGGCAAAGGATTACGAAGCTTCTGCAATCGCACTGGCGCCCTGAATGATCCTGATGGCATAACCAGCAAAGGGCAAAGTTCAGATGTTAACAAAATTACTCCTGAAAACCAAAGTCTTGGAAGTGGAACAGAGCAGCAAAGACAGCAGGGAGATGGAAAAATAGCTAAAAGGCAGACGACTGTGAATAATGATGAGAGAGATGTGTTGAATCCATTACGGAATGTGGGGACTAGTTTCTTAGAAGACACCAAAATCAGTGATGAGTGTACCATCCAGTCATCAGGGATCACTGCCTCACACTCATGGCCACAGTCTCAGCACAATGAATCTGCATCAACACAGATTTTCTCGGCTAGCTTGTCGAATATCCCCAACAAAAGAAATTGCTTGAATTCTGAGGAAACTTCCCAGATACATGAAGAAGATGCGGGGAATACAGATCAGGCTACACCAGTCGTGATTTCTTCTTATAGATCAATTGAACAAACATGTTTAGAGAGCACTTGTGTTGATCAAGATAGTGGCTGGGATATTGAAGGCCCATGTGTACAGACAGACCAACATGATAGCAATAAAAGCCCACTATCAGAATGGCTGTTTAAACTACCAGCCTCATCAGATCTCCCCCCAGTTGATGGACAAGTCATGCAGGAATGTCAGCATGAGCAGAGTGTAAACAGAGAGTTATCGACTAGTTTAGCCTTGCCAGTTTTAACACAAGAGGTGAGAGAGACTCCTGATACAGACAATGTGTGCTGTAATCTTACATCTGGGCTTGAGCAAGCAGAGGATGTGCAGGCACATTCCACAGCGGTAACAAACACAGCAGAAAGGCAAGATAGATGCTGTAAAGCTGAGGCAAAGCCTGAACAAACAGGCACTGAAGTCAGCTACAGTGGGTCACTCAATGTAAAGACAAACAAGGAAAATGCTAGCATTTCGGCCCAACTTTTGCAGCATTCAGAAGAGGTCGTGACCAAAAATAGCTGTGCTGGTTCCGGAAACATTGTTGCAGGTGCAATAGGTGGTGATATGCCGAAAGGTGGCGACTGCAGTAAGCCACGGCCTGCGATAACAGTTGAAATAAGTCCCAAAAAATGTTCTGTTCCCAGGATAGGATCAACCTGTAGGGAAGATGATGCTGACAAATTTAATTCAATTACCACAGGGGAGCCCAACACCTTGCAAAATGTCTTAACTCCCAGTGATGAGGGACAAGAGATGCTTGAGACCAGGGAGGCTGAATGTAACCGCGGAGTCCCCCCTGATTGTGAAGAACCATCCCTGGGAAATGGACCTGGCAGCCAGTCAGACCAAACAGCTTGTGGACATATCTCTAGCCTTGATGCACTGAAACAAAAACAAACAGGTTTAAAGGAACTGTTTGAAGGAAGAATTGGCCTGCCCTCACATAGTGATAACCTGCATGGTAGACCCAAGTCACATGTTGGTAGCCTGCATGACACACCTGTTGCTTATGTAATGGAAACTGAACTGAACACAAGTAGTCAGAAGTATAGCTGCATGCAGGCAAGTTTGAAGTTCGATCATTTGATTGATAGAGGTAAAGATGCGGAAGCAGATCTTAAAGATGACATCGATGAGGGCTTTCACAGTGTTAGCCGAGGGGAGAATGGATCAAGGCGAGAGCTTGATGAAGTTGATGACGTCTTTCAAGGTGTAATTGGTAGTACAGCTTCCCAGAAAACAAATGAGCTTGGGCATGGGGAGCCTGCAAGCAGTAGCAGCAGCAAAAAGGTTATTAGCCAGAAGCACATGGATGGGGATATTTATGTGTTACGGTCCACTATACCAAACATAAGCCATACAAGTGTTAAACTTGCACCTAAGAGGCTCCCACCTGACATCACACTAAAGCAAACTTTGAAGTCTGACGTGCAAAAAAAGCTTAATTTGCGGGCTGACAATCTGAGTGAACAGGGAGAATTAGATGAAAGTTCTGACAGTGCCAGCTGGGTGGAACGAAGTGACTCCGAAGAAACACTTACTGCTTCCGATGCAGGAATCGGCACTGACGAGGAGAGTCTGCTGTCATCACCCATACCTATATTCACTTGTGCATTAGAAGCAAATCTGAATAAAGAATACAGGTTTTGTCATGATGAACGTGTTTCTGTCAGGTCAAATAGCCCAACCAGTCAGCTATTACTGAAGCATGGTCACAGTTTGGACAGCAGCAGTTTTAACGCAGTGACTGGTCATGAGTCTGTGTCACAGGTGACCTTGCTGGATGACACTTTGAAGTCAAGCTTTAGTTCTGACAGTAATCTTTTCCCACAGGAAGCAGATGAGGTCACAAAAACAGAGTCTGAAGAAACAATCATTGCCAATGAAAGTGACCGCCTGACCGATACAACATCGAGAGACTCTGGCAGTGACACAGATGAGGAAAAAGTTGAAGCTCTGAACCTAAAAGCTACTGATTTGTACTATGACAAGCATGTGGCAATATCCGAGTCAAATGTTCAAAGAGATGTCAATAGAATGGTAATAAATGTTAAACACAGAGATTGGGAAAGTGGTTCATGCTTACATTCACTTTCATCTCGATACGAGTCAACAGTGTCAGGCAAAGTAGCCTTGCAAAGTGTATCTGATGATTCTGCATGTCATAATATGATTGACAGTTCTTCCTGCTATGAAAGTAATAGGACCACACCTGCGAAACTGACTCGGCTTAGCTCTGATAAAAAGCGAGAGAAGTGCAGACTCCCAGGTATCTTACCTGTTCCCACAGGGCCACTGCCCGCAAAAGACACCAAAAAAGGCAGCATGACCTCTGTAGAAAGTCCTCGCACACCAACTGATGGCAGAGACTATAAAGGGTCAATACCAGAGGTCAAAGTTCAATCGGTCAGCTTTGAGACATCAGACCAGTATGAAGACATGTGTGATGAATCCCTGGAATCATTAGAAACAAGCTCTGTATGTTCAGTGGAGGCATTCAGTCCTGTTGCCCCCGTGAAAATAAAATATGGAAAATCACTCTTACCATCTCCTGAGTCAAGACAGTCCAGCTTTAATGATTGTTTCAAAAATGAAACAAAGTCGACTTCATACTTGAAAGTACCAGAGTCCAGGCTACCAAAATTTTCATCAATGCCTCCACGGTGTTCAGAGACAAGTAAAAAACTCAGTGAAAATACAAAATTACAGGCAGATAGTCGAAATGAGAAATTGTCAGTTACAAATGTAGAAAATAATTTTTGTAGTAATGCATCCAGTAAATTTTATACCAAGGATGTTGAACAAACTGTACAAAACCATAAAAGCTCCAAACTTTCACATTCCAAACCTAGGCAGCTGCCTGAAAGCAAATTAAAATATCAGGGCTTAGGTAGATTTGCCTCAAACTCAAAGGGTAGACCAGAGCAGAAGGTCTCCAGTTTTACCCATGAAACTGTGACAGTTGAAATATCTGCAAGCAAATTTGAGACATGTGGATCTGGTGGATCTAGTATTGTGACACATGAGTCAAAGTCAACAGTTTCAAAACTAGCAATACCAAAACCGGTCACAAGTAAAACCAGTGGGGCGTCAAGGATCCCAAACACTGGATCTCCGACTGCAGGAGGGGGAGCCAGTGATGCCCCCAAACTTCCGGATACCAGTGGAAGTAACTTTTCGTATGCGATGGACAGATTTTTTGCAGATCATAGTGCTGTGCAGAAAAGGCACAGTTCTAGCTCACCTGGACAATTGTCGATGATCCCCAAGATGGGAGGCAAACAGGAATCAGACGCACAGAAACAGGTGTGGAGACTTCCTACGACTAGTTCACCGCCCAAAGAGCACGCTCCAGGAGAAGGGAACCCTGGATACCAAATGGATAGCTGTGATAAGGTAGGACCTTTTTTTTTTTTGGTTTCTTCTTTCTTTCTTTCTTTCTTTCTTTCTTTCTTTCTTTCTTTCTTTCTTTCTTTCTTTCTTTCTTTCTTTCTTTCTTTCTTTCTTTCTTTCTTTCTTTCTTTCTTTCTTTCTTTCTTTCTTTCTTTCTTTCTTTCTTTCTTTCTTTTTCAGTTGCTTTGTGGGGTTGGGGAGGGCAGGATGGTTAAGAGAGGATGATGGTACAGAGGTGTGTATGCTTGACTTTGTCACCATTTCAGCCCAGAAAATGTTCACACACAGCAGATCAAAGATGACCTTTTATGTTAAGTCTGTTAAAAACAAAAGAAGGTCTGATTATGTGGTGCCACCTGACAAGATGAACACGTGGAGCAAATAGCAGCTTGTTTAGTTTTTCATGACTTGTTTGCTGGAACTATGTCCTTTGTATTGCAGGTGGTATTTTACTTTGTGCTTATGGCAGCAGTGCTTCATTAAAGACACAACACCTAGGACAGGTGTGAGAGTGGTCATGTAAAAGCATAGGGTCTCTCAGGGGAGGGTGGAGGTCAAATATTATACAAAAGACTAGGGGCATATCACATGAGGTTTTTAAAAAAAGGGCTCATACGTATATATATATATATATATATATATATATATATATATATATATGTGTGTGTGTGTATATATACATATATATATATATATATATATATATATATATATATATATATATATATATATATATATATATATATATATAAATGTATATACAGTGAAAACTCGCAATGACAGCATCTGTTCCCTTAGTAATGTGTCAGATGACTGAATATGTCGGATATATGAGTGTTATTATAATGAGGTTTCACTCTGTATATATATATATATATATATATGTATGTATATATATATATATATATATATATGTATATATATATATATATATATAAATATATATATGTGTGTCATCATTTAAAGGATGGACTGCTATATTCTGCTACTTTTTTCTGTGGGTGTGGGTAGATGGTCGCATTACACAAGTGTGGGGAAATATCAGGGTCAAAGAGAAAATATGAAAACATGCTTTCATCAATTGATGGATTGCCATCACTTTGGCTCACAGGTATACCGTCAACAGGATCTAAAATGTATGCGTGTCTGTCCAATGAACAAAACCCTGGGTTAAGGTCCCCCATGCTACTGGCCAAGCATGTCCCTGCTTGACTGCAAGCTGTTTTTACAGGGAATTTGTATTCACAAATGTACAATTCCCATTTAATGTCAGCTGAATGGAAAAACATTACTGCTCAGCAAAGGTGTTAACAGGTCAACTGCAGCTGTGTACACCTGTACAGTGTGTAAATGTGGGCAGTTCCTGTATTTAGCCATTAGAAATTCTTGAAGTTCTGCTAGGAAAAAGGTTGACCAATTGAGGTGCACTTGTGAAAAACAACAGTTTAACTGCACACTTTCATGTGATTTGATACTTGTAGTCATTGTAAATTTCTCGTACGTTTCAAAAGGTAATTACTAGGGTTTATATTTTAGAAGGTACACAAAAAGTAGTGAAAGTATTAACCCTCGAGTCAGTCACATCGGCTTTAACTGTACCTGTGAACATCGTGATACATGCACAATACTATCTGAACAGAAGTCTCTTTGTTCCCTAAGTCTGCATAATGAAGACTGGGCTGGTGCCAGCTACTAGCCATAGGCTAATGATTGTGAAATTTGGTTGAAAAGAATTTAAAATCTTTTTGTCAAATTGGTAAAAGAAATTTTTGCTACTCATTAGCTTCAGAATCAGTTTTACTGTGTAATCATTGAACTGCTGTTAGATGTAGAATGTTTGAAAATGTGAAGTGACTTTGGCTTATGAGATTTAAGTTGGGCTAAAATAAAGTAGTTTTAGCCATGTTGGCTTACAAATTAGGATCTCTAGTGCAAGCACAGAAATACAATGTTATATCACTTGAATCATGAGGATAAAAAGTCTTGTATTACAATGAGTTGTTCAGTTTAATCGCAAGAAATTTGTACCTAGGTGATGTACAGGCGTATTCTGACATGGAGTGCTACTGAGCAGACTTGCAGTATTCTCAATAGAGTGTTACTGAGCAGACTTATGGTATTCTCCATGGAGGGTTGTGTCCTGAGGAGCCAATATGGTTCCATCGAAAAAAATTCGAAACAGAGTGTGGTGCGGTGGATATAGATCCTATCAGGGTGCCAGGTCTTGCTTGCTCAAGTTCTGCTGTTACCTGTGTGAAACCTGAATAATTAAACTCAAATTCTTCAGACAGTCAGTCTGGCTGTGTGGGCATCATGTTATTCCATGTACTGTACATAGTGGAATGGTGCTGGTGATCGACATGGGGAGGGGGTGAGCATGGGAGAGATCCTCTGTAACAATCTGAGTTTGATATCAAATATATCCTTCACCACTCATCACCCAGCTGTAAATTATATGGTCATCAGCTTTAATCCTTTCCCCCTTAAATCGGCCAAAACTAGGTGGTGGTCAAATGTTGTCTGCTTCAGTGTTTTCAGCTAATTTCAACAGCAATGAAAAACAATTTTGACTGATATTTGTAGATGAACCCTATCAAGATCACATGCCCCAGGTCAACAGTTTTCCTCAGCATGGGTTAGGCACTTAGTGCCCAACCCATGCCGAGGAAAGCTGTTGACTCAGTCTTAATCCAAGGGGGAAAGGGTTAATGTTTTTTACTTAAATTCTTTGTTAATAAAAATGGTTTGGTGAGACTTGTACATAAAACCTGTGATGATATATGGGTCTCCAAATCAACAGCTTTTCCGTGGCACAGAAGTAAGCTGTTGATTGAGTCATTCTGACCAGGCATAGATTTATGTGAAATCAAGATTCAGAGTCCTTCATGCCACTGCCAGCTTTTTGAAAAGGGGGGGGGGATGTGTTTGTTGAAAAGAAGCCCTGTGAAAGAGTGCCATTGGCACAGAGCAGGCTAGGAGGTCTGGGGACATCCCCCCCCCCCTCCAATTTTTTTTTTAATATTTGTTCAAATATGGCATTCCATGCATTTGTGAATGTATGACAATTCTGTCTTTGCTTGAATGCAATTAATTATTTGAATGGAGGAATCTGAGTAGGGAGCTTGGTAGGACTCTTGGAACCCCCTGCTGTCAACTATGAGCCTGTCCTTATGCTCGGCACCAAACAAAATATGTACATATCAACAGGCAAAAGGTCTTACATTTTTTACATTATATGCGTTAATGTGCCAATGTATGTATGCATGTTGTATTTTTTTCATATTCATGTATTAATTATATGCCAATGTAATGTAAAATGCATATACTCCATTTTGATTTCAATATGTTTAATAGGCAATAAATCTTACTGAGAGTGAATAGCTGCAAGAAAAGGACAAATATTTACTGGGTAGTGGAAATAAACCTGAACCTGAACCTGGCTACTTGAAATATTCTGTACAAAACCCTGCTATCAAGATGTATCAAAGATCTTTATGGAGAGTTGATCTTGTTTAAGGGCACTTTGATCTGGTAACTGACAGTTTTTGTCATTCCCATTGAGTAGCAAATCACATTTGAAATCTACAAAGTCCTGGTTATAGAGCTACATCGGAACAAAGCAGCTATTTCCCCTGTTATTTGGCGACATACAAAGGAAGCTCAATACATTGATCAGAGGCCAGTCCACAAACAAAGGTTCCTGAAGACAAAGCTATTGATTTAGACCCCAGTCTCCAAATGGACCTTTCCTTACTGTATTATGTTGACTGGAATGAACTTTTCACCCAATTTTTTTCTAGTAAATTAGGAGAACTTATAAGGGGCTTAATAACCTTAGTACTTGCCTTGCCCAGGGGACACACACTAGGAACCAAATTGGATAGATGTTGAAGTTCACTGTTACTTTCATGAAAAGAGTGGATTATGTCTCAACTACATGGATTTTTGCAGAGCATAGGTCTAGCACTAATAACACTTCATCAGTTGTGTGCCTATACAGAGACTCTCCATTTATGTGCACCATCCAATTGGGCTCTGTCCTCCAGGCTTAAGGTGGAATATACAGTAAAACTTGCCTTTTTGACACCTGACTATGCATTGAAGTAAAATTGTTTGTATTGACAAGTGGCTATTTATAACAAGTTCATTTTAAGAGGAATTAAGTTTTAATCCACAATGAGGCTCAGGGAGTTCGTGTGGTAGGCAGCTCCCTGTAGTCGTGGTAGTACAGAAGAGGTTGCACCGTAGATCCCCGCAAACATGCGTTCCAGGACTCTCTGTATTTCCTGTACTTCCCTATATTGATTATTTCAATAATCGTTCCGCCTTTGATCTTCACTAAGAGGGATAGAGCAAGTTTCCAGTCCAGTGAACATGTTGTTGGTGCCTACTTTGAAGGAAGGGAAACTTTCATGCTGTCACTATGGCAACCATCACGGATGCTGGTTTCAAGGCTAATGTGTTACTGCAGCCTTGGTCATAACAACTGGTTTTTAAGAGTTGCTGGATGAAAATAGAACTCGTGGCCCCCTTTGCATCTGCACAAATTTTATACTTGCACGATATTGATTGTCAATGTTACAATTACCTACAGGCAAAATTTGCTTCTTTTTTGTGCTAAAGACAAATTAACACCTCTATACTGATCAATTTAAAATGATAATTTTGATATTTTTTTTTAGATAAAAGAAATATTTGGGAAGGATCATATTAGGAAGTACATGTATGGTAACTGTTATTCAAATAAGTAGATGCAGATAGTGAAACAGAACCTTGAGCATGCTGTCCATTATACAGGTCAAACAACAGATTATAAATCATAAACAAAGGACAATGTATGACAAAGTTATAAGTCACAACCTGTCACACACACACACACACACACACACACACACACATATTAAATATATATATATATATATATATATATATATATATATATATATATATATATATATATATATATATAGTGAAACCTGTTTTGAGAGACCACCCCTAGGGCAGGCTGGAAAGTGGTCACATAAGACAGGTGGTCTCTCAATGGAGGTGCAATAACATGGGAAAAACATCAAAAGGACTTTGGAAATATGGTCTTAAAAGGCAGGTGGTCTTTCATTACAGTGGTCTCTTGAAACAGGTTTCACTGTATATATCTTCACGCATGTACGTATACAAGTGCAAAAATCTATTCCTATTTTCTGTTTTGATGCGTTGGAGTTCTTTGATGTATTATAACCTGTACAAAGAGTTGAGTGTTGGCTGTATGCTCAGAAAGCTGTCCGTGATTGCCCCCATGACCCAGGTGTGTGGTCCTGAAATGTAACAAAAGTTGAGATTTAAGAGAGATTGTCGAGCAGTCATTAAGTATTAATGCAACTATGGAGGTTCTCTGTGTAATGATGCATCTGTACAGTAGAAATAGCAATGTGAATGAAAATGGACAGGTCAAAATCAGTGTGCAAATGTACATGTATGTGCACGTAGGCAGTGGTAGGCGTTATACATCACCCTCCCCCCCCTCCCCCCCCCAAAAAAAAACAAAAACGAGCGATATTTGGCTGAGAGTTGGTGGGAAAATGTTGTGGGGAATATTTTCTGCAAATTAGTCAAGTGGTCGTTAAACATGTATGAGCTGCCTCATAAATTACATTAATGTATCAAAGGTGTTCTTGTTTCCAGCTAATACTGTTGGTTGAAGTATCTATATACAGTATGACTTTCTGCGTGATTATAAAGGTTTGGAAACATACATGTTAGTAATATGGGGGAAAAAGCCGATCATACTTCTCATGTTTTCAAGGCCGATAGGGAGATGTTGTACCTCGTTACCTCTGTCCCTTGAATCTGTTTCAATTTTACCACAGAAAATACTTCATAATAAACGCATTAACTTTTTAATTATTGAAGTACTTTTGTCCATCCATATTGAACGAACAGCTTGAGTGCATCAACAGCTTGAGTGCATCGGCAATTTGACAGTGTGTGCCTTTGTTTCTGGTAGGAGCTTATCACATTGTTCTGGGCGCTTGTAATTCACTTAGACCCCAGCTAGTTGTTATCCATGAAATTTCTAAAGCTGCAGACAAGTTGTGCATTAAAGTGCCACCAGCGGGACACTCGGTGGGTTTGGTCATTGTTTGGTCACAAAACCCATCCTCAGGAGTCATCAATCAATTATCTCCATCATAATTTGACAGCAGATTTCGTGTGTCTGTCATTTAAATGTGTTGGAGGCAAGATCAGACACCATCTACATGACAGGTCAACTTTTAACACCCGCCATTATTTCAATGTAAAAAGGTGCCAAGATCTGCTCAACATTCTTGCCAAATGTGCGTGGATGCCTGGCTGTGAGTACAATCAAGCTCACTGTGCAGTGGCACAGAATCATAGTGCAATGAACTTGTGACTGAATGCTCACAGAAATGAAAAATTAGACCAGTTTAAGAGAGCAAACTCGTGTTATCTTTGTGGCCGAGTATACCTCGAAAAATATCAATTGCTGTGTATGGAGATGAAGGATGGGTACATTGAGCCTATAAATATAGCATAACGTGGGTCATTTTGGCAATGGAGATTGAGTGATCAGGTGATAAAATGATCGAGGTATTCAACATTTAATGTTCATTTCCTCTGAAATACGGATGAGGCTGGCAGAAAACCAAGTAATCTGGGGTATTTGTGTATAGACTGGTACCCTGCGGCCAGTCTGTGGTAGCTGTCGTTTCATGTGCTGGCATACCTATTCAGATTAATACCTAAATGGCCTTAAAAAAAAAGCATGAATAGAACTCGAAAATGGAACGGTTTGAAAGTTCACCATATCTTGGCAGCACCTGGGGTAAACATGGAGCTAGTAATATGCTATGCCACTATTTACAATAAACCACCATCATCAGTGTAACCGCAATGAAGAATTGTGAATTATTTACTGAGTAATTGTAGTGGTGGAGGAGTACACTTTAGCAGACAGAAGCACATGTGGATGGGAAAAAGCTCGGTGTGGAAAGTGGCCACTGAGAGGGCAGATGCCCCCCCCACACACACACACATAGTGGTTGCCTTCAGTACAGTATCATATACATATATATATATTCAAGGGTAATTTATAAGCATCACTCCGGGGAAGCAGGCACATACTTGTAACTACTGGAGGTTGCATTGCGTGTTAAGCAAACCTCAAGAAGACCAGGGATTTTGTGACTGGGGCCTGAGAGGCGCTGCCTGGAGAACAAGTGATAGCTGCAGATAAAAATTGAACGAGAGCAGAACAGCAGAAAAAGGTCCGAATGAAACGAGTCTTCCACCACCTTGGTTTGAACTTTCGCCTTGTTATTGCTTAGAATTGGCATTCCAGTTAAACAGAAAATTGTGTTTAAAAAGCAGCTGAATCATGCATCATTATGCTGTACAAAGAATCCAAAGAAGGTGATGGCAAAACTTAAGACATTCACCAGGAATAATTTTCATTTTCCTTTTTAGCTCCGCTGACTTGTCAGTAGCTGAGCTTATCAGGTCTTTCGTACGTCGTCAACCATCAACTTCTTCTCCAAAACCGTCAGCCAGATTCACTTCAAACTTGGTGGCAATCTACCTTGGTTGGGCTTCTACCAAGTTTGTTCAGTTGGCCTTACTCCAGTGATTTTTGGATTTTGTCTGACTTTTTTTTTTTCTTTTTTGGGGCAAATCTTAAAAAAATATTCTCAGAAACCGTTCTCCCAATTCCCTTGATGTCACACAGGAGCACTCCTAGGGACTCCTAGTTCTGGATTTGTTCACCAGATAGTGCTGTGATTTTGTTCTATTTTTTATGATTTTTTTGTGTGTTATGGCAATTTGCGACTTCTTCTCTAGAACTGTCACTCAGATTAAGCTGCAATGTGGTGAATATGTTCCTTGTGGAAGGGTCAAACAAAGTTATTCACTACGAGGGAATGCTGCAGATTCCTCATTTTTATTGATTTTTTCAATTTGGGTCCTTGTTGGTAAATACACCTTTCTTATTGATTACTATGTAAGTCAATGGAGATTCTAGTTAAATGCTAATTCACATTTTTTGACTTCTTCTCCGAAACCGTCAGTCAGATTGACTTTAAACTTGGCGGCAATGTACATGTACATTGGGTAGGTCTCTAGTGGATTTGAAAGTGGACACGTTCCATTGATTTTTGGATTTTTCATGAATATCTGTGTTCTTTTGGGGGGCAAATCTTAAAAAAATCGCATGGGTATATGTACATGTCAGCTGAGCACAAGACTGTCAGAGTCCTCTTATTTTATTTTTATTCTTTTTTTTTTTTCTGGCAGAAAAGTGTACACATGTCGTTTGTGGGGTGGGGTTGGGGGGTTGACTTGTTGAGACAGAGGCAGTGATTCCGTTAACCTCAAAATTGGGATATAACTGTATTACCCTGTCAAAACCTGAAATACCCCCTGAGAAAGTTCTAAAGGGTCAAAAGTCTTGTTTATTCACATGTAGAATTGGTAAAAATCTAGTCTTCGCCCTTGAATTTCCCTTCTTGTGGCCCCCTGAAAAAATTCCTAATGGAAACACCGAGGGGCTCTAAAAAAGGAGCCCCTGAATGTCATTACAATGAAGCTTGACTGTACCACAGTCAGCTGAGTGGTTGGTAACGAAGGTGTGTACATATCAAAGATACTTAAACATGTAACCTAATGGTACTGACTATAATTATCCTGCCTTCAAAAGAAATCTTAGAATGGTGCTTGCATTACCCTTCAATATCAGATTTGTAGCCCAGATAAAAAGTTACAGTGAGTGCACAATTTTCAGATAATATTTAATAGCAACTGCAAACACCGGGCTAAAGAAGGACACGAAATCTTAATGTGCCTATACCATTGTATTCACTCATATAGAAAAGAAATTTAAGGAGCGCGTACATAGTGTAAACCTGACTGTGGCCTTGTGAGGATCAGCTTGTGGATGTGGCTCACGTCAGTCACGTAACAATAATCATTGAAATGGTAAATGCATTGGAAGGAGAGTTGGAAGTCAAAATATATGTCAAGTAAATCAGATTGACTTTGGGAGGTTGCCTAATGTTACATGAGAATTAAGCGTAGATAGAATCGTGGTACATGCACTTATTATAGATCATAATGAAGTGCTTTTGAGAAGGAAAATTTAACAGAGTAAAATTAGGTGAATTTTTGTTCTGCTACATATGTTTTTTTTTTTTTTTTTTTCTTGTTGGCACTTCAAAAGTGTTGACAGAATATAAATTATGTGAAATTTGTACCTTTTCAGGGTAAAATGGTAAAATGGTAACTAAGACTGTGAGCAAAGAATAATGAATGATCCCACCCAGTGAGCAAGGCTGGTTTATGACTAAAATGGAGGTTGCCATTTGATCAACTCACCCCCACACCTACACTACCCCCCACCCCACCCCACCCACACAACCACAGAATCTCTTCCAATATCAAAAGCAAATTTACCCTCAACATGACCAGAGTTACTTGTATCCTAACTTGCTCCGAGAAATATTTATCTCAAAATTTCCAAGCAAGAAACATAGTTAGCATAGTTTAACAAATAGTGATCCCTGTCTTTCTTTCTTTCTTTCTTTCTTTCTTTCTTTCTTTCTTTCTTTCTTTCTTTCTTTCTTTCTTTCTTTCTTTCTTTCTTTCTTTCTTTCTTTCTTTCTTTCTTTCTTTCTTTCTTTCTTTCTTTCTTTCTTTCTTTCTTTCTTTCTTTCTTTCTTTCTTTCTTTCTTTCTTTCTTTCTTTCTTTCTTTCTTTCTTTCTTTCTTTCTTTCTTTCTTTCTTTCTTTCTTTCTTTCTTTCTTTCTCTCTCTCCCTCCCTCTCTCTCTCTCTCTCTCTCTCTCTCTCTCTCTCTCTCTCTTTCTCTCTCTTGCTCTGTTTCTTTCTTCTTTTCTTTCTCCTTCCATTTTTCTCTCCTGTTCTTCTTGTTTTTCTTGTGTTGTGGGTAATAGACACTTTTATTCCCTGGTATGGAAACACACCTTATACTCTAAACTCTGTTCTGGCCATTAGTTCTCTTGTGTGTGGGTGTTTGTGTGTGTGTGTGTGTGTGTGTGTGTGTGTGTCTGTCTGTGTGTCTGTGTGTGTGTCTGTGTATGTGTATGTGTGTGTGTGTGTGTGTGTGTGTGTGTGTGTGTGTGTCTGTATATGTAATTTTCCGTACCTTGTACCGAGACGAAATTGTTTCCTGTACCAGTCAGCTAGGGACTACCTCACCCCTTTCATTATATGGGCTTGTAAAGTAGCAGGGCTATGGGGTTGTACGTGTGTAGTAGCTAGGGGTTCAGGCTTGCAGAGTTGTTTCTGTTTGGTATAGGTTTGTATCTTAACTAGGGTTATAGGCTTGCACAGCAACTAGGGACCAATGTAGGCTTGCAATTGTACAGTAGATAGAGTTTTTTTTCCTCAAGATTATGGACTAAACAGCTGTTCTAAAAAAAAACACTGTGAATCCACTATATGTATGACAGTTTTTGGGCCAAATACAAAAAACAAAATGCCTGCCTACCTGCATGCTGAAAATTAAACACCATATGGTATCGGCAACAAACATATTTCTAATGTTGGCCTTGTATGTACTTTTTGGGGCTGTTGAAACTTGGCAAACCTGGTTAAGTGTGCACTATAAGTGTTCAATGAATAGATGCCAGTGGCAGTAAACATTTGGCCATGCAGATTGGCGACAGAAATGAGGATACTTCTAGGCTATGTGTATTTGGGTGCATTTGCCATGTATTGGCACATTCATGCCACATGCAATTACGTGTCAAACATAAGGGAGTTCAGCCTTTGAAATGCCCTGCACAATGATTATTGATGAGTGTTCAATAAATGACTATGTGTATAGATGGAATATTTGGTTTACAATTCAGCTGCAAAGTGAAAATGCTCAGAGTAAAACACCCAGATCTCATTTGGGTCTTGAAAACGGGATAAGTGTGTACATGTCTTCAGTCTCAGGAGTTGCAGGTTCAGTGTCGCCTTTTACAAGTGATGGGAAGAGGAAGTCTAACACTGACGAAATCAATATGATAAAAATTTTCATATCACTTTGCTCAAAAAGTATGAGCTGGTCCAGTTGAAGAGATCCTGCTTCCTGATGGGTGATTGCTGTGTTGCCTTGTGGTCTGGCTTCAGCTGCAGGAAGAGAAGCAAAGAATGATAATGCAAATTCCAGTCATCATAGACTGGTTATTGTGGCACACTGACTCCCCTCTTACTGGGCTTAGTTGTACAGTGGCTCCCTTCATATTGGGCATGGTGGTACAGTGGCTCCTCTCCTACTGGGTTTGGTAGCACAGTGGCTCCCCTCTTACTGGGCTTGGTGGTACAGTGACTCCCCTTTTACTGGTCTTGGTGGTACATTGGCTCCCCTCATACTAGGTTTGGTGGTACAGTGGCTCCCCTCATATTGGGCTTGGTGGTACAGTGGCTTCCCTCTTACTGGGTTTGGTGGTACAGTGGCTCCCCTCTTACTGGGCTTGGTGGTACAGTGGCCCCACTCTTACTGGGCTTGGTGGTACAGTGGCTCCCCTCTTACTGGGCTTGGTGGTACATTGGCTCCCCTCTTACTAGGCTTGGTGGTACAGTGGCTCTCCTCATATTGGGCTTGGTGGTACAGTGGCTCCCCTCTTACTGGGCTTGGTGGTACAGTGGCTCCCCTCTTACTGGGCTTGGTGGTACAGTGGCTCCCCTCTTACTGGGCTTGGTGGTACGGTGGCTCCCCTCTTACTGGGCTTGGTGGTACAGTGGCTCCCCTCTTACTGGGCTTGGTGGTACAGTGGCTCCCCTCTTACTGGGCTTGGTGGTACAGTGGCTCCCCTCTTACTGGGCTTGGTAGTACAGTGGCTCCCCTCTTACTGGGCTTGGTGGTACAGTGGCTCCCCTCTTACTGGGCTTGGTGGCACACTGACTCCCTTCTTACTGGGCTTGGTGGTACAGTGATTCCCCTCTCACTGGGCTTGGTGGTACAGTGGCTCCCCTCTTACTGGGCTTGGTGGTACAGTGGCTCCCCTCTTACTGGACTTGGTGGCACACTGACTCCCTTCTTACTGGGCTTGGTGGTACAGTGATTCCCCTCTCACTGGGCTTGGTGGTACAGTGGCTCTTCTCTTGATGGGCATGGTGACAAGTTCAGTGGCTGGGTATGGTAGCACAGTGGCTTCTGTCTTACTGCCTATGGTGGTACAATAGCTTTCCACTGACTGGACATGATGGTCTAGTGGATGCCCTGTAACAAGGCCACTCCAAGTGCATCAGAAATGTGGCCTCATTCAAGATTAGAGGTTGGTCAGTCCTGAGGGGCAAATAGAATGAAGAAACCACTCTGCATGGGGAGTAAGACCAAAGCCACTGTTCATGGGGAGGTAGCAAAGTTCTGTCGAGGGGTGGCTTTATAAGAGGGGGTCCATCGTGCATGGAAGCTATGAGGAAGTTGCACTGATTGACATTTTTATTTCAGTTAATGAGTTGCTGGTGTGGCAGGCAGAAACAATCTGGCATGACATGCATGAGCAACTCTTCCTTAGTTATCTGTAGTTATTGAAAAAATATTGTGTTAAATGGTGAGCAACTCTTGTAGTTATTGAAAAAAATATTGTATGAATTGGTGAGCAACTCTTGTGGTTATTGAAAAAATAGTGTATGAATTGGTGAGCAGCCCTTGAAGTTATTGAAAAAATAGTGTATGAATTGGTGAGCAACTCTTGAAGTTATTGAAAAAATAGTGTATGAATTGGTGAGCAACTCTTGAAGTTATTGAAAAAATAGTGTATGAATTGGTGAGCAACTCTTGAAGTTATTGAAAAAAGAGTGTGAATTGGTGTGCAACTCTTGAAATTATTGAAAAAGTAGTGTATGAATTGGTGAGCAACTCTTGTAGTTATTGAAAAAATAGTGTATGAATTGGTGAGCAACTCTTGAAGTTATTGAAAAAATAGTGTATGAATTGGTGAGCAGCCCTTGAAGTTATTGAAAAAATAATGTATGAATTGGTGAGCAACTCTTGAAGCTATAGAAAAAATAGTGTATGAATTGGTGAGCAACTCTTGAAGTTATTGAAAAAAGAGTGTGAACTGGTGAGCAACTCTTGAAATTATTGAAAAAGTAGTGTATGAATTGGTGAGCAACTCTTGTAGTTATTGAAAAAATAGTGTATGAGTTGGTGAGCAACTCTTGAAGTTATTGAAAAAATAGTGTATGAATTGGTGAGCAACTCTTGAAGTTATTGAAAAAATAGTGTATGAGTTGGTGAGCAATTCTTGAAGTTATTGAAAAAATAGTGTATGAATTGGTGAGTAATTCTGCCTCAGTTAGCTGTCGTTAGATATAGAAGATGTATGAAATTGGTGAGCAGCTCTTTGCCATGCAGTTACCTGTAGGTATCCAATAGAAACCTTTAACAGCCAATAAGTATAGACCCATATCTTTTACATGGATTATGTAACAGACCAAGCATATATTAATCACTCTTTATGGCAGATATGTTGGTGGATATATGTACTTTCGTATCTACTTGCTTTGGTGGAAGAAACTGGAGATAAGCTCTGTGCACAGTCAGAGTGGTAGGAACTCTTTCCACTTGCTTCCCTCCCTGTGAATTGAACCCTAGCTGCAGACGTAAAATGCAAACATGTTGTAGCTCTGCCAACCATCCAGCCAATGAACCATTTTAATTTACAAAGGGCTGCATCAGATTATCAACTGCACTGCACAAATATTATGCATAATTATCAATGGTAGAACACACAAATCTGGATAAAATTTTGTTCCATTTGGTCAGGGACTATATGATAAATCGTGGTCCTGCTTCTGTTTGGGAAATAAAACGTTTTAAAACCAAGTGAACGGTCTACCCTATTCCTACCTATAATCACCTATGGGTGCTTACAAAATAACCAATAGGCTTTCCTTGTACAGCCTTACTGTGAACATCAAAGGTAAAATACTGTGAAAAAAGATTGTTAAATGTAGAATTTCTTTGGGGTTGTTGTTTTGATCATTCAGTTTCCAGGGAAACGTGGGTACTTAGTACAATGGCCAGTATGAGAGGAATATAAAGAGTAGTTTAATATATTTGTGAAACATTGTCATTGCACATTCTTCCTTCATGTGCCTGGCTATTTTTCTTGGACAGCATTAGCATCACATAGCATCAAACTGTAGCAATAAAAATTTCATTGCTTTCTGCCGTTGAAAGGGCTTTTCTGTGCTGCAAGTCATAAATCAGGAGAATAGGGTTTATATTACTATCATGTTTTCATCAGGAGGATGGAATATGCATAAATTTGCATATCATTACCCCAGGTTAAACATGCATGGTGTGTTGAGACACAGTGTTCATGGAATGGTTTCACATACATGGGTTATGCTCGTCAGTTGTAACAGCAACCACAATACAGTATAGGAGACCAGGTTAAGAGATGGGAGGTGGGAATGCTCATGTAATGACTCAGACTCAGACTCAGACATAGTTTTATTTGACTGATTACAAAATCATATAGGCAGATAATACCAGTACAAAATTGTAAACAAATATATGACTTACATATAAGAACGGAAGAAGGTATTTCAACACAAAAAGTCAGGATGAACCCCGCTAAGGATATTCAATCCGCTATCGCGGGGACCACCTTTGGGTATGGTTACATGAAGTGTGAATATATTTATATAGTCCTTAACATTATACAAAAACTGAAGTACAAATGAAAGTCAATCAAATATTAAACATAATATTTTACAAAGAAACTGAAGTGCAAAATGTAAGTCAATCAATTATAATTACAGACAAAAAAAAGTTAACAATGAAAAGTTAAATTGTCTCCTTTGATAACACATCCGAAGCATGACTAAAGCCTTCTGTCTCAAATGGAATTTTTTCCACTCCATTGTACAAAAAAAAGGCTTGACCTGTGTTGCATAATACATTTTGATTGGCTGATCAGTGTTTCAGCAGCACTTGCCTGCAAAACAAGCTCAGATTATCACAAAATTGTAAAGTCAAAAAATGGATGTTCATCACACTGGGAAGCAAGTTTTGGAACTAAAATTGTACTTTTTCATGGCAGTTATTGGAGACGTACGTGTGAACAATGTCCGTCCTGTTTGACCAAGGAACCCACCTGTACAGAAAGGACCCTTGTGAAGGAAGAATGGGTTTCCGTCTGACACTTCAAATAACCTTGGGGAAAAATGAATGAATTGCGTGGACTGTAAATCACTGCTTAAACACATCCAAAGTCTGTGGTTTGTGGATATAATAGCTGCTTTGAGCAAAGCTGAATGAAGTTGATAGGCTTTACAGAACACCTGAATGAAATATTTTAACTTTAAGGAGTGGGTCCCTCTTTCATTTTTTGGCACTCACCCAAAATGAAAATATTTAATGAGGTTACTTTCATTCATGCTACAATGACCTTTGGCATCATTGACAAAAAAAAGAAAAGTTTTTTTCATGCCTTTTGAGCACAAGGAAACTCCACTTTTGAATGTGTCTTAGTACCCCCCCCCCCACACACACACCACCACCACTAATTCTAGTTAGTCATTGATGACAGGGCTAACAGTCTGTTGTTAAGGCAATTGGTGTCATTATCAACCATGTGTGTGGTACATTGCTGTGGATATCCATATTTAACCTACAGAAGTGGAGGGGTAAGGGTCCATATTGGTCACGATTTTGACCAAGGAAGGGTAGATAAATATACATAGCACTTGTGATGTCCCTTTTCGAGGTCAGTTTTGTTGATAAATATTGTGTTTTTTATTGGGGTCATTGGCTCCTACATTGCCCATATTGCCATACTGTGGTCCCTGTCTTGAAAGACCACCCCTATGGCAGATGAAAATGTGGTCTCTCAAAACAGGTGGTCTTTCATTAGAGGTATAACATGGGAAAGATAGCAGAGTGTTCTGAGAGAGTGGTCTTAAAAAGATATTCCGTCTATCATTGGAGGGGTCTCTCAAGACAGGTGTCACTGTAATATATATTGCTACTGCAAAATTTATCTCTGTGCCATGGGATGAATTAATACATTTCGGATACGGTATTTACACTTTCCCAGGGCCAGCACAATAGCAAGAGTACAGTACAACAAAATATGCCCTCCCGCTGTCTAAAATAGGGTTGTATGGACATTTATACCATGAGCTACATTCAAAATGTAGGAATTTGAGAATTTGAAGAAAAAAATAAAGATGACCAATGGCAGCCTTCTGTGAATACAATAGATTGGAAAACAAGTCCAAACAAAGGAACTTTTGAAATGTTTCCTCATACATATAGTGATCAGAGTAATTGTGGACAATATTAATTTTATGGATTGTTTCATGTATAGTTGTTATAACATAACTTGCAGTTCATTACCTGTACATGGGACCCAGTGTACTCTGCTGTCAGCAGACACAAAAGTTTGTACAGTGGGCAGGTAGCTTCTGGTCACAATAGAAAAGAGATAAAAACACTGGCATGTGTGTCTCTGTCACTTCTGGCTAATAAAAGCTTCCCATGGTGTCTGCTGGGGTCCATTAAATGGACATAGACCTCGTTTCGAAAGGTTAACTAAGGACAAAACTGCTGCAATATTGATCAATAAAAACGTCCTAGCATAAACCTAAATCAGGAAATTAAATTAACTCTTTGTTGCCCAAAATTCTGACTGACATTGAATGCCGGATTAGTAACAAAGACAGTTTAACTTAATACATTTAAATTATACATGTTATATTATCCATGGTGATGTGGAATATTTCACCCAAGCTGAGGTCAATGGTCCAATTAGGGGCATCAGAGCGATTCAGATCAAGAAGTGAGGGAATTGAGCTTGGTGTCTTAATAAATTAGGTTGGATTGCCTCTTTGGCCTCTTGCTGGATAAGTTTATCAGATTATAGGCAACCACTAATCAGTTGCCAGGGTTAATTAGTGTAAATAAAGGGAGCGTTTTGGTGACTTATCATAACATTAGGTCCCTGTTGTCAGATCCTCTAGGAGTGGTTTGGGTGATTATGCTTGTGCTGTGTAGTGGTAAGAGCAATGAGGGAGTCACATGTACTCTCTCTCTCTCTCTCTCTCTCTCTCTCCTCTCTCTCTCTCTCTCTCTCTCTCTTCTCTCTCTCTCTCTCTCTCTCTCTCTCTCTCTCTCTCTCTCTCTCTCTCTCTCTCTCTCTCTCTCTCTCTCTCTCTCTCTCTCTCTCTCTCTCTCTCTCTCTCTCTCCTCTCCTCTCTCTCTCTCTCTCTCTCTCTCTCTCTCTCTCTCTCTCTCTCTCTCTCTCATCAAATCCAGAGGCTGTAGGCCAGGTTAATCAGCCATTAAAACAGATATCCTTGTCCAATGAGTGCAATTTGGGAATAGTTAGTTTTCTAATTGGTTGAATGAATAAAATAAATATCATAGTTCAGTTATGTACAGCAGAATTTGAGTTTTTTTTCACATAAAAGGAGACAGATGCCAGCTGTTTTTGGCTGAATTCTCTTGACACAGCAAAGCAATGATTGCCCAAGCATTTAAAGCCATTTAATAGTGTACTTGAAAGGTCCTGGTGATTTCCTTTCTCTGTGTGAATTAACTTGGCTTTCCCAGGGATAAAAGTTTTTGCACAGGTCTGTCAGATTTATCTCTTTGGTCACTGAAAAGGCACATTAACCAAACTATCTTGGAAGTGCACCTTACCTTTGCTCAGTTTCTTGCCTGAATTCATCTGAAAGGTCTAATGTTCTCAGCAATTATAGGAAAAACTTGAACATGTGCTGATAAAATGGATTTCTAATGCAATTTACTGCAGACTCGCCTTGATATTATGTACTGCAAGTCCGTTTCATGTTTCTTATTTATGCAGGTAAGATTAACTCTCAGTTCAGTGGGTGGTCTCGTGTGCACAGAGCAAAAACTAAAGGGTGTTGGGATTAATCCTAGCAATGCTTACTGTAAAGACAACACTACTTTGTATGATGATAAATGTTCAAAAATATACTCTCCCCATGTTAAGATCCCGTCTCTCCAAATACTATTTACTGCCATAAAACTTTTTGGCAAGATAAACTTTTGTGACAGTTAATTTTAAAAAAAACTTTTGAAAGACAGCAAGAACATAGTTGATCTCAAGGTAAATGTCTTTCATTCAGTCTTAGATGCAGACTTAGGTGAAAGGTAAAGAGGTCAGTAGGTTTTGTCCAGACTGTTGTACAATGGGAAAAAAATCTGGCTTAAAAAATCAATAAAAAAAACCCCTGAAATTAGCAACTGTTGTGGAGGCAGGTCACCTAGAAAGTACATGCAGTTTCAAAACATGTTTACTACATATAAATGCAGACTCTGAACTAAATGAATAAGAACAATAGGATACATCCAGATTGACTGAGGACCTGTGCTGCCCTCTATCTCACAGCAAAGAGCTCAACAGGAAGGGGGGCACATTCGCCAAATATGTTTTTGTAATAAAAGTACTAACTTGAGAAGGCAAAAAGTACAAGCATTATCTGATTGTGTGCTCTCATCATGGTGGAGGCACAGTGATTTTGCCTCATAGCTTGGCTGGCACAGCAGATCCACAGCTAACATTGGTTGGTACAAGGAGGCTAAAACATTTCGTCCTCCTTGGTTATATCCTATTCATTGATTTGTGCCTGGATAGTGTGACCAGTGGGCCTGAAAGTGAAATAAATAGTTTAGCCATTGCAACAAAGATGCCATTAACTTTTTTCAGCACCCAGGAGAAGCATTCTGTCCAGTGAGTGATGCTGTAAAGTACATTTTGACCATTGAGTAATGTAATAATGTCACATTTTGGTGGGGGGGGAGAGGGGGAGTACAGCATTTTCAGGATTGCCTCAGTTATGATAGCCAATACAGTTTGCATGTACTTGACACAATTTGCTTGGAAATGTTTGACAGCCAAGGAGAATTTGCATTATTATTGATAAGATGATAATAAAATAACAGGCACAAAAACCACAGCTCATGTTACCATGTAGCATTTTGACTACTGATCAATGTAATGATGCAGCCTTTTGACTGCTTAATAGTGTAAGATTGCAGTATTATGACCACTCAGCAATGTAATGATGCAGCATTTTGACTGCTGAGTAGTGTAATATGGTAGCATTTTGACTGGTGAGTAGTGTAATATTGTAGCATTTTGACTGGTGAGTAGTGTAATATTGTAGCATTTTGACTGGTGAGTAGTGTAATATTGTAGCATTTTGACGGGTGAGTAGTGTAATATTGTAGCATTTTGACTGATGAGTAGTGTAATATTGTAGCATTTTGACCACTCAGCAATGTAATAATGTTGCATTTTGACCAGTGAGGAATGTAATATTGTAACATTTTGACCACTGAACAATGTAATTATGTAGCATTTTGACCACTGAGTAATGTATTGACCAGTGAGCAATGTATTAAAGTAGCATTTTGACCACTAAGTAATGTAGCATTTTGAGCAGTGAGCAATGTATTAAAGTAGCATTTTGATCACTAAGTAATGTAGAAATTTGGTTACTGAATAATTTTGGAACATAGCGTTTTATCCACCGAGTAATGTTGGAACATAGTATTTTATCCACTGATTAATATTGGAACATAGCATTTAGTCACTCAGTAATGTTGGAATGTAGCATTCTGGCCAATGAGTACTGTTGCAGTATTGGAGAGTTTTGTGCAGAGAGCAAAGGTGCAACTTGTCTTTTTTTTGTTCATGAATAGTGATACAAAATGCAACTGTTTCTTTGTTGCCTTTAAAGGATCTTGCAAAGTACTGGCTTTAGGATCTGCCAATAAAAAATGCAAATTAGGGGTTTGACCAGTGAATCAAGTAGCTGCACCATGCAGAGCTGGTTAAGTGGACAATGAGACATATTACGGTGTATACAGGGGTACCTGCTGTATGCAACCACTGCCGTTAGCAGCCACATTGCTTTTTGTGGTCACTAGACTCACTTCCTGAGTCAGTTTCTTTGTAAAATTTTAATTCAACCTGTGGTGGCAGGTCACCTGCTGTATGTGGCCACTTTTTCTTGGCACATGGGGTGGCCACATACAGCAGGCACCACTGTACATTAACTTGATACTTCATACATCATGATGCAAGCCTCTCTGTTCATCTGTACCTATTGTTGCTGGAGGCAATTAGTCCATATACAATGAACAAGAGTGTGGCATTTACAGTTTAGTATGGCTGAAGTTCATTTTTCTGTAAGGTTAGTGGCAGTACGTGTATAAGGCCAGAGCATCAGATACTAATATCTTTTAAAGTGAATATATTCCTGTCACACTTGACATTTACAGTTTGCATGTACATATCTGAAAGGAAGGAGGAAAAAAAATAAGTAAAAACAAAACAAAACAAAAAAAACCCCAACTTACAATTACATTTCTTCTCCCAGCAGCTTAATGTAGAAAATGTATATACCTTGAAATATTAGTGCTCTAATGACAGCTTTAGAGCTCTGTGTGGTATGACACTGCATGGTGTGTGGTAGGACACTGCATGGTGTGTGGTATGACACTGCATGGTGTGTGGTAGGACACTGCATGGTGTGTGGTAGGACACTGCATGGTGTGTGGTATGATAGTGTAACATTATTCTCTAAAGCAGCCTGAAGCTGATGATGAAACCTGTTCCCATTGACACTGTTTTAACAGGCTCTTTAACCCTTTCCCCCTTGAATTAAGACTGAGTCAACAGCTTTCCTTGGCATGGGTTGGGCACTAAGTGCCCAACCCATGCCAAGGAAAGCTGTTGACCTGGGGCATGTGATTTTGATAAGTCTCATGTACATTTCTCAGTGAAATTATTTTTCATAACTGTTGAAATTAGTTTAAAACACTGAAGCAGACGACATTTGACAACCAGCCGGTTTTGGCCCGTTTGAGGGGGAAAGGGTTAAGGGAGTACTATGAGACTAGGGCAACAGCTTTCCCAACATTGCGACCAATCTCTGTTAAGAGAACCTGTTGGTCAGGGCTGTGACATTATCTTCATCAGTCTTGTCAACATTTCTCTTTCAAAACCTTAATTAACAAGTAATTTAGTATTTTAAGACATTGCGTAATACATCCAGACACTTTTGGGGCTATTTTAAAAGAGGCAGAGAGTTAACTCTGACAGTGCCAATCACGTCTAAAGTTGATCTAGATCCTAAAGTCAAACTAGTCTGAATTATCATTAGGATCTCAGATTCGTATTCCTGGTAAAAAGACCTTTCATTCAAGTACCAGAATGCCTATAGTTCCAGAGAAAATATCCCAGGTCAAAAGCTTTTCTCGGCGCGCATTGGGTGCATTGCGCCCAATGCGTGCCAAGAAAAGCTGTTGACTCAGTCCAAAATTTGGCAGTGAAAGAGTTAACCAACCTTGATCACTTTTTGTATGTAGTGTGTTGTGTTGCTTTGAGTGCATTATACAAATGACACCGATTTCTTTTTTTTTTTTTTTTTTTTTTTTTGCCATAGAACTCAGATCAGATTGATAATTTCTCTGTGACTCATATAGGAAACTGCAAAATTGTTACAAGTTAGAGTACCGGAAAATTATAAATATCTTAATTACATTTGGTTATATACGTGTTCGTAAAAGGCACTAAATGATTTACTCACGGCAGATGATAGAGTGGAACTGATTGATTCTGACAGTTCTTGATAGATTTATTGAGCTGAGAAGACTATATAATGGAACATAATCATGATAATTGTGTATATTATATGTAACTGCATGGACCAAGGGGAATTTATCACATGTATTACGATTAATAAAGCACCAGAAAAAATGACAAGAAATCTGAATGTTTAGAATCTAGACACAGGGAGAATAATCACACAGTGTGGGCTGTGTAAGGTATATAAGATCAAAACAAGCTTGAACATTAACAGCTCATAAATATTTTTATGGTTTTAACATCAAAGATTCAGACACAAAGCTGTCAGGTTACTTAAGAAATGATCCCAAAAATAATGTTTCATGTTATGTTACCTCCAAAACCACCAGGCATTAACCCATTCCATACCATTGTCACAGGCCTTGATCAGTGGTTCTGGTACTGCCTGGCAAGTCATGCTGCAGCTGCCCTTGCAGCAGCTGCAGCATGACTTGCCAGGCAGTGCCAGAGCCACTGACTTAAGACTATAGGCATGTTGGTACTTAAACAAAAGGTCTTTTCATGAAGAATTTAAATATGCAATTTGCGTCTTAAATCCAGGTAAATATACGGAAAAATCAGAGACTTGTATGGAATGAGTTAAAAAAATGTGAGATGGATTTGACTAGAGGTGCCTTCTGGCAGCCTTTCTGTCCAGTGTTGGTGGCTCAAGTGTATATTCTATTCACACATGATAGTCTGAATGGTGCTGTACCATGAGATGACATAATGATGTGTATTGTAGTGCCAACATTGGAGGCTGAAAAATTATGTCCTGTTAAGAAATGTCCAGCATCCCTGACCAATTAGATCATGCAGAAGGCAGGCTCGAGTGTCTTTGTCTAATTGTAAGAGAACAGGAAACTATGTACATGTACATGTACCATGGGAACATTTGCACTTCTTTGTTTGCCATTCTGCATATATACATGTATTTTAAAAAATTGTCTAAATTTTGAAATGTACGATGACAACATTCTATGTTCTGAATTATATATATCATAATAAAGAGAGAGATGCAATATATGTGCATGTACATGTATATTAGAAGTACATGTGTTTCACAGGTTATTATGCCTACAACATATAATCTTTTATAACTTGTAAACTTTTTATGGGTCCTTTCTAATGGGAAACCCATTATGTTCATGGATTGTCTCTCTGTCCATCCACCATTTGTTTGTGAACACAATACCTCAAGACTCGCTGACCACCTGAAACACAAGTTTGCCTCATTTGTGCCTTAACACCATTTGTTGACTTGATTACATTTTTAAGTGACCTTGGCCACATTTTCAAGGCCACAGGACCCATGTATATGCAGAGGTGGACCCATCAGTCAGTGCTTTGCATGGAATGCGTCTAAATAGGCTTTTTCACTCTTGATATCTTAAGTGGCAACTTTTTTATATAACCAAAAATGTCAAGAGGTCAAGGGTCATTGTCTCAGTTTGAATGCAAAAAATCTACTGAAGTCATGACTTTTGTCATGTTTTTATGGTGAATATTTCATTTCAACCATTTTTAAAGGACCCCCCTACTTATCCTGGCATCTGCACTGAGCATGTGCGTAGGAACAGGTACTTGTCAATCAAATGATAACAGTTCACCTGATCAGCAGGCCATGCAGTCTTCCTGTGGGCAGTCAATCAAATGATAACACGGTTCACCTGGTCATCAGGACATTCAGTCTTCCTGTAGGCAGACAATCAAACTATGACATTGTTTGCTTGATCAGCAGGGCGTACCGTCTTCCTGTGGGCAGTCAATCAAACGATAACATAGTGTAGATCACCTGATCATCAGAGCATTCAATCTTTGTATGGCCCAACCATGTCAGCCTGGTGAAGCATTATGAGGATGGATGTAGTATCCATATTGTGAGATTCCATTAATTGGTTGCCTTGGGCTGTTTAAGGTATTGCTGAACTGGTCTGTCCATTAAAATCTCCGCTTGAAAATGTGTGATGACACGTACATCAATAGGTGGATTTTAAATGGTAATGGCCAATTAGAAACTTATACCTGGGCTGGGTGGGTGCATTCCTGTAAATGTATATCATCACCATTATGATATGACAGTCATTTGAGACAGTTCAATATGAACCCTTTCAGCTTTAAAACAAGCTGGATGCCAAATACATCAATATTTTTGCTCAAATTTCTTCTTTTTTTTTTTTATCTTTCTTAACGGAAATTTTACAGGCACCTTATCTGACAAGATTGGCCAAGGTCAGCAGCTTTTCTTGTCACATGTAGCTGGGCTAGGTGCACTGCTAAGCTACAGTGAAAGCTGTTGACAGAGCCCATCTGTAGGCCGAGGGTTACAGGTAGAAGCAATCAGGAAGGGCAATAACAGAAGGTTCTTGTTTCCCTCCTCTAGAGGGCACTTCAGTTGGTAGGGCTAGAGTTTTATGACTTTCCATAATTTGCAGCTTAATAAGTTAATTTGTAACTAAAAGCCACTGCTGTTCAACTGGATGCACATGAAATGGCTAATTGTGACCTGTCCTAACCTGATACTTCTTCGACACTTAATTTTCTGTGGAAAACTTTGATCAATATGTTTTCAAAATGTGGCTATGTTGCTCCATATATAATATTAATACATGTACAGCAATCTGCCTAAATAATGCTGAAAATTCCCAGAGTTGAGCATTGAGATATATTGCCTGCACATAACTGATCATGAGACTGGAGCTGGGTTGGGGTGGGGGATGGGGTGGGGGGTGGGGTGGAGGGGTATTGGTATTTCCATGAAGCATGAGTTGATTTTACATTTTAATTGACAATTAAGTGCACTTAATCAGAAAACTAGATGTGACTTCACTTCCCTTAGACCCATGTAATACCCAGTGCTTGTGATGTGTAAACTTGCTATTATGCTGTGGAAAGAAAAGACAATAAAAAAATGGCAAGGAAACTATAAACTGTGAACCAAATTTCTATAAGACGCAGCCCACAGATCCCTCACCCCCACCCCCAACATCACCAATGTCAGTTGCAGTAGTCTGTCAGCTGGGATACCAGATGTGTGATTTTATTATCCTTCATGATTAGTAGCTTTCCATGTTCTCCTCAGAAATGATCTGGTTTCCATGGTTACCTGCTTGTATCCCAGGAAGGGACCTAATTCTCCCCATATACCTGTCAGTAGCTGCTTGTTTCCAGGGATCTCAGGAAAATGTTGCCTGGTCTGGCAGTGCAGAGGGACGTGGGTGTAGGTGTGTCGCCACACAGGGCCACGGCCCAGGTCTTGATGGACAGAGCTGTGCCTGCTTAGGCTGTGTGCAGGACTGTTCTTGTTACCAGAACAGGCGAGAGAAACATTTTTACTTGGGATTGAGTGCATACATGACCTCCGTCAGCAAACGGAGCTACCCAAATTTGCATTTATAATTAGAGTTTCTCTGATAATTTGAGTGGAAAAAAAATGTTCATGTTATAAAAACTCAGATAATTGGTACCGTCTAACACTTGGATGAATTAAATGTGGCAGTTTGTGTCCAGGGTACATGAAAATATTACATTGCCTTCAGCAGTGTATCAAAAAAAAAAAAAAAAAAAAAAAAAAGTGTCTAGTAACATTTTGTGTTTGTTGAAAACTGATGATGATGACACAGTCTGTTTGCTTAAAAAGGTGTCAAATAGATAAGTTAGGCGAGAAAGAAAACGAACTTTTTTGTCCCTCAAAACTTATCTCATTCAGTGAATATGTTGGATAGTTGAGTGCCAGGATGAAGTCTCACTATACATCAATGTTTTCTGTATGCAGTTACAATTAATGCACCCTCCCCGGCAATCTCTCTTTTTTTTTTTTTTGAATAAAAAATGACACCTGTAGGTTATGAGACCACTACATTGCTGCCAAGTTAAAGTGTGCACACTCCTTTTTGAAATCTCTTGAACATGCATCTTTCTTTTAAAGGTGTAGTTGTCAAGAGATACTCATACTTTGTGAACCTCACAGCATAGCAGTGATATATCAAATTTACCAAAAAATACACCGGTAAAGTTTATTGCTCTGTGACCCCCTGTGAGACTTCCTCTGTTTGCCACTGTGTCAGTCTGCTGGACTGGGCCTTTGTTATGCAATCAAGTTTGCCTCAATGGGGCGTGACCTTTGTGAGTGACCACAGTGGCAAGATGCAATGGCACAGTGAAACCTGGCTTTAGAGAGCATCCCTAGAGACAAACAAATTGTGGTCTCTGACGACAGGGGGCCTTTCATATGAGGTATACCTTTGCAAAAAACTGAGTAAAGTATCCTGAAAAAAGTGGTCTTTCATGTCAGGTGGTCTTGTGAGAGTGGTCTCTTGAGACGAGGACCACTGTAGAATCAAATGTCAGGCTCTGGTATTTCCACATCTTTGGGTTCACTGAGCTCCTTCCAGACAAATTAGAGACAAATTAACAAAATCTGTGAGATGATAAGTCCAGGCTTTAACACTGCCACCAGACCTAGGATAGGAAGTCTATGATGTCTGTAAGATAATTGGCACAATTTGATACCTGTCTGTCCAATTCCCACTGGGGACTGAGGTCCAGTTTAGTCTTGTACAGCACAGGAGACTGCTGTCACCAGGTATATCATTCTGCAAATTGACTTCAGACCTGATTTACGACCCTTTTAGACATGTTTATTTTTGTCAGATACTCCAAAATGGCAAAAGTTAAATGTGCTGAAAGAAGAGTGTCCAAAATTTCTTTCAATTTAAGTTTTTGTTTGAAAAGAAATTGATATCTGGAAACGTAAAAACCATAAAAATAAATGCTGTAAATGTTTTTGTTTTCTCACATGAATAAATTGTCACAGTTTTTGCATTTAAGGCATTTAAATAAATTATGAAGGTTCAGTTTTACTATTTTGAACATTTTTGTGCATTAAGTATATATTAGAAATAGTATTTCATTGTGTTTTTATTTTCACTGTTTTGTACCATAAAGGGCATAAGCAGAAATTAAAAAAAAAAAAAAAAAAACAGGAACAATTGAATATATTACACAAAGGCAAACACATTTACTGTTCCCTTTCACAGTACAACTCTTGTCACATTTTCTTTAAAATAACATAGGATCAATTACATGGTAAAAATACCACACTTCTACTGTTACTTTTATATTAAATGGTGATTGGTTGGAGGAGGAAATTCACTACATGTTGCATAGTCTGTACTAATGTGTTCATTGTTCAGATTTAACTCATTCCCCCTCAAACCATCCAAAACCGGCTGGTGGTCAAATGACGTCTGCTTCAGTGTTTTCAACTAATTTCAACAGTTACGAAAAACAATTTGACTGAGAAATGTACATGAGACTTATCAAGATCACATGCCCCAGGTCAACAGCTTTCCTTGGCATGGGTTGGGCACTAAGTGCCCAACCCATGCCAAGGAAAGCTGTTGACTCAGTCTTAATTCAAGGGGGAAAGGGTTAAATCAATTTTGCTGTATTTTGAAGACTATCCATTTTTTTTACCATCCATTTAAGGCATTGTGATGTGCATTGTCTGCTGAATAGATTCTGATTTTGTAGCACATAAAATGCATGGCATTAGTTCTCATATTTTGGGTTTGCACAAAAGATTGTTTAACTTCAGCAGAATCTGAGCTCAATATTCATTTATTGCAGAAATTTTTTGATTTGCGACAAAATGAATACTGACAATGACATTTCTCCAACTTTTTCATAATCATACACACAAATATCAGCACATAGGAATGCTCATTATTCTGTGGTCACAGAAATGTACGTGGAATCGTGGTATATTTAGCAATTGATTGAATGGAAATGTAAGAACACTGTGTTGACCATATGAAGAGTGACAGATGACTATGATGACACATACTCAACATCAGGGTGGGTGTGTGCCTCGGACATTTTTTATACAATGCCCTATCTTAATCCTACACCAGCTGTAAAAAGGTACCCTTTCGTAATCCTGTAATTGGTGCATCCTGGTGCATTCTGGAGACCAACATTCCAATTTTCAACAAGTTTTAGCATATTCTTACTTCCCACAAAATTTCCCCCAAAGAGCTTACACTGTTACTATATCTCCAGCCTATATCCAAGATCTATACATTTGTTTAAAAAATGAATAAGATATTCAGTTCACTCAAATAATTGTTACCCCTATCCTAATTCAGCTGTGCGCATTTTGGGGGGCTTTTCTAATCATGGGAGTAATGAAAACAGGGCCTTTCCCGTGGCACATACCCAGTACAGTCCTACAAGGGGGTACTCCCTGGGATTTGTTGGTATGCTTTACGTGCATTCCCACCATTTCCTTGACGCCCCATGGGTGCGAAGTTTGCCAAAGAAAGCTGTTGTCTGAGCAAAAACGTGGCACGGAAAGAGTTAAACAAGTTGTTGATCAAATTGAGCCGGTCAATTAGATTTATAGGCTGACAAACAAGTCAGGTCTGGCTTTATCCCTTCAACAATGCTCACAGGGTCTGGCTCTGTGCCCTGGCCGGGGCGCTTTTATCCTATTTAGGCACAGCTTACCTGATGCAGGTACCTCACACTTGAATGTTATTTTATCCGGAAGGATGACAGGGAGGGGTGGGGTGAGAGTAGGAGAATGGGAATTGCATACAGGAGAAAAAAACAAGTAAAAAGTTTTGGAACAATTCAGATTGGACAACAAGTCACTTGGCTCTTGCCCACCAAATAAAATTGCTGGTCATGCTCAGTGAACTAGAAAAGCGGGCGAAAGGTTCGGGAATGAGGATCAAAGTGGAGACTAATCATTAACGCACAATGCCTACAGGGGGGGTGCTGGGGGTGCTGGGAACGGCCCATTGTCAAACTGAAGGACCCCAAAACAGCGGCAGCAAAACTGATTGAACTGCTGCTGTGTGCTTATGATTGCATAATGTTCATTCTGTTTCAGTACCATTTTCCAGCAGGTGGAAACTGTACTTGCAGATGTCCTATAAGTGGTACAACTGTTTGGTAGCACTTAGTTGATTGCCTGTGGGCCAGTTCCCTGGCTGTTATTTCCCTGGGTTATCTCAGGAATTTTTATTTCTTGTGTAAGACTTCAAGGCTTGCAAAATGTACTAGTATTATGTAAAAAGTATTTGTTTTAGATCATAAAAAATATTTCTATTGTGTTTGCATCCAGGCAGCCTGCATTATAAATTTTCAAAGATATTTACTGGTGATGAATCCAACAACAGGTCAACCTGAAGTTAGGAATGATTTGATATTCATATGGCATGTGACACTTTTATTACTGATGTGCCATTGCCTCATTCTTGCATAAATCCTACGTAACTTTGTATTGTGGTGTTGCAGACTGCATGATAATAGACATTAGTATGCCACTTAAATACTAACAACTTTTGCCCTAAAGATATCATGGCCAGTCTTTACTCCTAGTATACCCAGCTGTACAGTATTACCTGTCTTAAGATACCGCATATCTTTTTAAGACCGCTGTCTCAGAACACTGTGCTATCTTTTCCATGTTATAATAATTCTCTAATGAAAGACCACCTGTGTTGAGAGCGCGCATTTTGACGTGCCCCAGGGGCAGTCTCTCAAGGCAGGGACCACTGTATATCATAACCTGCAACTGCCTACTGGTCATAGCTTTCCAGTGTATTTGATTGAAATTAACCCATTCCACCCTAACGATGCTTTTTCAGGGCCAGAATTTCACAAAATTTTGTGAGAATCTATTTGGATGTTTGTCAATTGATTTTCTTTGTAATGGAGGACAAGTTTAGGAGAATCTTTGCCAGAATGGATTCTCTTATTCTCCCCGAAATTCTATCCCTGCTTTATCTAAATGTCATCTGCTAATTGTATTTTACTAATTTATGGATAATTTTTTCAAAATTTTGGATGAAACGTGCATGGAAGATCATTCCAAATTATACTCCCATGGTTAATAGGTTTCCTAGGCATGCTCTGGGCTCATTGCATCCAGAGCATGCCAGGGAAAGCTGTTGACTTGGTCTTCTGTCAGGGTGGAATGAGCCAAATGGAGAGTTGTGCCCTCAGATCAATTGGTAACAAGTACCAACATGCCCTCTGTAACATCAGCCTTTTTTGCCCTCGGAACATAAAGTGCCGGAGGGTATTGTTGTCCCCTGCGTCTGTCCGTCTGTCCATAGGAACAATACATTGTGTGGCTTTTTTTGTGCCCAATGGTTCATAATGTGTGTAATTTTTCTTGTGTGTCTAGCCACACAATGCAATTCTGAAATTGTGCTAGTTGGATCCTTATGTGAGTGTGAACATCCTCCAAAAAGCCACGTGTATCCATCAGATGTCCATCACTGTGGACATGGACATACAGCCACATAATATCCCATTCGTTAGAAACTCCTCAAAGCCACACACTGCGCCTTTATAAAAGCCACATAAACAGAAAGACACACAAAGTATTATTTGTTAGCCTGTCCGTCCGTCTGTCTTGTCAACATTACCTTGATATCTCAAAAAATATTTACTGTAGCTATACCAAATTGCTGTCACAGAAGGACCTTGTGATTGACCTGGTTCCTATGGTAAATCAGCTTCCTCTGATTATTTTAAAATTTGTTATGAAACTTTTAATGTATGGCATCAACCCTGATGACTTGACTGCGATATCTCAAAAAATATTGATCACAGCTTTCCCAAATCATTTGTCATAGATGCATTTTATGATGGACCAGGTTCCTAATTAAAACTAGCTTCTTCTTTGTATTTATAAACTTTTCGTGAAACTTTAAAGTATTTATCTTTTAGTTCGTCTGAGTGGTGCACAAGGGGATGGCGTTGCAATAATATCTCAACAAGGATCCTACTGCGAAGTCTCCAAAAAAATGCATAATTGGGGGAAAAAGATTGTTTGCGCCGAAGGAAATCTGTTCTCTGAATGCTGTTTTTATTTATTTATTTTTTCATTGCCTCTCATTTTGATGATGCGCCAGCTACTGCAAGTAAATATTGAAATCAGCAGAAAGAAATTGGAGGCAACAATGATTCACATGGAATATGCTACATGTGGTAAAATGGGAGAGATAGGACGTACAGACAAGACAATTAGAATAGGGCATGCTTAGAGATTCATTCCCACATTGATTATATGCACATAGTACCCCAGTTCAAGATTTTATGTGAAATTTGTTCAGCTGCTCATCAGACTGCATGTTTTTGGCAGATGTTGGCATTAATAGTATAAATTTTTGTATATTTCTTTGCCATCTCATGCACAAAACAAGTGATTTTTGTATAGATATGTACACACTTCATGCAGACACAGAGGCGCCTGTTTTATGGAACATGTTATACAATCTGTTGACTTTTAAAAAACTGCAACTGGAAATGGTAAAATACAGTAATTCACATTAACAGGTTAATCTTATCCTTATAAGTAGTGTTAATCCTGTCCTTGTAAGTAGTGTTAATCTTGTCCTTGTAAGTAGTGTTAATCTTGTCCTGGTAAGTAGTGTTAATCTTATCCTTGTAAGTAGTTTTAATCTTGTCCTTGTAAGTAGTGTTAATCTTGTCCTTGTAAGAAGTGTTAATCTTGTCCTTGTAAGTAGTGTTAATCTTACCCTTGTAAGTAGTGTTAATCTTGTCCTTGTAAGTAGTGTTAATCTTGTCCTTGTAAGTAGTGTTAATGTCGTCCTTGTAAGTAGTGTTAATCTTGTCCTTGTAAGTAGTGTTAATCTTGTCCTTGTAAGTAGTGTTAATCTTGTACTCGTAAGTAGTGTTAATCCTTTCCTTGTAAGAAGTGTTAATATTGTCCTTGAAAGTAGTGTTAATCTTGTACTTGTAAATAGTGTTAATCTTGCCCTTGTAAGTAGTGTTAATCCTGCCCTTGTAAGTAGGGTTAATCCTGTCCTTGTAAGTAGTGTTAATCTTACCCTTGTAAGTAGTGTTAATCCTGTCCTTGTAAGTAGTGTTAATCTTACCCTTGTAAGTAGTGTTAATCCTGTCCTTGTAAGTAGTGTTAATATTGTCCTTGAAAGGAGTGTTAATCTTGCCCTTGTAAGTAGTGTTAATCTTGCCCTTGTAAGTAGGGTTAATCCTGTCCTTGTAAGTAGTGTTAATCCTTTCCTTGTAAGTAGTGTTAATCTTGTCCTTGTAAGAAGTGTTAATCCTGTCCTGGTAAGTAGTGTTAATCTTGTCCTTGTAAGTAGTGTTAATCTTGTTAATCTTGTCTTTGTAATTATGGTATACCAGGTAGTTAGTGGCTATGTAAATGCTCTTCTGGCTGATAGAACATACACCATGTATTTAGAGCCTGAATTGTCATTTTACAGTAAAATTCAGCTGGTAATATTCCATAGGATGTTTTCTTACCAGGCAGGAGTCTCCAAAACATGAAGCTAGGGGCTGCCTATATGTCTCTGGGGCTCATTAATACTCCCTCCCAGGCTTTCATTTGAAAGTAAATGATTAGTTAATTGGGTCCCAGTGCACAGATATTGGGTAAAAAAGTCATGCCAGCCAGGAAACACAGTTGAACCAGACATCTCATGATTAACTGTAGTGCTGGTTACCTGAAATTTGGCTCAAGATAATAGCTTTTTATACTGATGCCTTGCTACAAAGCTAAATGGCAAATATTGTGGGTAGTGGTTTTTGTATTGTCAGCCAAGTCATGATATAGCTGTGCTTGAAAGTCATGCTACAGCTGTGCCTGGAGGTCATGCTACAGCTGTGCTTGAAAGTGGTGCTACAGGTATGCATGCAGGTCATGCTACAGCTGTGCTTTAAGGTTGTGCTACAGCTGTGCTTGAAGGCTGGCTTCAGCTGTGCTTGATGGTCACGCCACAGCTATCCTTGAAGATCTTGCTACAGCTGTGCTTGAAGGTCTTGCTACAGCTGTGCTTGAAGGTTGTGCTACAGCTATCCCTGAAGATCTTACTACAACTGTGCTTGAAGGTCTTGTTACAGCTGTGCTTGAAAGTTGTGCTACAGCTGAGCTTGAAGGTTGTGCTACAGCTGTGCTTGAAGTTTGTGCTACAGCTGTGTTTGAAGGTTGTGCTACAGCTGTGCTTGCTTGAAGGTTGTGCTACAGCTGTGCTTGCTTGAAGGTCGTGCTACAGCTGTGCTTGCTTGAAGGTTATGCTACAGCTGTACTTAAAGGTCATGCTACTGCTGTGCTTGGAGGTCAAGCTACAGTTGTGCTTGAAGGTCATAATACAGCTGTGCTTGAAGGTCATGCTATGGATGCCTTTGTGGCAGCAACATCCTAATTTGCCTGGCAATGCAAAAACCACTGACTTTAGATCTATGCAGATGCCTGCTGATACTGAATTGCGTCAAAGCACATTTCATAAAGAATAAAAGCGTGTATAGTTTATCTATACAGGGAAATTGGGGACAGGTGTGAAGCCAATAACTTTTTTGTAGCTCGCGTGTGATCTTAAGATGTGACAGCTTGACTTCACAAAAAATTGTTCCCATTTATTGTTCAACTGAAATTTATGAAGTTATATAAAACACTTGTGTCAGAAAATTGAAAGTAGAAAATATTTGGCATGCAGAATATTTGAACTTTGAAGAGTATTGAATAATTGCAGTTACGAAGGTCAGGAAACAATTCTGTGACACATGTGACAAAATGATTAGTTGCTAAGTGAAATAACAATTTCCTGCCACACCTTCAAAGGATAAGACAAGCTGGGCACATTGTCTGTTGAATGTATACTCTGGTCAGACAACTTGAAAGGTGGCCACAAGAAAGATGTATCATGTCATTTACAACACCTGGTGTGCCTTTATTGTTGATTATTTTGTACGTCCAGGCTGTACCTGTCTCAGCTGCCACACTAAAGTACATGTACCACTATATTATAGCCAAATAAACCACAGACACACAGCAAGAGGAAACTTGTTCAGGAGCAAAGCAAGTGCCATGGAGGCGGGCATATTTTATGCCATTATATATATCTGACTCTTACATTACTTTGGAAATTTAAACTCAACTTTCCAGAGGTTCAAGAACAAAGCCGCTGAAAAGCACTCATCATAACATGGTCACTTAGCAAAAGTGTTTCAAGTTTTAGGCCTCCTTTGAAAAAAGAGTGAAATGGTATGGATTATCAGGAGAGGGGAACGGATGTAAAATTCTTTGTCCTGATGCTCTTCATTGGCTGTGAATATGACAAGACTAGACGCAGACAGTGTTCAAGTTACCCTGTCTTGGTAGTAACTACATGGATTCTGCCGAGGCACAGACAGACCTGGCCTTTGAAGAAACTTCAAAGACAAGGCTTTGTTAACCTGTTGTGGGAGAACCAGTGCCTAACCAAAGAATTGCTGATATGTTATTGTAGTGCTTAGTCTACAGATTAAAATACCACAAAAATCATCATGTTTGTCCCGACTGTTTCCTAGTAATAACCACAAATGTACATTTGGGGGTACCTTCCACTATCTCTAATGTTTATATATACAACCATTATGCACACAGTGTAACTTGAATCGCTGAGATGGACTATCTCTGTACTATGTAGTATGATATGTACATGCATATCACTTGGTCACCAGCAAGGAATGTTGCCATCATTTTGGGTTGTGTGTGAAAGCCGTTCATTTTCCAAGTGCATCCGTCCAGCCACCTTAACCCTTTTGTGTGATGTATATGAGAGACTGTGGCCCACTGTATGCTGTAGTATCAGCCTTTGACTGTATGCTATAGTCTCAGCCGTGTACTGTATGCTGTAGTATCAGCCATGTACTGTATGCTGTAGTCTCAGCCTTGTACTGTATGCTGTAGTCTCAGCCTTGTACTGTATGCTGTAGTCTCAGCCTTGTACTGTATGCTGTAGTCTCAGCCTTGTACTGTATGCTGTAGTCTCAGCCTTGTTCTGTATGCTGTAGTCTCAGCCTTGTACTGTATGCTGTAGTCTCAGCCTTGTACTGTATGCTGTTGTATCAGCCTTGTACTGTATGCTGTAGTCTCAGCCTTGTACTGTATGCTGTAGTCTCAGCCTTGTACTGTATGCTGTAGTCTCAGCCTTGTACTGTATGCTGTAGTCTCAGCCTTGTACTGTATGCTGTTGTATCAGCCTTGTACTGTATGCTGTAGTCTCAGCCTTGTACCGTATGCTGTAGTCTCAGCCTTGTACCGTATGCTGTAGTCTCAGCCTTGTACTGTATGCTGTTGTATCAGCCTTGTACTGTATGCTGTAGTCTCAGCCTTGTACTGTATACTGTAGTCTCAGCCTTGGACTGTATGCTGTAGTCTCAGCCTTGTACTGTATGCTGTAGTATCAGCCTTGTACTGTATGCTGTAGTCTCAGCCTTGTACTGTATGCTGTAGTCTCAGCCGTGTACTATATGTATGGCACAGCTTCACAGCCACGAAAATACTTTTGATTCACCTAGTTTGGATGTAATGTTAGTTTTGCTTATTTCGCTGATGGCACAAAACCGTGATAAGAAAAAACACGAGTGAATTAATATTTTAACACAGGTTTGGTAGGGACCTTTTCAAAAATAGTGAAATGTACGCTGCAGTTATATGCCCGAAATAAAAAGAAAAACATGAAGATTTATGCACATGAAAATATAGACATGTACATGTACAATAATAAGCTTGGCAGATGTTGTATTGGGACATACAAACAAAACACTCATGGAACACAAGATGTTGCCATCATTCAGGCGCACAGAGAAATCTCATTTTCATCAGAGTCAGAATAACCTTTTAACTTACTGAGGAAAAAAAATGAGTTAGGTCATTGTCCTCGTCAGGTGTGATGTTTATGCTAGTTGTGGCTGTTGTGGGGGGGGGGGGGCACAGAATATTTAAAATCAGGCTTACAGCAGTGTTGGTGGCAATGCAGTTTGCATGTACTTGATATGATTTGCTTTGAAATTTTTGACAGCCAAGGATATATGCATTGTTGACAAGACGATAATAAAATACCAGGCACAAAACCATAGCCCCAGGCATACAAATTCAATTGCATTTAGTACATGCATGTGTATAACTGGACTGTTAACCAGTCAATAAGAATTGACATATTTGAAATGTAACTTGGAGTGTCATTGGAACAAATTAGCATGCAGCATGCAGACCTTTCCATTTGGCTGATCATAACATTCATTGATTTCCACATATTTCTTCACACCCAGGTTGTAATTGAGTCAATTCATATCATGGTATTATATTACAGCCCACTTTAAGTGCTCTGATGTGAACAGTGCTCTGGAAGAGTGTGTAATGTTGGCCTGTAAACCATGATAGGAGGGGAAAAAAAAGACAAAGCTTTAACCAAAGGAGAAACCAGATTTTTCAATAGTAAACTTACAGTTGATAATGGTAATTATGCCTGTGTGCAAACACAGACATGGTGTTTTGGCAAAAGCATATTCATTCTCTCTCTGTCTCTGTCTCTGTCTCTGTCTCTGTCTCTCTCTCTCTGTCTGTCTGTCTGTCTGTCTGTCTGTCTGTCTGTCTGTCTGTCTGTCTGTCTGTCTGTCTCTCTCTCTCTCTCTCTCTCTCTCTCTCTCTCTCTCTCTCTCTCTCTCTCTCTCTCTCTCTCTCATATTGTGTTTTTATGTGGAGGACTCATGGTGTTTAAAAAATAGTGCAAATGAGGAACATTTGAAATTTTATGATGCCCAGAGGGGATCATGTTATCCTGACCATTATGATTGAATTATGTCTGTGACAACATACTGCAGTGGCCTGCTGCAGGGTATCCAGTATCCCATTGTCATGGGTCCATGCCTTAATGTCAACAGTAGTCCACGATGGACTTGAAATAAGAAGTGTACTGGAAAAAGGCACAGTTTGTTGCCACATGGACTTAATTTGGTTTGCTTGCTGACACGTTACATTGTAAATTTTTCGAGATTTTTGTTTCTGCCTGGCTTTTCAGTTTTCGTGTTCATATTCTTTCCATGCCAAGAATCTATTTATCAGCAGTCTTCCAATTTTTCTGTTATAGCTGTTTAATTTTAATCTAAACTTAAGAAAAAAAATGACAAACTTTCTTTGTTAAGCGTGGACAGATTGGCTTCACAGCAGATCTGGTTATCTAGTCTGGAGGTGTCTCTGTCTTGTAATCCTACGTGATAGATGTAAAATGACTTCTGTTTCGTGACTATTAAAATTAATATTAGGATAATAAAAAAAATGATTTGTAGACAAGCCTTGCCAGATTAACATGCCGTCAGTCAGTAGCTGTCCTCGACATGAACTGGGATCTTATCATGAACTTTACCCCAAGGAAAGCTGTTGACTCAATCTTAACTCTTTCAGTACTGATAACATCTTAAGTCGATCTACTTAAGTCAGACTAGTCTGAATTATCTTTAAGATCTCGGGTTCGTATTCCTCATAAAAAGACCTTTCATTCAAGTACCAACATGGCTGTAGTTCCAGAGAGAATACCTCAGGTCAACTGCTTTTCTCGGCATGCATTGGGTGTACTGTGCCCAATACGCACCAAGAAAAGCTGTTGATTCAGTAAAAAATTTGGCACTTAAACAGTTAATTCAAGGGAAGTTAGCATGAAACCGGTTGGTTTAGAAATGCTTGGAGAATTCTCAGTGGAAAATGAGACAACACCAAAGAGATGAAAGGCAGAGATGATTTAAAATTCATCCCGCAGTGAACTCAGTTAGTTGGCTCCAGTAGATGTTAAAGCTGTGTTATCACGTCAATCCACCAGGCTTCCCCAGTAGATGTTAAAGCTGTGTTATCACGTCAATCCACCACGCTTCCCCAGTAGCTTTAACTGAAATTAAACAGCTGTGATCATTTTTGTTGAAATCGATGGCATATCTCTGAGTGGACCCACTGCGCTGTAAATGCTTGCATTCCAAATATAAAGAGAACTGTGATAGAATTCCTCTTTTTTTATTGATTTTTGAGAGGGCATCCAAAGAACAGTGCTACTCATGAAAGTAGTCACACAACCGTGATCATTTTTGCAATGCTACATTGAATTTTTACATCACCACTGTTTGATAAAATGCTGGGGAGAGAGCTTTTATGTTGAGGTGACTCTTGGACTTTTGAGAATTGGTTGCGGAAGAGACAAAGTTTTGTCACAATAAAATTTCTGATCATTGTTTTCTCGAAACAGCTGTATCTCTGTATTCATGAATCGATTGTACTTTGGGTAAGCGTCCATGTCTGCTATGTAAGTGTCCATTGTCATTGACTAGTCAATGATGGGACAACATTAAGTGGGAAAGCTCTCTCAATCTTCAAGTGGCTTCTATTGGAATAAAATGTGGAGTGGCACATTTTACATGGTTGGCTTCCTGCGAAAAGGAAAAAAAAATGCATGCTAATGCCAGCTTCGCAAGTTGTGATTTGTATGGTGATATTTGGGCTCTGAAATTGAACCAGTTTGATCTGTTGTTGTAAAGGCTCTATTTTGTCAGTGATTTGTGTACAGTAGGCCCTCCCCTCAGGGACCATACTGAGGAACCACCTGTCTTGAAAGACCACCTGTCTGGAGAGACCATAATGTGGTCTCCCCCTGGGTGATCTTTGAAGACAGGTTTCACTGTAGTGCTGTGCAAGTAATTCCATGCTCCAGCTGGCCACACAGCAGGGGGAGCATGACTGGCAGGCATGCTGGAGCTACAGAACACGGAACTGCATAATAGGCATCCTGATACTTTAACTCTTTCAGTGCCAATCATGTCTAAAGTTGATCTACTTAAGTAAGACAAGTCAAGTACCAGTATGCCTCTAGTTCCAGAGAGAATACCCCAGGTCAACAATTTTTCTTGGCATGCATTGGGCACATTGCGCCCAATGTGCGCCGAGAAAATCTGTTGACTCCGTCCAAAATTTGGCACTGAAAGGATTGTGAAAGTTCTTTAGATGGGGACTTAATTTGAATCTGTTCCCATAGGTGTCAATACCCAAGGTGTGTGACAAATACATTCCTATGAAAAGAGCATTGAAACAAAGGAGACAGATGATGCTGATACTGGAGAGGTATCAGGTAACTGCAGGGTTGTACAGAATGCGGTCAAATATCCAAAATAAATGATGTAAAATCATATGAAGGAACAAATAACGTAAAATTTGATACATTCCAAAAAAAATTACAGTAAAATTCATGCTTAAGACTAGCCGCATTGACTTACTTACAAGCATGACAAGGATTATAGAGGGTGCTGCCATTATTAATCTTGTGATTCAAGATTCTCACAGGAACTTTTGTTGCCATGTGAAAGAGCATCATGGCCGCCGTGAAACATACGCCAGTTACTGTTGATACCGTATTGTCTGTGTTATTACACTGGCCCCATAGTTAAATGCTGTCCTAAAATGAATGACTCTGGCTGCATCTATGTTATTCTGGCTTTGAACGAGGGTTTTCTGGGTGTCAATCAAAGGCAAAAGTGAGGTTCAATACTGCCGGAAGTTACCAGTTTCATGCAGTGTGGCAGTAAAATGCAAGCTTCTCAAGTCAGGTACAATTACTGGAAAGAAAAAAAAAATGGAAAAGGCTGTCAATAAAATCCGGTGAAGATCCGAAAGATGGCATGTGAAAAATGGAAAACCCTTGAACAAAAATTTAAAAAAAGAAAATCATTAGCCCTAGCTGACTCAGTCCAAAATGTGGCAGTGACAGAGTTAAAAGGGACTCTTATTATTGGAGGATGCCCAGGCAGACAGAGGCTCATTCTCTCAGGTCATGAATTTTTTATGGATCACCCGCAAGTGTAAACGATAAAGTTGTCAAGGCCAAGGAAACAATGACAAAACGGATAATCACATGCAAAATAAGCATTAAAAAGATGCATTGTTATACAAAAGGGACAAATAAGTATGGAAGTCAGGATCCATTGATGAATGAGCAGAGGAAACATTGAGCTGGTTCTAAATGTGTACATTCATGTTTTGGTTTCTTTGAAGTGTCGCGGCTTAATGAAAGGACACCCCACAATCCAACATTTTATGACAGATTTACAGTTTGCTCATTAGCTTTTGTTCCCATATAAATTTGTACTCTCATGACAAGACAATGACTGTGACCCGTGTAAGTTGTCTCCTTTACCTCTGTGGTAATGACATTTTAGTGCAAGGAAATCACATTTCATCACAGTCATGACGAGTGGTCCAGTCGTCTTCTACCCCCTCCCCCCCCCCCCCCCCCCCCCCCGTCCCGACACCAATATTGCCAACCCTGCCAATCATTCAGGAGTCTCACAAAAAATTCAGGTATGTGCTGTCTGCCCTCCGGAATTACCTCAAGAATCTCACGAAAATTATCACAAATGTTATTCTAAAAGAAAAAAAAAATGTAAATTTTAACAAATCTGCTTTTCACAGTGATATTTGAAGACAAAGCAAGCTTCTGTGCTTCTCACAGCATGTTTAGCACTCATGCCACCACTTGAACTTGAATCCAAGTACCCTTAAATGCCACAAAAATGCATGTTTTGATGTCTATTTTTGAAAAACTTTTCTGGGAGAGCATGCCTCAGGACCACCCAAGCAAGGCTTTGCGGCTTATGCCACTCGCCATTTCATAATCTCCCAAAAATATACTTCCGTCAGGTTGACAACACTTGAGACACACCCTCCACAAGTGAAGTATGGTGGGCTACAGAGTTTTCAGCTTGTCCCACTGTCCATCCAACTATATGTCAGCAGCAGAATCCATTGTATAGTACTTCAGAGGCCACATCAAACTCAAACTAATTACTATACAGCACTACCTGTTGTTTGAGACCACCCCGACTGCCAAGAAAAAGTCATGCAGCAGGTGGCCTGTCACCACAGGTAAATTTATAAAGAAGTTGACTCCTGCAGCTGCATACATGTGGCCACAAAAAGCAGGTGGCCTATCACGGCAGTGGTCACAAACAGCAGTTACCACTCAGAATCCCTATTTCATGACCTGATTACATTGCAGTGACCTTGACCTTATTTTCAATGTTTAAGTCCTCGTGTGGGATATCCAGCCAGCTCACCATGGCTGGTCTAGTTTTTGCCAACTCCGAAGAATTATTGAGTGTGGTGACATAAATTATGATAAACTTCCAGAAGATTCTTGACATACAACTTGTAGACACAAATCACATGGGGAAAGTCAGGCACAATTTCTGGCATTTTATGTGTGGTCATCAGAATTGACAGCATGGAGTAAGCCACCAGGTGCCTTGCTCATACGGCAGGTGGTAATGGTTGTGATATACTTGCTATTTAAAACCACCCCTTCTGGCTGCCAAAATTGGTCACATGTGACAGGTCTCTAATAGGAAAGGTCAGAATTAGCTCTGAAGTGTGTATTTGCACCAATACACAACTGAATACACCAAAATTTGGAGGGCTAGAGCTGGGTATTCTCATTGATTGGCATGGTAAAGTAACCTTAAATAAACTGGTCACTTTAGTAGCTATGGTTATAATATGATTTTTGTGAGGTATTAAGTTACGCATCTAGATTTACTGTGCGAAATTTGGTGTCTCTTTGTACAGTTGTTAGCAAGTTATTCAGTTGCAAGTTACAATGTAAAGTAATGGGAATACACAACCCGAGCCCTCCAGTAAGTGCAGTGCTCTCTTTTAGACAGGGCTGGAACCTTCTGTTCTTGTCCTTACCTATTGGAGCTTAGGGTACCAAAAAGATTGACCATTGTGTCATCAGATATTTGGTCATAAAGGTCAGGTCATAGACAGGGCCTCAAGGTGCTTTTAACATGACATAAAAGAGTGAGCTGTACAGAGCATGTTAGTCTCATAAAGAATATTATAAATTTACTTTATTTGACTGTATTTTATTGAACATTACTTATTTTGCAGATGGTGCAAAACCACAAAATTAAGAAATGCTATATTCTAACAAAGGAATAATTGGAACTATGTCTGAAATATGAAAGTCATGAACATCTATACAGGTGAAGATAAGTGCATTTACAGTATATTTGACTACTGTCAAAGGTGGGATAATCGACTGTATGCATTTTAGAGTATGATGTACTTTTCAAGTAGACAATGTATAGTAGATATATATTTATATACTCATGCAAAAAAAAAAAACTTCCATTGGTTTAAAATTGTATAAAACATGGAAAGTTAAAAGCCAAAAGGTCAGCTTATAAAATAGTCAAGTGATACTCCCTCTATCAAACTATGAAATCTGCTCTTAGTGATCCAGAATGGTGGGGGCGTGTTGGCTTGAAAGTGCATCAACATGCTGCCAGGAAGCTTTAAATGAACCTTCATGCCAGACATAGTGATCACCAAACTCTGAACTTCTTTGCACTGCACTCAAGCATGAGCTGGTGTTCCTTGACCACATTGCATGAAGTTACTGTGGTGTAAGAAATTCCATATAAAACATCATATATATCCTACTCCAGTGGACGCATTCTCTCACTTTTTGTAGCAGAAGTATATTTATGTGTATGGTTATACTTGTTTTTTCCTTCTATTTCCTTTGGTGGGTGGAGTGGTATTAAGTTGCATAGATATTTATACTTTGGTGCATTGCCCTGATTAACCTTTTTTAAACCCATTATTGTGAAGTTATCATGTTTACACATATGAGTATCGCATCTGTAGATATTTCTATGAGAGGATGTAAAGCAATACAACTGCTGTTGGTCACATATGACTGTTGGTCTTTAATTGGAGGTAAAGGTAACGCAAATGTTGACCACTGTATCATAAGATATGTTGTCACAAAAATCAAGTGGTCTGTCATGGAGGTGGTCTTAACTTGCAGGTTCAACATATAAAAGAGTGGGTTGTACAAAACATAATGTTCTTGTAAAAAATACTGTACTTTTACTTTTAATTGCAATGTATTTTATTTTTTACTCTTTTGCTGAAGGCACAAAACCATGAACGTGTGGGATCCATATGTACATATATGCTTTTATAATACTCTCTGGTGTCATTGGTGAGATCCATATGTGTATATGCTTTGATAATACTCCCTGGTGTGAGCGTTGGGATCCATATGGACATGTATGCTTTTAGAATGCTCCCAGGTGTCAGCTGTGGGATATATGTACCAAATGTTAACAGCATAATATTCCAGTGACAGGACTTACTGGCATTACTGGGATAAAATTAACCCTTTGCTGGTTAGAATAGGACCAAGTCAATAGCTTTCCTTGGTGTGGGTTTCTTGTTGTACCCAGTCCATACCAAGGACTGCTGTTGACCTGGGACATGCTGTCATAATAGTCTTATTTACAGGTCTCGCCTTACATGTTTTCTATGGACCAGAAATTCAAGTAATTGGGCAATTTGAGCAGGAAAGGGTTAAGTAAAGAGGATGAGGCAGTGTCTAGTGTGGGATTGCTGACAACATAATGCAGCCATGTCAGAGACTTCAGGGCTTAACATTGAATATTACCTGTCCGGGTCTCCAAAGAAACTTAAGAAGTTATGTGAGATTACCTGAGATGAACTTCTAACCAGGGATCCCAACTTACAAAGCACATGTACATCTAATGTACAGGACAAGTTTGTTATCTTTTTATCATTTTTTTCTTCACTCCATGGAAACTGCAAAAATCATCAGATTAGAAATATTGACCCTTAACCTTGGCACAGATTACAAATCAGGAGAGATTGCACTCATTCAATTAAAAAAGGGCAAAAGTGTAAGCCGTATTGTTGGCTGTAGCATATATGTCAAACTCCTTTGCAACCAGATATACCTGTGGGGGGGGGGGGTGTCTCATTTATCCTTTTCAGGTGAAAATGTTGTTTTCATACAGTGATTATCTGTATTTTTTTGGGGGGGGGGGGGTTCTCTCTAAATGGAGAGAAAAAAGTAAAGGCTCCATATGTTTTCTGTTGTGTTTATCCAGTAATCACTGTAGGGTTTATGGACAGCAAAGAAATTAGAGCAACTTGAGGTAATGTTGCCAACTCTGCCTTCATCATCAGTTGACAAGGTAGATAGTTGAGATGGTTTGTGGACCATTTGATGGTTTTTTTGTACATTCTGCAGATGAGCTGGCCTGGTGGAGATATAAAGATGACTTATGTGTCCAGTGGTCTGTTTCCCCCTATTGCATTGTGTCTCCTGATTTATTGTGCATGACAGACCCTTGATTATTCTTGTGTTATGACTAACTGTAAACATCTGTTTAAATTTTTCGAAGTTGCCAGAAACGCAGGGAGCACATCTTCTACTGCCTGAGGGGAAACTGATGTGGTGTAGAAAGGGGACTTTTAAAAAAATCACAGTGTTTGCTTATTGTTAGATGGCCCCAGAAATTCCAGTTTTATAGGAATTTTCAAGTAGAATTTGCATTGGGGGCCATGGTATCTGACTCCATTGTGTTAATTGGTCGGTAGTTTTAATGCAGAGTGAATTCATTGCATAATGAACACGGTACAGGAATGGATGCTTTGATGTCACCAAATTAATCATTGGCTCGTTATCAGTGTGTGTCAGTGCAAGGTCGCAGCTCCACTGCATGAAAAGCTGTTAATAACTCTTGCATGAACTGATTGTTTTTGTTTTTTTTTTTAATCAAAGCCCATTGAGAAAATTATTTAAGTGTGGTATGATGTTTGTACATGGGGGAATCGAGCTGTCACAGGGAAACTTGAAAAATTTACAAAAAAAAAATTTCCATCTGCTTTGCAATTTAAAAAAAAGTAATTTTGAGGATCTTTAGAAATGCATTTTAACCCCAGGTCAACACCATTCCTCTTGATAGTATTGACTTCATGATGGGTGCAATAATGTTATTGTATTGACCCTCAATCAGGATGAGGGTTAAATGTGGCAGGGTCATATTTAAATACCTATTTGACCACCTTGTCCAGATGCATATGAGACAATGGGAGAGGTCTCATTTGAAGTAATCAATTCTGACATCATCATAAGGTGAAATAAAATGATAATTGTAGTCATTGTTAAAAGACACAATAATTTTGGTGAACAGCAGTGCCACTGAGCTAAGGTATAAAACTGTGTGAATCATCAATATTAATTGTGCTATTACCAAGTGATTAGGACATTGGCAGGAATGAAATGTAATCAAGATTCTCAGTGAAACACAACCCTGATTTAGGAAGGCCACATGGTGTAATTCTATGATTATCACAGCTTATGGCAGATAGTTGCTGCTATATTTTTGATGTCCGTTTCTCTGTAGGATGTAGTTGGAGAGGGGTCAAGTTTGTATAAATGTTGTTCATGTAATTAGCAAAACACAGTGTAAGGAGGCTAGCTCATAGTTCACTCATCAAGTGTGACTGGTTTCAGCAAGTGTATGACTCTTCAGACAGCAGATCCAACTGTCAAGAAAGTGTGTGTTTATGCACCAAGGCATAACATGCACATATAACATGGTGTCTGGTGACCAGTGCCTGTGTCCAGTGTCTGGTGACCAGTGCCTGTGTCCAGTGCCTGGTGACCAGTGCCTGTGTCCAGTGCCTGGTGACCAGTGCCTGTGTCCAGTGTCTGGTGACCAGTGCCTGTGTCCAGTGCCTGGTGACCAGTGCCTGTGTCCAGTGTCTGGTGACCAGTGCCTGTGTCCAGTGCCTGGTGACCAGTGCCTGTGTCCAGTGCCTGGTGACCAGTGCCTGTGTCCAGTGTCTGGTGACCAGTGCCTGTGTCCCCTCACAATAAATCTGGTGGTGATGAGACTTGACCTGTTCTGATAGTTATGCTGCAGATGACAATTAATGCCCCTCAGGTGTGCCCTGGCTTTGACACAGCTCCTGGATGACCTCTGGTCGTCTATCATTAAGAGGAAAAGGTCAAAGGTGATAGCCCTCTCTCTCTTAATGGGGTGGGGTGATGGCCTGAAGCTTCTCAGCTCAGGAGGGTTGTCATTTCAGAGTGTGCACAGTGTTTGGGGTAGATAATAATAAATGTCTCCATGTCCTGTTGTCTTGTCCCCTTTTTGTTTTTGTATATTATCAGGCCTTGTTATCTTGACCATTTAGTTTTTGCTGCTCTGTATTACCTGGTCTTGTTATCTTGACCATTTAGTTTTTACTGTTCTGTATTACCTGGTCTTTTTATCTTGACCATTTAGTTTTTGCTGCTCTATATTACCTGGTCTTGGCTTGTTTACTTTTTGCTCATGTACAATACCAGGTCTTGTGGTCTTGTTTAGATTTTGCTTTGTGTATTAGTAGACCTTGTAATAATCTCATTTAGTTTTTGCCATTGTATGTCACCAGGTCTTGTCTTATGGAGGTTTTGCTGTTTAACATTACTACATCTCGTGGTCTTGTTTGGGGTTCGCTTTCATATATACATGTATGAAGTACCAGGCCTTGTCATATTTGCTTCTTGCTTTTTATATTGCCAGCCACTTGTCCTGTTCAGCTTTTGCTATTATTCAGTTTTTGGCATTGAATGTTACCAGGTCATGTTGTATTCAGTGTTTTGCTATTGTATATTACCAGGTCCTGTCTTATTCAGTTGTTGCTAAATATATTACCAGGTCCTGTCTTATTCAGTTGTTGCTAAATATATTACCAGGTCCTGTCTTATTCAGTTGTTGCTAAATGTATTACCAGGTCCTGTCTTATTCAGTTGTTGCTAAATATATTACCAGGTCCTGTCTTATTCAGTTGTTGCTAAATATATTACCAGGTCCTGTCTTATTCAGTTGTTGCTAAATATATTACCAGGTCCTGTCTTATTCAGTAGTTGCTATTGTATATAAGGCCTGTCTGACTCAGTATTTGCTAAATTGTATATTACCAGTTTTGTGTTTTTCAGTTTTTGCCAAATGTTATATATTTGCATTCTTTTAATTTTCAATTTATGGGCACAGTTTCATGTCAGATAGATTGTTTGCATACATGTGTGATCTGTTGATACCTACCTTCCAGGTTTTGCCTGACCCCAACCATGGTGTTTGGACTAGTATGACTAAAAAGTAAAAAACGTAGAGTCAACCACCCATTAACTCTTAGTAATATTAAGTAATTGGTGGGTGAGTGGATAGGAGGATATATATCATTAAAACTATTTTGAGACTTAACAGCTTTGTGTTTGCTAACAATTAAAAGGTAGATGGTGTAGCTGACAATACCAACACTTCTATCAAAGGTACTGAGAAAAAATCATAATGACCACAAGATATGTTTTTTATATAAGGCTCCATTAATTCCCGACTAGTTTCGGTGATGTGTTCACCTTCTTCAGGGGAAGGAGCGTATTTTTATTAAACTTGGGTAAGTATATTGGTAAAAGAGGAGGTACATAATTTCCAGTAATGTTACCGGGTATGATGTCATAATGATTTATCAAGGTCAATGAGTACATAAGTCAACCAATTAAAAAAAAATGTATACCTTAATGGTTATATTACAGTAAGTTACCGTATGGTACAAGGTTGTTCACTGTGACTTGAGAGATCATAATGTCATCAGCTGTGCCTGTAGAAGTCACAAGGTCATCATAGTTCTGTTTATATTGTACATTATGTATTCAGGTCAACAACAGGACAATGGAAGAGTCTTCACACCCATATGTACACATAATTAATAGTGGTCAGATTATACCAATTACAGATTTGGGTGATTACTAGGTGTGTCGGCAGAGGTCAAAGTGGCTTGAACTTGACCTTCTGTGCTACATGTCATAGCAGTTCAGCCTGTCGGCCAGTCTTCTGCCCCTTTATCTATGACAGTAGACAACTTTTCTTGGGGGGGGGGGGGGCTGCGTGGGATTGATAGGTTCAATCTACATGTTTGCCTTTTCTCTCTTAACCTCTAAACAATATGTATTGTGTGTTTCATATTATCTTTACTTTGCATGTGTTCTGGGAAAACAGCATGGTGAATACATGTGTGAACATTGTACAAATGAGGTATTTAATAGGGACACAGTGACAATCACAGTATATTATGTAGGTAAAGACCAGACCACTGTGTGATCAGGAGGAATTTGGCCAATTAAAACTTGTAAAATTCAGGGTCAAAGGGTCAAATCTGAAATATAGTCTGAATTTATAAATATATTCATATCAGTGTGTCTGTTAGAATTTTTTTCAGGGGGTCATACGAAGGGAAATATAGGGGAGAAGACCAGATTTTCAGCACTTTTACATGTAAATAAACAAACCCTATGACCCTTTAAAATTTTCTCAGAGGGTATTTCAGGCTTTGAAAGAGTAATATACCCCCATTTGGGGGTTAACGGAAACACTTGAATATACATACATATATATATATATATATATATATAATATACACACATATGTATTATAATATGTATATCTAATGAAAAGAATCATTAATTGTACTGAAGATATTTGCTGCCATCTCTCTAACATAAATGCATTGTGTGTCTCTGATTTCTGAAAAAAAATAACATATATATTCTTGGGCAAACAGCCGTTGACTGAATGGCTAATTGCATTAGATTTTCAATTTAATTTTTATTTTTTTAATAATCATGTCACAATATGTGATGTCATCCACTTTTTCCTTTTTTTATGGGGGAGGGGTTGCAACATGGCCTGGGGAGAAGATGTGGTTAGATTAGGGCACATCCCATAAACAAACTTGATGGTAAGCTGTCACACCGTATTCCACAGTAAACAGATGCTGACGTGTGTCTTGCTATCATCTACAAATATGGAACAACTTTGCAGGATTTAATCTGAGGGAGTGTCAGGTAGATCATTAAACATGCAGCGGTTGTAGCACAAAGAGCTTGAACATCCAGGGAGAGAGTGGCTGCCAGCCACCCCCCATGCATATACATAGACATGTACTGTGATTTACACCATTGTCATCTCTAATTAAAACAGTCAGCTTCACAGATGACACAGTGTGGGTGATTAACCCAGGCAGCCTCCAGCCCACACCTATATCAAGCCATCTGGCAGGTTCACATTGAATATTAACCCTACTAGGCCCAGTGGTAATGCCTATAGATATTCACTCTATGAGGCCATGGATTGTGCACTCCAAATTATTTGACTGACTCCCCTGTTGCAATTTAAATGAGAACTTGGTGGATTTTGTTTGTTATCAGTTAGAATGAAAATTCCATAGATTATGGTTCATGAGCATTCCATATGGGTTTTGTTAATGGGTATTCCTTATGGGTTTTTGCTCATAGGTATTCCATATAGGTTTTTTAATGGGTATTCCATGGATTTTTGTTTACAAGTATTCCATGTACTTTAGTTGATGAGTAATTCATGGACATTAGTTTTTGTGTATTCCATGGATGCAAGTTTCTGAGTTCTCCATGGATTTTAGTTCATGATTATTCCATGTGTATTAGGTTAGTATTCCATGGATTTTGGTTATCAGTGTGACAAGTGTTTGTTGCAGATTCTGCAATTTATTTTGTATTTTTTTGATGTATGGTGGCTGACAAAAACATAGAAAAAGTGCTGAAGTTGTTAACATGTCAACTCGTAATTAACATGATTAATGAATGTGTCAACTGAGATTTTTGGAACAGATATTTGTCCAAGTAAAAATCGTGGAGGGTTCAGAGTTGACCTGATTCCTTTATACTCAAAGTACAAAGCATGCCATCTTAAAATTGTGGCTGTAATTATGAATTAGACAGCATTCATTTAAAACAAGGCAAAAAGATACATGTATCTGAACCTCTGAGTACTTTTCATGTGTGTGTGGGGGGGGGGGGGACCGTTTTTCCATACTGGTGTACTGGGCATTTTTATTTGCCATTCTTATCTACTGGAAGCCTTTTAATTTGTACTTTGTACCAACCATTATTTGTACAATTTCTTATTTTCCGTACTTTGTGCAAGGGTAAAATTATTACTCATACCAGCATACTAGGGGCCCCCCTTACCCCCCTCCTTTTCAGGTAGTGACATTGGGGTTACCCTGACCTGGATGATATTCTGCTTTTTTGCTTATATTTTGCAACTACTTTTGCACAAACACCTTTTTGCTGTACTAACTGTTATATTGTACTCATCATTGTTTTGCCAAATAAAACTGAGTATGTCTCAAAAAAGGGAGCCCCCCCTCCCCCCACCCAAAAAAAGGGGGGGGGGGGGCTGAAGATAGTACAGATAATTGGCTGGGAAAGATAAATAACTGTACCAGACAAGAATAGCCTTAGAGTGCATCTAGCGATAAAAATGTTTGTAGACAAGAAGTGCAAACCTCTTGGTGCTGCAAGTACCTCAGACTGGTCTATAAAACATTAATATCTTTTTTTTTTTTTATTATTTATTTAGATTTGGTTTGCATGTTTTGTGTGATAACACAAAGGCCAAGACGAATAACTTGTATTACATTTTGGATTAATCATCTTTTCCAAGCTGATGTTGATGGATACGATGTATTACAAGGGGCTATCCTAGTACCAGACTCATTTAGAATTGATTTAGATGTGCATTTCCACTATTCAGGCGGGGTCCTGGAGATGACAGATGTTGGGCCAAAAAACACAGAGAGCTGACAAAATGGCCATACTTAATGTTCACACCTGCATGGATCACTTACCAACTCTTGCAGTATAGTAATTTGAACTTTAATATGTTTGTATCCCTCAGGTGAAATCTCCAAATTGCTGCTGATTTGATATGTCAGGTTCTTCTATCAAGTCAATAAATTGTGTATTTTTTTCCCCTATGCTTATATTGCTGTGTGGATAGACTTACTCACCTAGTGTACTTCAAGTTGCAGATTTGATACAAATGTCATGTTGGTGGAGGAATGGGTGGATTTTATGTTCTCTGTGCCAGGCTGTTTTGGAAGGATATGAAAATTTAGGTCCAGTCGGCCACTCATTTTACCCCTGGGCCTTGTCGGGGATGGGGTATTATTGTGTAATTGTCACCATGTCTGTGCATTCGTGTATGTCTGTCTGTCTGTCCAACCATCCATCTGTGATTCTTGCAGATGTCATAACTTTAACCAATTGAGCTACTACTATGTAACTTGTACATTTTAGAAGCATCACATAACTTAAAATCAAAGATTGGGCATGATACTTTTTGATTAATCGATCAAACCTATCTGCCTGTATGGGTCAGAAATATGGGGGTACACAAAAATAATGGAAAAAATCCTGTAAAAAATCAGGAGGGGATGGAAAGAAATTATGAAAAATATCTGGTTGAAAAATTCAACATCAGTTTCTGTAAATTCCTTCTTGGAGTGAACAGGAAGGCGGCCTATGCAGCAATTATAGGTGAACTCGGGAGATACCCGCTGGGAATACAAATAGTGTAATCAATGATTAAATATTATAAGCATCTCAAGAAAACAGAGAATAAGCTTGTAAATAGAGTGCTAAGGAAGTGTCCATTCAGTTAACTCCTTCCATACTATGGTGACAGGCCGTGGTCAGTGGTTCTGGCACTGCCTGGACCACTGACTTAAGACTATATAGGCATGTTGGTACTTGAACGAAAGCTCTTTTCATGAAGAATTCAAATATGCAATTGTCGTCTTAAATCTTGTTAAATATACGGAAAACTCAGGGACTGGTATGGAATGAGTTAAATAGTGATAACAAGGAATTGTGGATGCATGGGCTTTATTATAAACTGTAACAAAAAGTTGAATCTGGGGTCAGTTCATGAGGAAGTTGATACAAAGGCAAAAAGTAAACTGAAGGAAGAGTACATATTGTTTTGGGACTGTCAGATTGGGTTACACTTGCAAGAAGAAGGAAAACTGTGTAAATACCTGAAAATAAAAAGAAATTTTATAAATGAGAACTATTTAGATGAAATAAAATTTGAAAATCACAGAATAGCACTGAAAAAAAAAAAGAATAAATGCATACAAATTAGAAATTGAAAGGAGGAGATATGCAAGACCAGGTATACCGTGTAATGATAGAATATGTAGATACCTATTGTAATAAGGAATGGAAGGTAAAAGGTAGACAATGTGATACATGTTATGACTGTGTACCTGTCTACAGGCAAAGGAAGAAAGATCCACTTTGTATCAATACATAATAGAGGAAAGTGAAAACTTCACAAATCTGAATAACACAGATAAACTTACATGATGACCTTTGAAGGGGATATGGTGGAAAAGGTAGCAAAGTTTTGTTACATTAGTCTGACTGTAAAAGAGCAGACATAAATCCACTACACTGCACCCAACTGTAAAGGAGCTCAATGTAAATAGTAAATAAGGTTATTAGTTGTAGAAAGTCTAGTAGTTGCAGAAAGGCAAGCAGTGACATTCTAGTATTTGCATACGTGTATTAGTGTCACACTGGGTTATTTCCCAGCACCATTATTTTGTAATTTGTATGTACTATATATTGCCAAATACTTTCTTTGTAATGCACATTTGGCTCCACAGAGGGCGTATTGGTGTCAATAAAAGAACTTTGAACTCTGATTGAAAGCTTGACTGAGTTTGACATTCAGTGACCTTGACCTATTTTCCAGCTCAGGAGTCATTTTAATCGCTTTGTTGACATTTTTGGGGGCAGCAAATATGAAGGTCTATGGGCCCAATAAAACACCCCGAAAACTGTCTGCTTCATGTTGTTTCTTTCCAAACACTGCTGTAATCTCCTTGGTACATACAGCTTTTTTTAAAAGCTACTTTTTTTTGTATTTCTGCCAAACAGACAATTTAAAAGTTATTTTATAATGATCATCTTTTTAGATGACAGCTCTAAGCAGACTGCTAGGCCACGCCCAGCCTCCACCCCCCCCCCCCTCCTCCAAAAATAAAAGACATTCAAGAGGGAGGAGGTGAAGTCTCTTTGTACATTGACATGGTCTTAATGAGATTCACGTTAATGTCACCGTTTTTTGCGTACTGGCATTTATTGATGCCTGGGTGGTGCATGAATGGGAATGATAAGTACCCTCTTGGGAAATAGCTCATTTGCATACTGTGTGCATAATAATGGTGAGTCTGTCTGCCTGCTGGGGAATACAGACAGAGAAATGTACAAATATGTACATTACTGCCAACATTGAGAAATCAGTGAGGAGTCCTATGTTTCAAGCTTACAAATAGGATTGAGAATAAAACCAATCTGTAGACTTCACACAGATTTGTTACCAACATCAATGCATCTAATTTAGATTTGGCTTGTAAATTGTATCAGATTTTGTGTTTCTGCTAATTTGCATAAAATTCAGGAATTTCCAATCTGGGCTTACATTTGGGCCATTGTGATGTGTTTAGCAGGCTAGTGTCAGAGTACTTGTGTTTCCTGTGTCCGTCGTGATGTGTTTAGCAGGCAAGTGTCAGAGTACTTGTGTTTCCTGTGGCCATTGTGGTGTGTTGAGCAGGCAAGTGTCGGAGTACTTGTGTTTCCCGTGGGTGTGCCTTTGATTTCTTGTTTATGTGGATCCCTTTAAAGATGTAAAAAAAAAAAAAATGACATTTTTTTTAATAAAATATATTCCTGGTAAAAAGTGAAATAATTAAGGAAAAGTAAAAATTGTTTTAACAACCCCCTTTTTTTTTATTCTGGCACCACTGGGTTTTCTTTGGTGTGGCGGGCAGGTCGATTTTTTTTTATCTCACTGTCTCTTCCACCCTCTCTCCCCCACCCACCCCCAAACAAAAAGATGAGGAGGGAGAAGCCAGGCATAAACAGCTTATATATACATTGTATATATATATATATATATATATATATATATATATATATATATATATATATATATATATATATATATATATTTCATTTGGGGTCTTTGTTTATACCTCTCTCTGTCTCATCACTACCCCCACCCACCCACCCACCCACCCATCCAATGGAATTGGGGAACCTGGGAGCTAGGATTGATTCAGGGCTGAATCTATGAACACAAATATTATTTTGTTAATGTTTTGGGTGGTTTATTTCTAGGTTTCAGCAAGCAGACTATTATAGGCCCAGATACATGACAGCTGTAGTCAAACGTTCCTCTTCAGGTTGCAGTAGGGGATAAATTTATGTCTATACTAGTAAGTACATGTATATATAGTACGTATTTGATGAATGCATTTTGGTAACTAGATCCTTGCCTGCTTTTCTCTCTGTAGGTCGCAGGCATTAGATATTGCCGAATGCAGAGTGTGTAAATTATTCTTCATTCTATTTTGTGTCATTCTGTTGAAACAAATATTGTTTGAAAGAAAAATTACTTGCCTTCATGAAGAATTTAAAGGCCACTGTGTAACATTCATCCTGATAATAAATATGTCCAGAAAGTGGAGTTTTGTGTATAATTTTGAGGTTTGAAACTGTTAGCAGACGACTTTTGGGAGCTGAAGATGAAAGTGAGGCTGTGTCAGGCATGCCTGCTATCTGGAACATGTACACTTGTCTATCTGCTCTCAGGTGCAAATGGGTATCAGTTTCCCTGATGGCTTTACCGTCTTCTGCCTTAGGCCGTCAGGGTTACAGGCTGGACCTATGATGACAGAGCAGAGACTGAATTGGTACTAAATGTATCTCTTCTGACATGTTCATCAGCTCACTATAACCCAGCTATGTAACTTGATGGACAGATATTGAGCACCAGATCTCATGTTTGTAATCAATGATCATTGGCCTCAGATTTGTGACTTCATGTACATTGTACTTGTATCCATATTAGCTGTACAGCAAACCCTCTGTATTGACAAAAATTCATTTGCAGAGTGTGATTGGTAAAAACATGAAATGGGGAATCTTGGGGGAGGGGATGTGAAAACTTACAGTGTGGGATCAGATGAAATTTACAGAAACTACTTTGCCAGTTGGTCTTTATTACAAGAAATTATGCACTTTTGTGAGAGGGTCTCACAAGATTGAGTCACCTATCCGGACTAGTGCTAGCCATTAGTCATAGGCTGATATATAAGTAAAAATTTTGTCAAATCACCTAAGAAATCAGATTTCATTCAGTTACCTCTTTCAGTGCCAATCACGTCTAAAGTCAAACTATCATTAGGATCTCAGGTTTATTTTCCTCGTAAAAAGACTTTCATTCAAGTACTGGCATGCCTATAGTTCTAGAGAAAATATCCCAAATCAACAGCTTTTCTTGGCCTGCATTGGGTGCAATGCACACTAAGAAAAGCTGTTGACTCAGTCCAAAATTGGGCACCCAAAGAGTTAAAATATTTAAACTTCATTATGCAACACCAGCCTACTGATTTTAAAACTAAGAATTGGTTCGGCTGAAGAAGTGTAAGTTTGGCCAATACACATGAGTCACTTAAGGCTTGAGCCAAGTTGACTGCACTTGAATAATTCCTGCCGCCAGCCTAGCTGTGAATATATCTGGAGGTTCCCCGGCATGAAAAAAATACATGATGATTTACCAGAGCCCTGTACACAGATTTCTTCCATTTGTGATCGGCAAGAGAAAAGAATACAACTGTAGACTATCTTGATAAAGCGGAAATGGATTCTTCACTTCAGTTCATAATGTGAAAAGCTGGGTCAAAGAGAATTGTCAAAAGAACATTGAAGTTAAGCAAACTGCACTTTGCCGTATCATAAAATGTGTGTTAAGTACATAACAGTGGTTATGATCATGTTTTGATGTGAGAGCATCCGGAGAGTTGACAGTGATTTGGTCGGAAGGGGCAAAGTAACTTGTGGATGTAAATGGTACAGTCTCTCGGGCGCCACACCAGGCATAACCTTTGCTGGTTTTTGCTGTAAAAGTCGTGTGAAGTGTCAAGGAGGGCTGTGAAAGATTGCTGGATTCAGGCAAAAGGGCACATTGCTTGCCTCCTATCTATTTCCACTTGGGCAACCAACTGTTTATGGTGAAATATATTCTATTCTATGTTTTATTGATCCATGTAGATCAGATTCACTGCCGCCACAAGTTTTGTGGGTCCATAGCTATAATTCGACAAGGCTAGGTCTGTTAAGGTGTGCCAGGCAGGCAAACTGAATTACACAGGTAAACCTCATTATAACAACACTCAATATATGAGTTTTCAGGGACTTGAAGTCTTATTTCTTTTCCATAGTTGATTCATTTATGCGACACATTCCGGTCTCTGGCACATTTTGCAGGGAACAGGTGGGGTCATTGTAGCAAGGTTTCACTGTATGTTCCAAGGACTGCTCTGACCATTAGCCAAATGATAATGTGTCTTGAATTTGGCTAAAGAAATGTGAAAATAGCTGAAATGTTTTAAAATGAATTATAAAAGAACCAAGATTGAATTTTTGTAAAATATGCATGTATTTCCAATTTTGGCTACAGATTTCTAAAAGCCTAGATCTGTCTCTGTGTACATGGCGTACATTTGGTACAGTACAAGTCAGTGTACATTTGGCACAGTACATGTACAAGTCAGTGTACATTTGGCACAGTACGTACAAGTCAGTGTACATTTGTCACAGTACATGTACAAGTCAGTGTACATTTGTCATAGTACAAGTCAGTGTACATTTGTCACAGTACATGTACAAGTCAGTGTACATTTGATACAGTACAAGTCAGTGTACATTTGATACAGTACAAGTCAGTGTACATTTGTTACATTACAAGTCAGTGTACATTTGTCACAGTACATGTACAAGTCAGTGTACATTTGATACAGTACAAGTCAGTATACATTTGTTACATTACAAGTCAGTGTACATTTGTCACAGTACATGTACAAGTCAGTGTACATTTGATACAGTACAAGTCAGTGTACATTTGTTACATTACAAGTCAGTTGCATCTTCCAGCACTTAGTGGTAAAGTACTGCAGGAGGCTGACAGACACTGATGACCACTGGCGCCACTGACCAGTCCATCTTGCCAGCAAATTTTGTGAGATTCATAACTTTCTACAGTAGTCCCTCCTTTGAGAGACCACCGCTAGCGCTATCCAATAAGTGATGACATGAAGCAGGAGGCCTCCCAAAGGAGGTCTCCCAAAGGAGGGTGGACTCTTGCACTACCTTCCCAATAACGAATCTCTACTTTGAATTCCCATCCCTAATTTAGATTTAAACATGTTTGATATGCACTTATTAGACCCCATTCCATCTTGCAGTCATGTGTTGATTTATTTATTGGTATTGTAAACATATTTTGAGCTTGTGAAGACTGGTTTTTTAACAATTTTTTTTAACCGATGTTGTACAAAATAGGTGGATTTTAATTATCTGAAATGGGAAATTACTGGATGTACAAGTAGTGTTTTGGGGTTTATTTTGGGTGCTCACTGGTCAGGTTTTGTAGGTGGTCTTCCAAAAGAGGTCAATTATCATAAGAATCTCCGTTTGTGCAATGAAAATGATCACTAAAGGCAGGTGGCCACCCGAAAGAGTTTATTTTTAAAGAGGGACTACTTGAAACACATTCCCACATGTTCCCCCATGTGCAGTGTTACCGTAAATGAGATCAGAATTCAGTGGGGATTTGGCCATGTTTTGATATCCTTTACATGACTCTCCTGTAATATTTATGGGGGCAACAACAATGCTGGCAAGTGTGTAGACATCAGTATGGATTGCTAAAGAAGTCCCTGCTATGATGCACATACATATATCAGATACGCATTGCAACTGTGTAGATATACATGCATAAAGTAGAAAACTTCAGGCGAGGCTGAGGTGAATCTTGGTCACTGGCTTCTAGAGACATAGAATTTGTTGCAAGAGCTTGTATCCCCATAACTGATATTATGTTTCTGGGATATTGTGTAGATTAACTGAAACAATGTGTTACATTCCATCATAATTTTGCAGCATTCCTTCAGATGATAGCTCATTATTTCAGCATGTGCTGAACAAATATGTTACCAGCATGGTGTTAGTGTTCTTTAACATTTCTTCAGCATAGGCTGAAATAATGCTTACAAGTATTAGGCCAGTATATATGTCAAGTTGGTTAAGAGAATACAACATGGGCAGCATTACTGGTACTTAAGTGTGCACTGAAATAATACCCAGCAACATATACTGAAATAAGACTGCCTGGCAGCATATACTGAAACAATACTGCCTGGCAGCATATACTGAAACAATACTGCCTGGCAGCATATACTGAAACAGTACTGCCTGGCAGCATATACTGAAACAATACTGCCTGGCAGCATATACTGAAACAATACTGCCTGGCAGCATATACTGAAACAATACTGCCTGGCAGCATATACTGAAACAATACTGCCTGGCAGCATATACTGAAACAATACTGCCTGGTAGCATATACTGTAATAATACTGCCTTACATCACTGAAGCCGTTGACAAATAACGACTGTACTGTGATTCAGAGTGTTAGTTATGTATTAGTTCACCATCAAGTGAACATAAGCAAGGTGTCATTGCTGACTTAATTGGGCCAGTGCAGCTGAAGTCTCAAAGTTTTCTCTGAACATTGTAAGATGACAAACAAACCTTCACATATTATTTAATGTAAAGCAATAGAAGCATCACAAATAGGATTGTGCTTAAGCGGAATTAAATTTCATAAAATTATGATCCAACATCCAAAGACATGAGAACAACCACATGTAAGTTTTTTTTTTTTTCCTGTGGTTCAGGAGAAAGTACTTTTTGAATACTAGTCATATGAAAAGAGTGTGACGGTTAATGTGGTATAATTTGTGACTACAAGTTAGATCCAAAGTGTAAAAGAGATTACTTTTGGTTCATGTTGACATGCATAACCAATGCTGAGTATTTCAGGATTAGTCCAACATGTACTGAGCTATTTGTGAATGTCGGCACTGTTCCAACATTTACACAGCAAAATTATGCTAGAACAATGTTGCAAATTATCATGGTTTCAGTGTAATTATATGTGCTGAACCACTTATAAATGTCAGTGTTATTTCAGTGTTACTTTAGCATTGGTCAGGCAGATGCAGAACCAATTCATCCTTGATTCAGCATTTGTGCAGTATTTTTCCAGTATTTGCTAAATTTATGCTGTCATTTCAACATTATTGCAGCATTTTTAAGGAATTATGTAAGGAAATACCCAAATGTAGTCTTGTGCTGAAAAGTGGCAGTCATGGAGGTAGTTTTCTTTCTTGCCCTTCTTTTCACTCGCTTATCCCAGGACAACTCAAGGAAGGCAGATTAGTTCAAGTGTCATCAGGCAAAAGTAGCAGCATATTCAAGCTGCCTCTAACCCAAGCAGTGGGCCTTGGTGCTTGTGTCTCTGCACAGTTTCCATCAACCTCGTTCGAAGGGACAAAGAATTGATTCCAAATGGTTTTCCCAGTGGTCATGCAGCTTAAGTGTAAGAAATATTAACCCTTTCCATCCTTAAACTGGCCGAAAACCAGTGGTGGTCAAATGTGGTCTGCTCCAACGTTTGGCTGATTTCAACTGCAATTAAAAACAGTATCAATGAGGATTGTGGATGAGGCCTGTTAGGATAATATGGCCCAGGCCAGCAGCTTATCTTGACATGGCTTGGGGACTTAGTTCAGTGCTCATGTACCATCCCTTGGTAAGCTGGGGAACCAGTCTTAAATCAAGAGAAAAGGGTTAAATTTGACCTGCTGCATTAAGTACATGTACAGTGGAACCTGTCTTAAGGGACCACCCACAGGACCTGTGAAATCTGGTCCTTTCTGACAGGTGGTCCCTTAAGGCAGGTAAAATTAAACTAAAATATGCTGATGATATGTTGAGACTGGTCTTTGAGCTCAGGTGGTTCCTTAGCAGGGCTGGGCTCATGCACAGCTACAGGCTCTTCTATATCTCCTTAGGCCTTTATATGAATCAGTTTGAATTAAAAAAAAAAAATCTGTTCCAGTGTACGTGTGATGCAGTGAAGGCCAAGATACAAGGTGTGACATGGAACTTTCAAAATCTTTGTTACTGGACGATGATATCAGTTTAGGGCCTCTTGTTCCTCCTGGCCATGAATTTTCTGCACGGCAGAATTGCCTTTCGATCGTATGAAATGTTTTGCATCAATGTTTACTTGGAGTCAAGCTCCATTGTTTACTGACTACATGGAGGTTAGCTGTACACTATTACAATGCCGTACACTATTACAATGCTGTACACACTATTACAATGCTGTACACTATTACAATGCCGTAGTCTTCTCTTACAATTTCACTGCCTCACTTGAGTGCTTTACCTTATATTGGCAAAAAAACGTGCTGAAATTATTAAGACATGAATGTTCAAGTTGCACAGTTCGGAGACCTCGTTGTATGGTTAGTTCAGATGAACAAATATACACGGCAGCAGTGTGTGATTAGGGGAGGCTTTCAAGTATCGGTACTATACAGCAAATCATTCCCCCGATCCATCACTCTGATCTTATCATTGTTCTGGTTGCAGACAGTCGCAGGTACAGAAGTTTCGCTGCTTTAAAGTTGACGATGTCTGACATGTCCATGCTTGGGGATATGTCCTTCAGGCAGAGAAAAATTGCTTAATTGGCTCTCTTTGTCACAATAGGTTAACTCGGGGTCTGTCAAACCTACTACCTAAGGATCTGTAGCCAAATAAGACAATGCAGAGTTTGGTGTCAGTGTGTGTGGATGGTCAGTTGGCTCTCAATGGGGGAGCCGTCACTTTGACCTCGCAGGTGATGGCGCGGAACTCGAAGTAGTGAGCTTGAGTGTATGACAACTCATTGACAATACACATGTGCCTAATGTCATATGTCCGTCTTGTTCATCAGGGATTCTCTGAATGGTGACGGGACACACATCTATGACTTTCAACCAATGTAGTATCAGATTCTACTCAATGCCCGGGGGTACCTGTCTATTCACCAGAGGCTTGCCCATTGTACTGAGGCTAATTTAGGGAAACAGAATCTGTTGGCTTTGTGCAAAGAGACAGGGGGTAAATGTGGAGTGAATGCACTATTGCTTGAACATATGGACATGATAGAAAACAGTTCTGCCCAACAAAAGCAGTTTTTTTTTTTTTCACTTGATAAACACCTATTAAGTTTGATGGCTAAGTTGTTGAGAGGGAGGGAGGGAGGGAGGGAGGGAGGGAGAGAGAGAGAGAGAGAGAGAGAGAGAGAGAGAGAGAGAGAGAGAGAGAGAGAGAGAGAGAGAGAGAGAGAGAGAGAGAGAGAGAGAGAGAGAGAGAGAGAGAGAGAGAGAGAGAGAGAGAGAGAGAGAGAGAGAGAGAGAGTCTGTCCCTGCCCAAGACACAAGGTCAAGGTGGTACATGGAAGTTTCAAGATCTTTGTTACTGGGTGATGATAATAGTTTATAACCTCTTGTTCATCTTGGCCATAAATTACAGTGAAATAAACCATCAACTTAGAATCCTACTTTGAGCATTCTGGTGGATTTTTTTATCATTCAGATTCCAAGGGGGCCTTGCTAGACCATGGGTGCTGATTGGGAGGAATATGGTGTGCAGGGGCTGCTATGACCCTTAGCCAATTTGGCTAATAAAATGTGTAAATGGCAAAAATATTTTGAAATGAGATATGAAAGGGCCACAACAAAATCATTGTCAATTATGCTTATATTTCATATTTTGGCTAAAAAATTTTGCAGACTATTCCTGCCCCTGGGTATGTATAATAAGTACTGGACTATGCCTGTTCTGGGGAGTGAATGGCCGTAATAGGATCATTAGTGCACAATGTCATGTCCCACCACACATATGTAACACATGGAGTGACCACTGGTTCCTGGCTGCCAGACCAGGAGATATGACCTCCCACTGTTTGAGGCCTGAAGCCATGTTGAGGGAAACAAATTACCTACCGGGTGTGGTCATTAACAGTTCAGGATGCAAGAAAAATAGATGGTATCTGTAATATATTAATCACAGTGTGCCAAGTGGTACAGGGTTTTGGCACATAAGGTTATAAGGACACTGGTTTTACAGATACTTAAGTGGGCGTGGCTCTGATGTGACAACAGGATTCTAGGCTTGGTCCAGTCCAGCCTGAAATACAGAGTATCTGGAAGCACATAAACATGGGTCTAGAGTTTCAATAGAGTCAGGTGATATGTATGTTTTTTCCTTAGAAAATTATAACCTATTGCTCAACTTTTACAACCCTGTCCTTGGGTATACATGGCTTCACACTCCTAGCATACACTGGAAGTATGGTAGGACTGGGGCCCAGAGTAAGGGCCTACGCATTGTTTGAAATTACATGTTGACTCCTTGGCTTACCTTACAGTGTTGTCGTATTTCAAGGATGGCAGGTGTCAGAATGCACTACATATCTCTTCCAGTGCTATTCACAAGGAAAGTTATATTCATGTGGATTATTGTGACCTGAAAATTCCTCGTGAAAAGAAAGGCTTTTTCAAGTTCCAGTATGCCTGTAGTCCCGGAGAACAGGAGAATGGTTACGGTCTATGGATTCATTTTTTCTTAAGGTATATCAAAACATGTCAAGGAAAGTTGTTCACTCAATCTCTGTAGCAGGGTTTGGTGTATCAGGTATTGCATTAAAAAAGTGATGAAGGTGGACATAGAAATAGTAGGGATAGGGGTAGTCAGTCTGTGTGTCCGTTACACCCATTTGTCCATTTGCTACATCCATTTGGCCCAATACCTAATGAACTGTTTAAGACAGGATAATGAAGTTTTTACCAGACATGTTTTCTCTTCTTGGGCATTTGCAGTGTAATGACATGCTGACCTTGACCTCTTTTCAAGGTCACATGCCCCTAAATGTGATAGGTCCATACAACCTGATGTCTAATGAACCCCATGAGATAGAATGATGCAATTTATACTATAGAGCACTCTATCATGGGCATGGAAAGTGTTGTCTCATATTGACCTTGACCTCTTTTCAAGGTCACAGACTCGCTGAAGCTGACTTTGAAGCAAATACAGTATGTACCTTGCCATACATGCATTGTATTAAAGGCATGTACAGCATTGCCCATGTATTAACAAGAACTTTATTGTGCAAAGTGGCTTAATTGTTTGTTGACCTTGACCTTTTTTCAAGGTCACCAGTACCAGAAGGTCACACAGCCACTTAATGTTGCTTTGAAGCATACATACAATCTGTACCATATCATACATGGATGATATGAAAGGCATAAAAGACGTGTAATGACTGGACGGCCGTCTAAAGGGTTAAGGGGGAAAGGGTTAAGCAAAATCAGCAAAGTAACAGAGGAAATTGAAGGAAAAACCACTGTAGCGAGCCAAACTTTGAGACCAGTGACCAAAATGCAGACACATAAAGTTTTCAATAAAATACTGTCATTTTATGATATACTGTCCATTTAAGTGAACTTTGGCTGCTCTGTTGTTTCTCGTGAACTGAACTTGTTTCTGTGACCTTTGAGTGCTTCTGTGACCTTTGAGTGCTTCTCTGGTGTTTGAAGTCTGTGGGGCCAGTGTAAAGTATGCAGCACATCAAACATAAATCATCCAAAAAAATTAACCACTCGGCAGAGTTATAATGGGGTAAATGATGCAGCATAAAGAACACATGAATTTGCAGTAAAACCCTCATTGCACTGGCAGTAGAGCAGAACATTTTGTTATGAGGTAAAACATAGTGAAGTAGATCACAACAGCATCTTCTACCCCCCCCCCCCCCCCCCCCCCCGCAAAAAAAGAAATGATAGATTTTGTTGTGTCACTCCAAGCATTATCGATGGGAGGGTCAAGGATTATAAAGTACCCTTTCCCCACAAAATGAAGTGAGGTGTGTTGTTATTGCTTGTCTGTTTGTCCTATGTAGCAAAATCGTTGTGAGAATATCTCAGGATACATAGTACACATCAAACTCAAATTTACGTCAGTTGTACCATGACACTATTTCTTGACCTGATTACATTTTGGCAACCTTGCCTTTGTTTTCAAGGTCACAGAACCCAACGTGTATACAAAGCAGGGGTGTGGGCAACAGCTGTGGTAGTTGAGACTAATTTGCAAATAGGCAGACTCGGAGTCCTCTCAGGATAACTTTTAACCTGTGCCATGGACACTGAATCAACAGCTGTCCTTGGTACACTATGGGTGCCATGTACTGTGAGAGTGCCGAGACAAGCAGAACGTTGAATAATCGCTTACATTGTCCTTGATGAGAAAAAGAACATGATGACGTCTATGACATTGGACCATTTCTGGCAATTTTTAATGAGAATAACTTGCAGGTGCATCTTCATTGGGATTCTGAGCGTTACAGTAGAATATAGATGGTATTAAACAGAAACAATGGAAAATGGCTGGGAAAACAACGAGCAATGAATGAAAAGGGGAAAAAAAGGGTACAACAAAAGATACTGTGTGTAGTAAAGTATGCACTACACTGTCAGCACAAGCAGTGAACATATAGCATACTGCAAGCATGAGTAGTGAAATATGTATGCAGCACATTGTCAGCATGATCAGTGAATATGCAGCACAGTGTAAGCATAATCAGTGAATATGCAGCAAACTGTCAGCATGATTAGTGAATATGCAACATGCTGTCAGCATGATCAGTGAATATGCAGCGGACTGTCAGCATGATTAGTGAATATGCAGCAGACTGTCAGCATGATCAGTGAATATGCAGCATACTGTCAGCATGATCAGTGAATATGTAGTGGACTATCTGCATGGTCAGTGAATATACGTTGTCAGTATGAGCAATGAAATGTGCAATACAGTGTTGTTTGCTTGAGCAGTGTATGCAGCACACTGTCAGAATATGCAGCAAGATATATGCAGCACACCGGCAACAAATGTAGCAACACGTTTCACAATATCAATGAAAAATTTAAGTGTTCAAGAAAGGTGTAAAAATTCATCAAATTCCAGTGTTTTATAGCATACAAAAAGTTACGCTGCCAGATATTTAATTGCTGTATAGCTGAGTTGAAAAAAAAGCTAGCATGAATGAGAAGTATGCCAGGTTGTACTGAAATGGAGCCAATGAGGTCAATTTAGATGGCCAGGTGTCAGAGATAAAGCCAACCATAAATGTTATGGCTGCACTCATTGATAAGTGGTTTGACTGAGCCTGATACAAGCCAAATAGAAACTGTGCTCAACATTATAATGTACATATTTGCACCTCTTAAAAAATCGACGTTTATGAGAACTGTGGTTGGGCTTGGTGCAAGGTAGACAGGCCCGAGTTATCTCCTGTCATTGTCTGCCCACACTTCTTTTTTTGGCTATATGTATGTATGTGTGTACCAATATTTACATACATATTCACCCTTTCCTACTCAAATGCCTTAATGTTTTTACTTGCATTTCTCATCACTAGAAAACATTTTTTTTCTGAGATTTGTATGTACAATGTAAGACCATTCACAATAGCACTCCCTAGGTCAATAGCAGTTCTTGGTGCGGGTTGGCCATGGAACCAAAGTGGTGGGGTTAAAGGGGTTAAAGCAGGAACGAGGAACAGGATTTTGGAAATTTCATGCACATTTAACTCTTTCATTGCCATTTGTGAGTAAAGTCAAACAGCTTTTTAAAACAAACTGCTCTGAATTACAATAAGGGTGCAAGATTCAGGTTCGTTGTAAAAAGACATTTGATTGAAGTACCATAATGCCTGTGGTTACACTTAATATAATAGTTCAGGTCAACAGATTTCCATGGCACCCTTTGGGTGCATTGTGCTACAAGCGTGCTGAGGAAAGCTGAAAGTCCAATGTGGCACTGAAGTGTTAAACCAATAGAAAGATAGAACAGATGGCTGTTATAAGATAAATGTGTGTATAAACTCCTTAAAATAATATATATTCATGATAGTGCAAGTGAATCATTACATTGAATATTTGGCCGCCTTTAAGCTGGAGCATACTGTACCAAAACAAGAAAAGAAAAATCACTTGTGCTGTTATAAATATATATTACTTTATGGAAATGTAACTAAGTGAATGAATCTACATCAAAAAGATAAACTGCTTTCACACAAAATGGTAAACCCTTTCCCACTGCATGCCAAGTAATTGGAGTCATTTGGGTAAATTTCAACCATAAATAACTTTAGCTTGTATCTGATTTCCTAATTGACTTTTCTTTTTTTCACATGTGCATATACATATACAAAACAAATTGCCAAGCACAGGCAAGAATGGCTATGTACATGTGTACAAAATGAATAGCGATGTGATGTTCATCTATGCACGTTGAATGGACATATGATGTTCATCTGTACAAAATGAATTGCCACATGATTTACACATGTTCAGAATGAATGGCCATATGACTTACATATATACAAAATAAATGGACATATGATTCACATAGATACGAAGTGAATGGCCATATGATTTACATATATACAAAGTGAATGGTGATATGATCTACATGTATAGAGAGGGAATGACCACACGGTGTACATAGATACAAAGTGAATGGCCATATGATGTACAATATACAAAGTGAATGGCCATATTATTTACATATATACAAAGTGAATGGTCATATGATTTACATGTGTCGACAGGGAATGGTCACATGTACATATATACAAAGTGAATGGCCATATGATTTACATATATATACAAAGTGAATGGCCATATGATTTACATATATACAAAGTAAATGGTCGTATGATTTACATGTGTTGACAGGGAATGGTCACATGTACATATATACAAAGTGAATGGCCATATGATCTACATGAGGGAATGGCCACACGGTGTACATAGATACAAAGTGAATGGCCATATGATGTACATATATACAAAGTGAATGGCCATATTATTTACATATATACAAAGTGAATGGCCATATGATGTACATATATACAAAGTGAATGGCCATGTGATTTACATATACAAAGTGAATGGTGGCATGATGTACATATATACAAAGTGAATGGCCATATATATATATATATATACACACACACACACACAAATTGGTCGTGTGATGTACATTGTATATGTATACAAAATGAATGGCCACAGACAGGAACAAAGGTATATATATTGACAAATGATAAAGTGTAGTATCCTTCCTCCCTTAATTCACCCTGTATGATGTGGACAGGGATTAACTGCAGGCCTCCAGTCTGGCTAGTCTTTCTTATGTTTTAACCCATTCAGTACATGTGGCATCTTTTTCATACATTTAACTGGAGTTAAAGAAGACCCAGGGGAATATTGTTGTGAAATTCCCCCCAAAAAGAGCTGCGTATGAAGAACCAACATCAGTAAGTCAGGAGCCAATGGGGTTCTGCTGTACACGTGTAGATCATTGGTTTTGTATTGTGTGCTAGTGATGTGGCTACGCCAACATGATATTGAATGAGTTAAATGTGATGAAATAATGTAATATGGTATTATCTGGTTTTATCATTTGGCATGACAACTGGAAGATTAGGGGGCACACAAGTGAATACTGAATGCAAGCTAACCATGTAATGTGACATGGTTTTGATTTCACAGTCCACTTGAAAGTGTATATTTGGACATTACAGATTATATGATTGATAACCATCCAGATTAATAGGGCATTAACTCAAGTGTGTATGATAATGCATACATACATACAGCTATGTAAAAAAAGTATATATATATATATATATATGCATGTTCAGTCTCATTATTCCACAATACACATGTATTTGTTTTCTGTGTATTAGATTGTTTGTATAATTGCAGTGTATTATTTGATTTACAATAGTCCCTCTTTTGAGAAACTACCCCCAGGGCAGGTGCAGATGTGGTCACATAAAGCAGGTGGTCTCATTGGAAGTGAAATAACATGAAAAAGCCCACATAAATGGTCTCATGGTTAAATTTTCCAGTTCACTTCTGCACCAGTGTGAGTATCGGAAACTAAAAGGAAAATCTCAAGGACATGGTGTCAACCGTTGTTCACTTGAATTCATAGTCAACAGATTTTCTTGATGTGTGTTAGGCAGCAAGTGCCCAGCCCACTGCATTGAAAGCTATTGACTGTGTATTATATTGATAGGTCTCATTTAATGCAACTCTCATTCAAATTGTGTTTCATTATTGTCAGTATGAGTCAAAAACATTGAAGCAGACAATATTTGACTCCTATCACCTGCTGGTTTCGGCCAGTTTATTGGGGGAAGGGTTAAGTGTGGCCACAAAATGACAGTGGGTGACAGTAATGTATCATGATCAAAATGACAGTGGTTGAGAGTGATGTATTATGGTTAAAATGACAGTGGTTGACAGTGATGTATCATGGTCAAAATAATGTTCAGTGGTTGACAATGATGCATCATGGTCAAAATGACAGTGGTTGACAGTGATGTATCATGGTCAAAATAATGTTCAGTGGTTGACAATGATGCATCATGGTCAAAATGACAGTGGTTGACAGTGCATCATGGTCAAATAACTTGATAAATGATAATTTGAAGGAAATTTTTTTTTTTATTAAACAAGGTCCCATAGAAATAATATAAATGAGAGGGGACGAAAAGTATTACCTTTCAGTGCTTTATCTTTTTGGACAGTCAAGAAATTTATGAGTACATGTATATGTGAAAGCTCAGGTCTCCAAATCCAATGACATTTTTTTTTTCTTGATGCGGAATCGACTTTTTCCTTTTGATGTCATGGTATGCATTTCTATAATCAGATATACCACTTTGACACCTGTAATAGGTCACAATAAAAATACCACCTGCTGGGTACTTTATCAGTGATTTTGATAGCATATTGAATCACAGTAATGGGAGAGCGCTCCTTTTTTTTTAAAGGGAGACCCCCCACTTGGTGGCAATCACCGGTAATTAAAATGCTTTCAACCCCAGCCATTGTGGTGAAGGTATCACTTTAAAAGTGAGCTTTTTCATTAAGTAATGTTCCGTGACCACAGAAGGTGTCGTGATGGCTCTCAAAAAAATGTGGGTAATGAATATCTGAAGCCATTTCCCTGGTCAAAGCAATTAATGCTTTTGGATTTGAGTGCAGAGACAAACAGTTGGCAACAAAGCCCATGGAGGGGGTCACAGTCCCCCTGCATTAACCCTTGCCTGCTCCAAGTGGCCAAAAAGCCAGGAGAGAAATGTCATCTAATTTAATGTTTTCCCGTAATTTTCTTGTTAATAGAAAACTTTTTTTTATTAGAACTGTAGATAAAACCGTTCATGATGGTACACTCGGGTCGATAGTTTTTCTCGGCGTGGGTTTGGCGCATTGTGCCCATTCCACACCAGGGAAGAGATTAACTCACTTGTTCTGGTCAACAGAGAGTTAAAACAGCACATGAGCAATGAGATCGTCTATCCTTAATTTGATATTACTCTGAATAAGGATGATACATGATACACTGTATTTAGGGAAACACAGAACAAAAGATTTCTGTCTTTATTGCAAGAACCATCAGCTTTCCTGTCAAAAAAAAAAATACATTTTTTAGTCCATTGTTAAAACCAGCATTGAAAACAAAAAAGATTTTTATCACATGAGTCAACTTTGGTTTTGCAATTGTGACCTAATGTTTGGTTGGTGGATTTTATGGCAGTTTACCTTTCATAGCTTTGTTTGATAGTTAGAAAAAAAGTTCGAAGTCAGTGACAGAATCCTCGGAAATTGGTGATGAGTTATGTGCGAGATACGTGCTCAGTCCTGTATTGTTGAGCTCAGGAAATGAGCTTAAACAAAGGGCTACTTAATAGATGTGTCTTTATGTGTTCATGAACAAAGTGGATTTGTAATGTATTGTTCTGTAATCAGGCCAATATAGACATAGGTTCTCCGGCATCTTTGTTCAGTGAGGGAATTTACATATCAAGTGAATTTTTTTGTGGATGATGTATGTTTCGTGGGTTACTTACCTTGTCCCGGTTGTTAGATTTCATTAACACTTTGAGTGTGAGGTGTAAGCCAGGACAATAGTGGTACTCAACTGTATAATAATATGATTACACCTTCAAATTCCTAATGGGAAGGGCTCATACAAGTACCAACAGGCAGGGTCTACATTTGGTGATAATCCACAGAAAGTACATCACATATATAGGTCGAGAGTCCTCTGTGCCAATGCTCAGGTACATTGTTCAAACAAGAAAGTTGTTGACTCAGTCTAGAAATTAGCACTGAAAGGGTCAAAATCCAGTTCATCTTACATGTCCCTTTTGTAAATTTCATGGAACAGCCTGGCTGTCATGCTATTCAATTCACTCTCAGTTCCCCCTCCAGTTGTTGGTTTTTCAAGAAGGATATACATGTCCTTGTTGTATGGAGACCATGAACTTAACCCTCACCCCTTAAATAATGGCCGAGTCCATGAACTTAACCCTCACCCCTTAAATAATGGCCGAGTCCATGAACTTAACCCTCACCCATGAAATAACGACTGAGTCCCGGGCTTTCCTTGGCCTGGGTGGGGTGCCAGGTGCCTGACCCATACCAAGGAAAGCTGTTGATATGGGTCATGTTATCTTGATAGCAGCCATCTACAGTTCTTCTTCAAACTGTTTTCATTACCACTAAAATTAGTACAAAACATTGAAGCAGGTGACTGCATGTTGACCACCAGCTGGTTTAAGACAGAAAGGGTTAAATAATGAGTGCCAGTAACTTGATATGCAAATTAACTCTGTGACTAATAGCTGGGAAGAGATGTAATGTGACAAACCAGAGGGTTAAATTGTAAATTCCACAATGTTGAATAGCGAGGTTAATGGCTGGCCTTTTACAAGTTGATGTAACAGAGTAACACCATTTTATGTTTCAGGGCTCGTAAAAAAATGACCAGTTATGTAGTAGGAATTCATGTAAAAAATTTTAACTTGATAATTCATGTTGGAGGGAAAAAAAATTAACAAAAACAAATGTGTCTGGAAAAGTTAGCAATAAAAATAACCTTCCCTTTGAAATCCTTAATTCACTATTAATGCCAATTAATCCTATTTTGCTTCATCTGCTCTGGTAAAAAGAAATTCTCTGGAAGGCATAGATGGGGGGAGGGGGAGGGGGGGGGTAAGAAACTTGTAACGTTTCACCTGAGCTGACCTATCCAGTATCCAGGGCTCAGAGTAGTGCTTGTGCATACTAAGTATATTCTGCGGTAGACAAGTGCTTTATGCACTGAACTTGTTCAAATTCATAAATGCAAATTAATTGACCATTTCCCCTTAAACTGGCCAAAACTAGCCAGTGGTCAAATGTTGTCTGCTTCAGTGTTTCAGCTAACTTCAACACTAATGAAAAACACTTTGACTGAGAATTATAGATGAGACCTACCAAGTAACATGCCACCAAGATAATATGCCCCAGGTCAACAGCTTTTCATGACATGGGTTGGGCACTTAATGCCTAACCCATGTCATGGAAAGCTATTGACTCAGTCTTAATCTAAGGGGAATGGGTTAATCTTGGATGTTTTCTGTGCCTTGCACACAACTGGAAATATTTTATGTCTATCCCTGCTATTGTGGGAAATACCCACAGATGAAACACGCACTATTTCAGAAGCTTAATTTTCATGCCTTTGCACATCCTTTTGGTAAAACATGAAAACAACTAATTTTGCCAAAAGTTATATTTTGAAATACAACTTAACTTTGTCAATATGTGAGATTCATATCATCTGTGGTGCTGTGTGCGCATTGGCCCATATAATTAAACAAGGATGAACCAATAAAGATGGCACATCCCTGTATCAAAAATGGCAAAATACTGTACTATCATAAATTTTCATGAGGGATAAAAATTCCAGAATTTTCCCGAGGAAACCCAGTTTGGGAATATTTGACTCGGGAAAATTGCAGCACCTTGAATGTGGAATAAAAACCTGCATAAAATCTGGAAAATAGAACTCATGAAATTCTGATTTTGAGTGTATTCAGGATATTTTGTGCCCCGGAATATAAATGATTATACAGTCTATTGCCCCTGCCAAACTAGCAACAAGGATGAAATCAACTGTTAAAAAACTTGTCGTGGTCATGTTCTTCAAATACACACCAAAGTATATAGAAGTTGTACATGTTTAAAAAAAAATATTATTCCCATGAATGTTTAGTGACAGTATTGTCACTGTTGCTTAGTGACAGGGTGAGAATATTTTGGGGGAAATTGATATGCATGTCCCTTATTAATTCCATTTATTTATTTTTGTTTTTGAAGTCCATTTGTCTGCAAACTGACACAAATAAAAGACAGCGAAGGTGTTTGAATATGCCGCATTATGCATAGATTTGTACCTGATATTTCTGTTGCTAGCCTTCAAAAGCAGCTACGAAGCATGTAAACAGAGGCTTGGCGTTTCTGATGGGACAAAGTCAGCGCTATCACACGGCAGATCTCAACTGACAGTAATTGTCTGATTAGGAGGAGAGGAATGTAATGGTCCCGGTAACAGAGCGGCCTCTTTGTCCCCATTGTTAACAGCAGGTAAATAAATGACAGCTTTGTACGTACATCATGAGCAGAAACCAGAAAGAGCAACAGAAAGAACATCATGTCTTTACAACAGAAACAACATCATGTCTTTCTTTATACAGATGAAAAGATTGATATTTGTATCTCGGTACATCTACTGCGATAATGTACATTGGGTACCACCCAGGAATGTTTGATCGTGTTTCAAACAAAATAGAAAGTTATGCTCTTCTCAGGTGTCCACCTTGTAAAACCTTTTCAGCTGGGCTGTTCTAGTCCCTACCCTCTATTAACTGTAACCTGAGCTGGAGGGAAGTTTCATCAGGGAGAGTAAAGCCTTACAAAGACACACCAAGACCATAATAGCTTTATTAAAGATGCGTCATGCTGACTTTTCGCCTGCTATTCATAAACCTATGATCTTTGAGGGTTTGAGCCTCAATATGGGTCAGCGGCATCTTGCCAGCCAATCATGTGAAAGTATTTGCCGGATCAATAGGTTGTGAGATGGTGGGTGGTGGTGGTGGTGTCTACACATGTAGAGTAAAGCCTGTCTTGAAAGACTACCACTAGGGATGGCCAACCTGTGGTCTTGTAAATCTTAAAGCACAGGTTTCAGATTGAGTCAACAGCTTTCCTAAGGGTACTTTGCATGCATAGAGCGCAAAGTGCCCCGAGGAAAGCTGTTGACTAGGACTACTTTTTCTTTAGAGCAGGTTTGCTATTATTTGAATGAAAGGTATCTTCGTGAGGAATTTGAATCTTCTAACCATCATGTTTAACGGTAATGAGAAAAGGACTATAGCTATGATTGGTACTCTAAGGGTTAAGACAGATGGTCTCTCATAGGAGGTGTAAAAAACGTGAAAAGTTAAAAGACCATTCCCTGAGGAAAGCTGTTGACTCAGCCAAGAATGTGGCACTAAGTTAAAGATGTTCCATTATAAGAGGTGGTCTCTCAAGGCAGGTACCACTGTATTGGCTGAAAAGACTAAAACAACATGTGTAAGCTGGTGGTAAACAACTTGTTTTCCATATTTGGAGATCAACTTTTACTCTTAGAAAATTGACATATATATATGGAAAGTGTATTGTAAACATATTCATTTTTCACATGCACAAATTATCTCAATTTTTACATTTACATGTAGGGCACATACAGCTTTTAAAACTGAAATTTTTATTTCATGATTTTGAACAAAGCTCCATTTAAACCTATGTTAAAATACTGCTTCATTGTGTTTTAATTTTCATTGTTTTATGCCATAAGCAAAATAAGTAAAACAAGAACACAGCGAAACTATGCAGATTTACAATATTTGGAGTTTTTATGCAGGAATTGTCCCCTCTGGTATATTTTTATTAGTGCTTTTGGCTTGAGTTGCTGACTGGAGCCATGTCATGTACTTTGCAATGTCTGAGGCTCCTAAAAGTCCCACACAACCTCCTTGTGGTCATGTGTGGGGCTATTCACCAACATGGTATTTAGGCCAAAGTTATTTTACTGATTGGTGTCCAAGATTGTTTTTTCTTTTTTTTTTTTTTTTTGCACATATGAGAGATGTGTGAAATATAAATATAAATGTAATTTGAGTTCCATGTTTTTTATGTTCATTTCAGTGTCATTTGGTGTCAAAATGGAGTTAATGAAATAAAAAAAAGGAAAGTAATACCTCTATTACAGGGTCTACTGCACATGTAGACTGCACATAATTATGCCTGTATCTCCATTGACATTAAAGTATATACCAGTATTAAGGGTTAGTTTATATTTTGAGTGTTTTTCATTTCTTGAATTAAAGGTGAAATCATAAAAAATTCTGTAATTTAATTTTTTGGCAAACATAATGTACAAAACAAGTGTTTCATTTATATTTAGCATATTTTCTTAAATTTAAAATTTCAAGCAATTTTGTAATACAATTATGAATAAAAAGAACTTAGGCCTTAAAGGTAGAACATTGAACCAGCTATCAAAAGCCAAAATTCCAAGTTCTAAAATTGTTGCCAAAAGTTGAGTACAGAAATTTGCCTTTGCTGATTGCAAAGCTAAATGTAAGGAGGGAAATGGTTGAACTGTTTCTAAGTCAGCATGATGAAACAAACCTTATTTTACAAGGGGGGGGGGGGGTACAGATATATATATATTTTTTTTTGGGGGGGGGGAGTGTTGTGGATCTATGATACTATTTCTCAGTTAGCATAATGAACAAAAAATTTAGAATATTTAGCAAGGGCATACTGATATTTCTTATATGGGGTGGGAGTGGTGGCTGGAAATGTGGGTGTGTTAAACCTTTTCAGGAAGCATGACAAAATATCCTTTATTTAGCAGGCTTTGTGCCTGTTTAGTCCTTGACAACTTTTATTTAGCAGGCTCTGTGCCTTTTTAGTTCCTGCTCAAACAACCTTTATTCAGCAGAGTCTGTACCTGTTTAGTCCCAGTTACCTTTATTTAAATGGCCTTCTTTGAAGATTTAACAGTTCTTCTGTGCCCTGTAACAGTTCTTCTGTGCCCTGTCTGTGATGTCCTAATTGTTTCAGTTCATCCCTGGGGCCTGATCTAGCATAGTCCCGGCCAAATACTGCAAACAAACTTGGCTGAAAGTTGGAGAAGTTCAGGTCAAATAACTGGAGCAATTAGACGTACATATTGTTGGTCTTTGTTTTGTAAAAGCATCCAGCATTGTTTTGTAAGCAGTCAGTAAACAATCTACCCCACAGGACAGAACTTGATGACATGTGTTTGGGACATAGATAGGCCTGGGCAATCTGCCTGGGTTGTCTTGATTACACTCACATAGGCCAGTCAAAACAAGCCTTCCCTCTATCACATCTTGGGATCTTCCCCTCAAGAGGGTCTCCCAAGGTATTGCCTCTGAGTTTGTGGCCTTATTATGACCATCTGGGAGTTATGTTATGAAGAAGCGATATTCAAAACCTGTTTTATCAGAAACAAACTTGCCGTAAGTGTCTTGTCTAGGAGCTCTTGCAACCTTTCAAGACCTGGTTAAGTAACATGTAGGTTCCAGTCTGTCTCTCAGGTTCTGGCCAATGTCAGCAAACCAAAGACAAATGAGTCTCATGTCTGGTAGGATGCACTGCTGCCAAAACTTTTGTGGAACTGCTGCATTTTTTTACTTCCAAACAAAAGTGATGGTACATTTGAGTGCAAAGTATACATAGTGAAACAAGGTTGTGCAAGTCATGTAATGTACATATATATATATATATATATATATATATATATATATATATATATATACACACACATATATAATATATACATACATATATGCATACATATATATGTGTGTATGTATTATATATATATATATATATATATATATATATATATATATATATATATATATATATATATATATATATATATATGTACACATATATATATGATCTTTAAAAAATGTAAAAGTACCGGAAGAATGGTGTATTTTGTTGCTGGAAATGTGCCATTAGAGTATTATGGTAACTGGTTACATACTGATTAGATGTAATTGATATGGCAGAGAGATTATGTTAACTGGCAATATTCCTCATCAAGGTAGGATATTACCCTACATGTCTTAAGTTGACTTTTTGTGCCCCACATGATATTGGGTGTAAGTCTTAACTCTTGATGCCTTATATAATATCCCATGTAGGTCTGACCTCAGTATACCCCCAGTAATAGCCACAGTAAGTCTTGGAAATTCTTTATGTCCCAAGTCATGTTCCCTGTAATTTTGAAGTTTTTATATCCCAAACAATATCCCAGAAAAGGTTCCAAAGTAAACCTTTCATGTATGTGAGAACTAGATCAATGTATGCCGTGGGTTTTCGTGGCATATGGTACAGACAGCGATGTCTTTACCCTTCAATGAAATTGTGGGCAGTTAAACATCTTGTAAAGCAGGCAAAAATTGACCATTCACCTGGTGTTCTTGTCCACTTTCGCAATGTATTACCTCCTTCCACGATCCATGCTTTCACCCAAGTGAACAGGTTGGTAGAAGGATCACTAATCAGGTGAATTAACCCTTAAAGTGCTGAGCACTGCTCTGGTTGCTTTCTCATTACCGTTAAACAAATAATGGTTAAAAGATTCAAATTCCTCATGAAGTTACCTTTCATTCAAATACCAGCAAGCCTAGTCTAAAGCAAAAAGTAGTCTTAGTCAACAGCTTTCCTTGGGACACTTTGCATGCAATGCATTCAAAGTGTCCCAAGGAAAGCTATTGACTCAATGTTAAATCAGGACTTTAAGGGTTAAGAGGGCACAGTCCACTTTCATCTCAGTACAAGGCCTGGGCCAATCATTGTATAATTGAGAGGCCTAATTATGAATGCTCTTAGTGTACTTTGATCTCAATGAAAGGCCCACCAAGGCACTTGTATCCTGGTGTAGGGACCTTATTTTTAACCTTTTCCCCTTTGAATAAAGACTGAGTCAACAGCTTTCCTAAGCATGGGTTGGGCACTAAGTGCCCAACCCATGCCGAGGAAAGCTGTTGACCTGGGTCATGTTGTCTTGACAGGTCTCATCTTCAATTCTCAAATTGTTTTTCATTGCTGTTGAAATCAGTTGAAAATGCTGACACAGACTACATTTGACCACCAGCCAGTTTTGGCCGGTTTGAGGGGGAAAGGGTTAAACCAAGGTCCATTACAGAGGCCAAGATTAAGTACAACAAAACCTGGTTTTAAAGACCACCCATAGCACAGGTCTCCAAGTGGTTGGCAATGCACAAAAACACCAACTGAAGACTATTTATGTTGGTATTTGAATGAAAGCTCTTTTTATGACAAATTTGAAAATGCTATCTTTTTCCTCAGTACATTAAATACATGTACAATGAAAATGGTGGGCTGGGGTGGAAGGAGTTAATTTGGCAAGAGGAGATTGTTAGGCTGAAAATGAATGAGAAGAAGGGAGAAAGTGAGCACTTAAGAAAACACAGGGTTTGGCTGCTGTATTTATCATTAGCAGACATCAAAGACGTGTTCACTCATGAAGGTTGTAATTTTTATGGAAACAAGAAGTGAAGCACTGGAAAGCAACACGAACTCCTTGGGCAATGTGAATCAGAGTCTGGCAGGCATATAGCAGAATGACAGCACCTCTACAGCAAATCGTTAACGAGGTCACCAACCCCTTGATGAAGTTTGTGTGTAAACCCTAGGTCTGGAAAAGTAAAATGGTGATTGTTCCCATAGACATTTTGAGTGTTCTTCCCTGCAATCCCACCCCACCCCACCCCCCAGCAACTGGTGGTCAGTTTACTATGCTCCCTATTTCCTTTATCATGTTGTTAGATTATTTTGAGAATCTTTGTGGGGAGGTTTATGGTGGAAAGGGTGATGCTGTCAACATTATCCATGGGTGTTCTAATTTATCAAAAGTGACACCTTTGTAAACACATTTTTAGCATACATGAAGAACAGGCTAACCACTACTTAGGTCACTAAGTAGTTGTAAGTTGCCTTTTTTACCTTTGTCATGTCTTTTCCATCCCTGCGATGTCTTTTTCTCTCTGTAATGTCTGTTATGCTGTAATAATGTCTTTAAGGGTCTGCCCCTTGGGGGACCCTTACTGTTTTCGGGTTGCCGGCCCGTCCGTCCGTCTGTCTGGATGTCCGTCCAGATGTGCACATTCTCGTCACCAAGATATCTACAGAATGCCTCCGTGTATTTTGCTCAAATTTGGCAATATGCTTACCTTAGGTGGCAAGATGAACTGGTTAGATTTTGGTGTCACCCAGCCGTGTAATATCTTATAAACCTCTGACATGTTTTTTCATCTTGAAATGTCTTTTTTTGATCCCCTTTAATGTCTTTTACATCCTTTTCATCACCAAGAGACTATTGTCACCAAGAAATACATGTGTATGTATGTATGTATGTATGTATGTATGTATGTATGTGTGTATGTGTGTATGTGCATATGTATGTATGTATGTATGTATGTATGTATGTATGTATGTATGTATGTATGTATGCATGCATGCACGTATGTACGTACGTATGTACATGTATGTATTCTTAAAGCATCAGAGGGACATGGTATTAAAGACATTAATTGAGCAGTGTTTAACTGTGTGTGCGAAAGTTATACTTTTTTTTTAATTTAAAAAAAAAAATCACCATTTGTTTGCCCGGACACTTCCCCAGTATGCTCAGCGTGTGTGATCGTCAGTGCACTTGGAAAGAATTACAATACAATGTACTTGTAGTTGAATCTGTTGGCACGAGTGAAAAACAAAGAAAAAATTTAATTCATTGCTCTAAAACTACACCAAAATATAAACAGAATTAAGTAAATAATTGAAATATTAAAAAAAAAATCCCTCCAATTATTATATGATGAATCTTTAAAAAATGGCAATGCACCTGTACCAGAAGCTGAAATATATTTCGACAATTTTCTAGATTTTTGCTGTACTCCTTTTCATCTCAAAGTCCAATATTGATGCCTTTGAACATTTTGGATGATCAATGAGTTTATTTTTACCTGATGTACATGTAGACTCAGGCTACAGAGTGATCCAATTAATGGACTTTCCACATGTGTAATAAATCACACCTGAGAGGCAACCAGAACTATATTCATTTTAACATTAGGAGGTTGTGATATGATGTTTTTCATGTTGTGAATAAATGGCATGAAATTCTTTTCTTACAAGCGTCACACTTGCCACATTGCTGCAATAATCCAGGCTGTTAGCTCTATTGTGTGGACAACATGGGAGTCCATCGTAATTGCTTATTAAATTAAAGACTATTAACAATCATTACTTGCTCATAAAATAAAATATTTGTGGTCACATCGTCTGTGTCCACTGGGTCCAGAATGACCATTAGTTTCTGAATGCTAGCACATATGTATGTAAAAATTTAGGTAGCTGCAGCATTTTGATGGGGAAATGGGTCAAAGTTCAGAACAATGGACATCCAAATTGCCATAGCTGGATCGTTAGTGGCCATATGCCCTGGAGAAATGGCTTTGAAGGTCTGGTCAAGTACAGGCTTAAGTACAGAGAGATTTCAGCTGATGTGTACACAAGTTTTGCATGCTGGGCTCCATTTGTTTTGTTAGGAGTGCTGCACGTGTGACTCTTCATATTCTGGTTCCCACTAATTTCCCACAATCACACAATAGTATAATTATACAAAACTTCTGATAGAGTGGTGTAGTCTATGATTAATAGCTTGGGGACCAGCAGGGGTGTTTTTTTTCTTTGTTTTGTTTTGTTTTTTTTTGTATAACAGAGTGCTTTAATATGTTGGAATTTCCAATTAAGAGTGGATATCATGAATTGGGATTAATATGATGCTATATTAATCTGATTTCAACTTCTGTTTTTGCTTCATTGGCTCTTTAATTAATGACTCTCAACAGTTGAACCTACCACCCCTTATGATGGACCAGTCCATTAGAATGTCATTAAATTGGATGATCCATTATGTTCATCATGGGGTGCAGGGTTCAGCTGAATTTAGAGTCATTTTGAAGTTGCAGGGATGAATGTGACACTCAGTTTTTATCACAGCTTACATTGCGCTCTCCACCAATTTTGTCTGGGATGTTAATTAATTTGACCAATCTCCAACATCCGGTGACTTAGGTTTTGATGAAAGCTCATTTATGCTGCCTGGACCAAACGCAACATTTTCCAATCAATTTCTGGATGTTTTTGGACAGGATCTTGCATACATTCTTCTTTGCTGTCTTTGTTTTGTTTTTTGTCACTTATTTTTAGTAATAATTATATTTTAAACACTTTCAGTAATAACTGGTTGTCTTTCCTATGGGCATAAGAGTCAGATGAACATTTTGTTTTCATTAGACCTTTTGAGACCTGTATTGTATGGCTGGTAGAGTACATATATATGTACTTTCATCAATCAACAATTTGAAGGAAAACAAGATTATCTGGTGTTCAATCTGCACATTTCAAGGCCAGTAGAAATTTCTCCATACATTTAGACTTTATGATGTGTCACCTGTCAAGGTGTCATGGGGCAGTCTGTAATCAGGCGCGGGGTATATATTACTAGTCCAGTAGAAACATAAAAAAAAAACATATATTTGTGCTATTATGATCTTGTTTGTCAAATATAATTTGCTAACAAGATAGATGGCCTTGAAAAAAACTTAAATGTTTCATAATAAAATGTATTATTTCTTAACATAAAGAGGACCATCTGTATAAGTGATTAACTTCAAACATTCTGCTTTGTTATGTTGTATACCATATTCATTCTAATAGTAGCACTCTGTGCTAATGCAAAGAGTTCCTGGAGCAGACATGGTTTTCGTGGAGTTTTGTGATATGGATGCGTCTTAATTAACTATACCGCTAGCAATTACACTTCTTATCAAAAATCCATATAGCATTAGATAACAACAATGAACCCTCCTCGTTCATCAACGGCAGTTAAAATTTTGAAAATATTCAAAAATACTGAATTTTTGATAAAACACCCAAGATTAAAAAGTAGGTGGTGTACTTCTATTAGGGCGTGTGCTACAATTGGAATAAATATGGTATTATATGTAACAAAATGGTAAAGTGCTGTATTTTGTCAACCTTTAGTAAATGTCAGTTATGCCAGTCCTTCAACCATTGCGTGTTGTGTGGAACTAGAGCTGAACATGACGAAAGTCGCAGACAGGAAATAATTTCAGCAGTAAAAGAACTTCACACCAAGTTATTGGAGCCTTTTAGGGGTTTACCAGTAAAAACATATCAATAAAAATTCAGCGAGTATAATGAAACTATTTCATTATGAAAGCACAGGCTATACAGGGGTACAACTCAAGTAGGCCTAAGTCACTCATTGAGTATACTTACAGTACATGGGTGATGGGAGTTTGTCACTTCGTAATCGTCAGCATATTTTTCTTACCATCATGATTCTTCACTTTATGGTTTCGATGTTGCAGATTCATTCCATTCAGATATTTAAATCAAATTACACCAATAGATTCTAGTCACCTGTGCCATAGTCACCTGTGCCATGTCATGTCTTATCTACATGTAGTTCCATACAGTTGTGATATTGCAGTCACCCATCATCAACAACAAGCATGCTGTATGTATGTATTAAATTATAGCTTTGTCCCCATTGCAAGCTGCATTTATTCTCACTTTGTGCCATGACATTTGATTCTTGTCTTATTCTTCATTCAAAATTTGTTCCATCCAATTGTTTTTGTGAAACTACAATGCTAAAATTTAGTTCTTAGATCCAGTCAGTTGTATTTTCCCGTCACTGCATTCTGGGGCCACATGGTATGCATTTGATTGGACAGTAAGGGCCATGTGATCAAATCTACCAATGACAAACCTGGAAACTGCACTGGTAATATTTCTTGTTGGCTATTTTTGGTGAGGATTTCCCCAAATACTTTTACATCAAGCAGGCTCACAGAACTTTCAGAATCACTCAATATATTTTCACTTTATAAGATGGATGTTCTACCGTAATCATCATCATACAAAGTGACCATAATATATAACATTTCATCAATTGTTGTGAAAATATAAATTGATAAATAGTATCAAGTAATAATATTTTTCTCATTTCGGGGTAGAAATTTGGTTTCCAACATTTGTGCTGCATGTAAATTATTCCATTGCAACTAAGGTAATTTTGAGTGGCTTTTTTTCGATGAGACACCAGATATATCAAAGCAATGAGATACCAGATATATCAAAGTGACGAGATACCAGATATATCAAAGCGATGAGATACCAGATATATCAAATCAACGAGATACCAGATATACCAAAGTGATGAGATACCAGATATACCAAATCAACGAGATACCAGATATACCAGTGATGAGATACCAGATATACCAAATCAATGAGATACCAGATATACCAAAGTGACGAGATACCAGATATATCAAAGCGATGAGATACCAGATATATCAAAGCAATGAGATACCAGATATATCAAAGTGATGAGATACTGATACATCAAAGCCTGGTGTGAGGATTAACACTGCCTACTCCTCTTTGTTAACTTTCATTGTGAGGAAAGTGTAGGTGATTATCATAACATCCAATGAAATATATGCAAAAAAATTCCAGTTCATGTATACATGAGATGAGCAAAGTAAGGGTGGGTTCAGCAGAGTTAAGGTTAAATCTACCATTTCCTAGTCAGAATAGGACTGAGTCAACAGCTTTCTTTGGTTTGGGTTTGGTGTGATGTACCTAACACTAGCCTGGCTAAGTTGTTGACCTGGGGCTCATGGTCATGATAGGACTTCATACAACTTTCTTTCAAATCTTTCCTAATGACAACAAAATTAAACAGGGAGATTGTAGCGTAAAAACTTTTGCACGCAGGCGCTCTTAGAGTAAAATGGTTAAACCTTCTTGAAGGTGTGACAGGTCCCTGAATGGCACCCATGAAAAGTATGAAATGATGATATTCTATATGGGTCTGGGAAGAATGCAGATACAAACCACAGGCTGTGCCTGCCTCAGGCTAGAATTTCCCTAAATTAGGTGTAATTTGGCAGTGATTAAGGCAGAGATTACCTGGCAAATTAAGAACTGGGATGATCATTTTGGACGTGCATGTGATCGTTTTCATCTACAGTCAAACCTGCAATGAACAAAGGCTGTTGGAGAAGGGTTGCCTACTTTCTAAGAGCTTTTTTGTTCCCCCAGTATACGTTGAGTAATCACCATTCTGAGTGCTAGCTTTCAGTGATCAGGGCCCTGTCTTTGGAGGCTACATCTCGTTTGACGAAGGGCTGCAGGCCTCATCAGAGAGATTTTACTTGATGGTGATAGGGGTCTAGTTTTTATTGACAGGCAAGCTGCCCAGATTGTCACATGTGCAATTTTATGCAGCAATCACTGATAGACTCCAGGGGTTTGGTGTTACATGTGGAATAATTGAGGAATGGTCCCTGGCCTATCATAAATCCAGGTGAACAAACTTTCTCACCCTGCTTTTTAACCCTTTAACTTTCAAATTTAGGCTGAGTATAACAATTTCCCTAAGAACCCAACCCATGCCAAAAAAACTGCTGACCTAAGTTATGTTATCTTGATAGACCTCAGCTACAATTCTCGTCCATATTATTTTTTCATTACTGCTGAAATAAGTGAAACAAATTGAAACACATGGCATTTGACCACCAGCCAGTTTTGGTTGGTTTAAGGGGGAAAGGTTTACTAGTGACAACTCAGGGCCAGAATTTCGCAAAATTTTGTGAGAATCATTGGATTTTTGTCAGTTGGTTTTCTTTTTAAAGAAAGACAAGTTTAGGAGCATCTTTACGAGAATGGATTTTTGGATTCACGCTGAAATTCTGGCCCTGCAACTAAGAAACACCCTTGAATGACAAATTGAAGACTTTGAACATTCAAGGCTGTACCTGACATTGCTAGGGAAAGAACTCTAGTTGGTCACAAAGAGTTAAGGCAAGTTTCCTATATCATGGGAGAGAGAGAGAGAGAGAGAGAGAGAGAGAGAGAGAGAGAGAGAGAGAGAGAGAGAGAGAGAGAGAGAGAGAGAGAGAGAGAGAGAGAGAGAGAGAGAGAGAGAGAGAGAGAGAGAGAGAGAGAGAGAGAGAGAGAGAGAGAGAGAGAGAGAGAGAGAGAGAGAGAGAGAGAGAGAGAGAGAGAGAGAGAGAGAGACTTTCTAGTGTAAACTAATTACGGTTTAGTTATTGGCAGGAAGCTCTGGTAGAGAGGCCCTTTAACATTGACATCATCACCCCATATATAGTTCTGCAGCTGGTAACATGGAAATACTTACATATGATGAAAGGTTCGCATTTCATGGTCTGGTAATTTTGAGTATAGATCAGAGACACATTTGTGCATTCATGAGCATGAATTTAACCCTTCTTTTTACCATGACATAACAACTACCGACAACTGCCGTTCATATCACCTGACAAACCACAACAGTCTAAGCACATTGGTATAACCCTCTCCTCCTGCAGTTAACAGTTTTAAGTTAAGTTCCTTTTCATTCCGTTGACATTGTTCAAAATTATTCAATTGGCAGATGACATTTGACTGGCAGCAAGTTTCAAAGGAGAAAAGGGTAACTCTTTGACCCCCTGGTGAAGGACTTGTTGAGTGGTTTTGGTATTACCTGTCAAGTCATGCTGCTAAATGCCAATGTCCTTGTAGCAGATGTAGCTTGACTTAAGAGGCAGTGGGAAACGTCCCTGAACAGTGGACAGGCCTAGTTATTTCCTACGAAAAGATTCATGATTCAGATCAGCTTTGTTTTGCTCAAAAAACATACAAAATAAAGGCACTAAATTGATACAACTAATATTAGGGATTACACCAGAGATTTAAAATCCATTATCATTTGAGCCAAAATCTTGGACTCTGTTGCAATTAAGGCTATGCTGACAATCAGCTGACATCATGCAGATCAATTAAGGCTATGCTGACAATCAGCTGACATCATACAGGTCAATTAAGGCTATGCTGACAATCAACTGACATCATACGGATCAATTAAGGCTATGCTGACAATCAGCTGACATCATACGGATCAATTAAGGCTATGCTGACAATCAGCTGACATCATAAGGATCAATTAAGGCTATACTGACAATCAGCTGACATCATAAGGATCAATTAAGGCTATGCTGACTATCAGCTGACATAAGGATCAATTAAGGCTATACTGACAATCAGCTGACATCATAAGGATCAATTAAGGCTATGCTGACTATCAGCTGACATCATAAGGTTCAATTAAGGCTATACTGACAATCAGCTGACATCATAAGGATCAATTAAGGCTATGCTGACAATCAACTGACATCATAAGGATCAATTAAGGCTATGCTGACAATCAACTGACATCATAAGGATCAATTAAGGCTATGCTGACAATCAACTGACATCATAAGGATCAATTAAGGCTATGCTGACAATCAGCTGACATCATAAGGATCAATTTGAATGAGAATTGCAGATAAAGCCTATCAATATAAAGTGCCCCATGCAGCAGCCTTCCTGGGCACACTGGTAGAAAACTAAGGGTATGACTAACATTTACGAGAATAAAAAATATGATGGCAAACACATAATCATGACATCTCCTGGCACAAAACACAACTGTGTTTGGACAATGTTACTGTGACTTTTCTTACAGAAAATTCTGTCCAAGTTGCTAGTTTGACAGGGGTGTCATATTTTGTCATTTTTCATTCATTTTGGACACAGTGATGTACTTGCACATAGGGTGTGCCCTGGTCACATGATACATGCCAAAGCAGCACCACATTTGATATGATTGTCCCCTATTGGAACAAGACGTTGATATGAAAGCTCTTTCTGTTGGGCACTTGAAGATACAATACTCATTCAATTTGAGGCATTTACAATGCAGAGGAAATTCCAGACCTGACTTTAAGTGGGTTGACTATTGAGATGGATGTGGGGAATGAATCAACTCATGCAGCCTAACTCTGACTAGGTCAACAGTCTGTATTTTACGCTGGAAAGTGGCCCCATGCATCATGGGATAGGGAAAAAAAACTGCTGGACTTCAGGTTTCTCCTGAGTGATGATCCAGGGTGTGAGACTGTAATAAAAGACAAGTGATTGGGACTGGAGAAAGGAGAGAATGCTCAACTGCATTTTGTTTCTCTCTTCGTTGAAGGGGAAAATTCTAATGGTATAAATTATTGAGATTGCACTATGATAATGTGATAAAAAAAAATAAGGCATTTTTGAAATCAGATCATTGGAGTATGATCTTTTCCATCAGTCATGGGAACCTGCATTTAACAATGGTCTGTTTCAATCACAAGTCTAATTTTAGTGCCTAATGTAGCTGCACCCTTTAATGTCCATAGAGCCAACTGTATAGAAAGTTTTGAAAGCATTGTAGGACTTTTTAACAAATATATATATGTGTGTGTGTGTGTGTGTGTGTGTGTGTGTGTGTGTGTACACACATTTTTAGCAAGAAATGCAGAGTTTTTTAAGGAAAAAAAAATTTGTGTAAAAACTTTGCTTTGCATGTCAAATTGGAGCTACAGGAAATTAGTGAGGTTTACTAATGTGCTAAAACTGCATTTGTAGATATAAATGCAGGGCTTAAGATAACAATCATCAACTATTCTGATCATAAATATTTATTTTGCCAGCTGTTTAAAACCCAAGAAAACATCCACATAATAGATAATAATATGCCAAAAATTATCTTTGATTATTACCAGATTGTTTGCCATCTGTGAGCGTAGATGACTGTTATTTTTGGAGCAAAATAAAATGCAGAATTTCTTCATGTACAACTGGAATTTAGCCCATTTCCAGGTAGAATAAAATCTAGTCAACAATTTTGCTTGTTACCAGAGCACAATATGTGTCAAGAAAGCTGTTGACTTGGACCAAGCTTTTCTTACTTGTCTCACATTAACACTTTCAGTGCCAAATACAACTTAAGTGGAACAGCTTTAACTCTTTCAGTACCAATTAGGTCTATAATCCATCTACTTAAGTCAAACTAGTCTAACTTATCATTAGGATCCCAGGTTTGTATTTCTTGTAAAAAGACCTTTCACTCAGGTGCCATTTTGCCTATAGTTCCAGAGAGAATACCCCAGGTCAACAGCTTTTCTCAGCACGCATTGCCCCCAATGCATGCCAAGAAAAGCTGTTTACTCAGTCTAAAATTTGGCACTGAAAGGGTTAAATAAACTGTGCTGAATTATGATGTGGGTGCTACAGTCATGTTCCCAGTAAAAAGATCTTTCATTCAAGTAGCAACATGCCTACAATTACATAGAATATAATAGTTCAGGTCAACAGCTTTACTCGACACACTTTAGGTGCAATGTACCCAAAGTGCATTGAGCAAAGCTGGTGATACAGTCCAAAATGTGGCACCGAAAGAGTTAAGTGGCGCATTTTGACAAAGGTGTTGTACTGGGTTATTATATAAGAGCACTGCTGGTGCCCATGGGCAGAAAGGGTTAAACAAGCCATTGTGACTAGTCACATGTTCTGTATTCATGGTATCAGTTGCAGATAAATAATATTTTGAAATGTGAGCATCAGGGATCAATCACCTTGGTTGTGCCTGGACCAGGGTACACAATGTAATGCAGTACACTGCCATAGTCAGCGTCTCTCCCTTGAGCATATCACTCCGGACAGGAGTTGGGCACACAAGACATGTACAGTCAAGGTACCTCTGTGTGTGAAATAAATAGAATTTCAATGCAAAAGGATACTTACATGTACTGGTAATATATATACCAGTACCAGCTTTCATTTAAGCTCTGCTGAAGTAACCAAATGCACATGTGATTAAAAAAAGGCGAGTGGAGAGAAACTGTATATGTGTGACATGGATATGCATCCATTGTCTGAACCATTGAACCGAGGACAATGGGAATATGTTCTGCATTCTAGTTAAGGTCCACCTGTGCCAGTGGACAAAACGGAAGCCCATTACAGCGATAAGGCACCTTTATCATGTGTTTCGTCTATTGCCCACCTGTCTTTGTAATACCCCTTTGTTGTAGCATCCCCTTAAATCCAAATGAACTTTGACCTACATTTTTCACCTTCTCATGGAGTGCAATCTCGTGACAATGGAAGGCGGATGTCATAACTTCCTGACAATTTTCTCCAGCAAATCACCTCGTGCCCAGCTAAGTGGAATGGAGAGAGGTTATTATGAGGGGATGAAGTACTCCTTAGGAGCTTTGTTCTCGTCCACTGGCAAAACGACACTTTGTAATCATCATGATGATACCTTGCTTGTTAGCATCTTGCTGTATCTTGTTACTAAAGGGCATGTTCCAAGGTGGAGTTTTAACTCCATATAATCCCATATTACATGTGTAATCACATCTTAAAGGATCAAAAGCTCATGTTTATCCACAGCACCATGGCTTGGAATCTTTTTTTACTTGTAACACAAGTTTGCATATTGGATTTTTATGCACATACAATATGAAGTAAATATGTGGCTAGTAATTTTATATTACAACCTCCTAGACCCCTTCTGGTGAAATATAAGCTTATATCATCAAAGACTTACCCATGGTCTTGTTGCTAGACTGCATCAGGTTTTTATCCCACTTTATTTAATACATGCTGTTTTCTCAGTGTGCAGGTTTCTACTGTTCAATAAATAGAAGTGAACTGTGGAGTGTTACATGAAAAATGTGTTCGGCCAATGGTCAAGTTTTGTAATGTGTTATGTGCCCTTGACCTATTTTTCAAGGTCATTAAGCACTTAAAAATTGACACTAAATTCACTATGTTGAAAAAAAATTGAGTTGAATGTTACTGAATGTACCACAAATGTGTATCATATGGAATTTGATTTTGCATAATATGGATGACTTTGACTTATTACTCAAGGTCATACGGGGAATGCATTTCCAGAAATGATTTTTTGATGATGTTCATCAGATTATATGTTATCAGAGCATTAGGCCTGTGGGCACCGTGTTTGTGAAGGCTGAAACAAGGTTTTCCTCCTATGCAGACCTCGTACATTAACCTGTCACCTCTGGGGCATGTGCATATTGATCCTTGTGTGCATCATGAATCATTTTACTGCTTTCAGATTCACATTCCTCATGCACAGACCTTTCATTCAAGTACTAATATGCCAGGTCTAAAAAAATATGTAAGCAAAAAGGATAAAGAAAAGATTGTTTAGGTCAACAGCTTTCCTGTGCACACTGTTTATGGAGTGTGTGCTAAATAAAACTGCTGGCTGAATCTTAAAATGAGCACTTTATGGGTTAAGTTAGAAGGCCTGGATCTCACTTGCCTGTTACATTGCCAGACCCTCAATGCAGATACTACTGATATTATATATGATATTGTACAAAAGTGAATTTATATTCTTTTTATGAGGAACTTTCTTCAAGTCTCCTTTGTCTGTTGCTTAGCTCTTTCAGTACTTTATTTTGGACTGACTTGCTTACCTATTTCAGTGCTCAGTTTTCGACTTATTTTCTTAACTCTTCCACTGCTCAGTTTTGGACTTATATGCTAAACTGTTTCCCTGCTCAGTTTTGGACTTACTTGCTGAGCTCTTCCACTGCTCAGTTTTGGACTTATATGCTAAACTGTTTCCCTGCTCAGTTTTGGACTTATTTGCTTAACTGTTCAGTGCTCAGTTTTGGACTTATATGCTAAACTGTTTCCCTGGTCAGTTTTGGACTTATTTGCTGAGCTCTTCAGTGCTCAGTTTTGGACTTATTTGCTTAACTGTTTCAGTGCTCGGTTATGGACTGCCAACAGCTTTCCTTAGTGCTCTCTCAAGGCACTGAGAAATGTGTTGACCAGGGTGATTATTATCTTCTTTGGAATGACATTCGTGCCTGTACTAGGATGAGGACTGAAAGGTCTTGCAACAAGGAATTTGAATCAGGAACCATTACTATGACTCAGTTAAGCCTCAGGGGTTATGGGGATGGGGGCTTTATTTTTATTAGATCCAAAAGAGTTGAAACTTTTCAGGAAAATTTGTTGGTTGTATATGGCAAATTAACCTGCAAATTTAAGTTGAACATATTTATTTCAACTGGATCGCCCTATAGTACATCGAGATGTCACTAATGGGGGGGGGGGGGGGGGTGTCTCCAGAAATGGCCAGTAATTGTACAGAAGAGGTTTCACTCTTTATACAGATTTATTTATAGACAACTCTGTGTCCATTTCTATGATATAAAGAGGGCAATGTTGCCCCCCGTACTTTGATGATTTAGACCCACCGCTGTAAGCAGGAGAGATCTACTTATTTTCTACATGAAATGTGCCCAGCAGTCTCAGGTTTCCTCAGATTAGCCATTGGCAATGACCATGCTATCTACTTTGAGTAAAAATAACATGGGCGGACTTTCCATTTGGAGTCCCTACAACTGACTGATGCAGATTCCCCATTCATGTTCCAATCAAAGTATTACAAAATGTTCATATGTCGTGACACAACCTCATTAATGGCAAAATTTTGCGGTTGTGCATGGCCGGTGGGCCAAGTTTAAAAGTGTTAGAAATACATAGACCAACAAATATCAATAATATATGCATTGTGTGCCAGAGATATGTCACATGTTGTTATTGTTTTGTTAATGAGAGAGCTGCTTTCAGAATATTGATTGAAAAAAATGAAAAATCAAGCGGGTTGTAGGAAAATGTTGTTAAAATATGTCCAGTGTCACCATGGCTGTGTCTGACACCACATTGGTGGAAGCCTTGGTCCATGTAAGTCCTTATGTCATTGCCTGGTAAAGTAGGTGGGACGTATGGTTTGTCATGCAGGCAATTCTTAATTCATGTGCTTTTTAAGCATATATCCATCTTCACTTTTTTTTTTTCTTTTGAGCAAAGTGTATGTTAAGTACAGCACAGTATTAACCCTTTCGGTGCTAAATTTTGGACTGAGTCAGCAGCTTTTCTCGGCACGCATTGGGCACAATGCGGCCAATGCGTGCCGAGAAATGCTGTCGACCTGGGGTATTCTCTCTGGAACTATAGGCACACTGGTACTTGAATGAAATGTCTTTTTACGAGCAATACGCATCCGAGATCCTAATGATAATTCAGACTAGTTTGACTTAAGTAGATCAACTTTATATGTGATTGGCACTGAAAGAGTTAAAAGTCATATAGAATATCTGCCAGCATCCACTGACACTAAATAGGGAGATTTCTTGCTCCGGGTGAAGGGCCGGGGGGGTATATTATATTTGACCAAAAATAAAGAAAAAGCAAATATATTTTCACAGGGGAAATTGCCTGAAATAGGCAAAACTTTGATTGAAAGGTAAGGAAACAAAGCAAGTGGTGGGAACTGCCACCAAATGGGGAGACTTGACTGGTGTGCATTTTTGTTGCTCCTCTCAAAATTTTGACAACAATCCAACCAAATTTTGGCATCAAGTCCATCCTGGTACCTTTGGTGACTACTCCGAAATGTGTGTTAAAATTTTTAGAATGTGGACACTAGTTTTGACTTTAAACCTGACCACACATTACTGTCATTCTACGCTCATTTCACAAAATGGACCGTTCCAGGGTTATTGATATAGCTCATTACCATTTTCATTGAGACGTGTAATAAATTAATGCCAGGAGGTAAAAAAGGGATGTGTAAGAAATTGTATCTGTGACTTTCAGTGGGACTAATGAAGTCATCAAAGTAGGGCTGACATGTTGAACTGAGGCCCGTGTGCATACATTCAATTAAGGAGTATTATCTGGCCATCAAATAGTCATTACACGAGAGCAGATTAGAGGTGGCGGCTCTTTTTCATTCCTACACAATGATTTTGTGACTGTGCATAAGTGAGAGGCAACCATGGCTTGATGAATTTGAGTTATGAAAATAGAACATGGAGTCATAAACATGATCCACCAACAAAGGTATATTTGTCTACTGGTGTATGTGCTACAATTATGAACTGGGCTGTGGGAAGAAAAATGCGTTTCAGCTTTGACCTGGAAAATGGCAGCTTTTTCCAGGGGCTAAGCGCCTGCGTTAGTTTGTGTTTGGATTAGTGCTGCACACCTTGAAGGAAAAAAAGCAAAGGTGTGTGCTAATGATGTGGTTTGACCGCTCAGCGGTGGCTTGCACGATCGCTTTCAGTTTCAAATCAGTTGTTGCCAGGGAAGAAAAAAGATCATGGTAGTTTTACCTGACAAAAAAATAGATAACATGTGTTTCCAATTTTGTTACAAATCTTGTTCTTTTCTAGTTATCAGCAGGTGGTATGTGGAATTTTGAGGCTGGTTTGAGAAGATCTGTGGGAACTTGGGTGGTCCATAGTAACATGGTACCTTCCACCGCAATCTTATACCACACCACTACCAGACTCTGGTTTAGCGATACTTTTTACCTTTCCAAATGACTTATTTCGACAGAAGAATATTTGCGAGCCTATAAGGGACACTGATACCATTGTGCATGTGGAAAAACGGGAAGTGTCCACTTGACGGTGATGGTAACAGATTCATGATGAACACTGTTTGCATTCAGAGCTTACTGGACTTTTTTTTTTTGTTTTTTTGTTTTGGTTTGTTTTTAGTTCTGGTATTCAGTTCACAAAAGGAACCATTAATGCTGCAAGAGTCAATCTCTTGAGTGTCTTTTCCAAGTCTGGCCTTTCGTTACATGCTTTGCCTGCTGTTGAAGCTGTTTGCAGGCCTCTTACTGTCTTGCAACAGTGATCAGGAGATGATACAGTCCTCGAGATCTATTCACTACTTTCCCTTTGACTTCATTCAGACTCCCGTATTTCATGGATGTTTCTTCAAAAACACAGAATGATCGCATAAAACAGGAATATCATTGTGTGCTTAGCGCTGGTGTCAAGTGACTTATGACTTCTTCAGTATGACTCTGTCTGCAGAGTCACTGTTCGGGAACAGAACTGTTTTCTCAGGCATATCTTGACACATACAGCATGTTCCACAGGGTGTTTTCATAGAATACTGAAACATCAGGCCAAAACAGTTATAATAAATTTTATCACCTGGAATGAACTGCAAGATTATTGTGTGAGTCACTTAAATAACAGAAAGACCAAATGTGTCATGTTAAGTTTCTCTCTGAAACAAAAAAAATTGACAACTTTGAGAGTTGAAGAGTGCTTCACAGTTAAACATATGAATACCAGTGAATATAGACATAACACACAGCATTAACAAACAGAATGCTTTTGTACTGTTTGCATACTGAAAACCTTATCTTGTAAAATGGTTCACCCTAATTGACTGTATCTCAGATATAACTAACTAAATAGTAATTATAGCTGGCAAACAAATGGTATGGCATGAAAACAGGTAAACATGTGTAACACAAAATTACAAACTGCCGTTTACGCAATACCAACCCACCCCCACCCTATTCAGAAATTACAAATTCTGCATAAACTCCTTCACGCCAGGGATGTATATTCTCTTAATCTGGAGTTCAGTGAGTTAGTCTGACCAAAATTGACTAGAGCATTATGGGGTGACATTTCGTATTGTGTGTGGGAGGCATTCTTCATACACTGTGTAATGGATTGTTAAATGATTTTGATCTTCCAAGTTTGATCACAAAATGGCCACAATGCATGTACTGAAGTTTATCCCTGTGGGTATTCAGTCCTCTCTCATAGCAAGAAAACTAATTCAGCCATGAGAGAATTAACTCATTCCATACTGTGGTCACAGGTCTTGGTCAGTGGTTCTGGCACTGCCTGGCAAGTCATGCTGCAGCTGCAGCATGACTTGCCAGGCAGTGCCAGAACCACTGACTTAAGACTATAGGCATGTTGGTACTTGAACGAAAGCTCTTTTCATGAAGAATTTTAATATGCAATTGTTGTCTTAAATCTAGGTAAATATACAGAAAAATCGGGGACTGGTATGGAATGAGTTAATGCTGTTTGGTCTGGTCATTGCAGTAAGTACAGGCAGACTCTGGGTGTAAGGACTGGCCATCACTGCCCCCAGACAGTGTGTGCCTGGCTTGGATTGTAGAGGGGTGGTACGTACAAGGCTAAGTACATATCTAAGGCAAATGTGTAGTGGGTTAAACAAACCGGCCAACAAATTGTTGAGGTAGACCCTAACGTTACAATGAGATGCAGGTGCAGCCTGCTGTATGAGGCTTAGCCGACCCAGGCCATCTCGTACCCAATCCTTACGCTTCTCAACACCACTGTGGCAGATCCCACTCCCAGTATCTGGTCCCTTCTCATGAAATCTCAAGTTTACATTTGTTGAAGTTAGTGATCAAATTAAGATGGTGTGTAGAGGGAATCGAGTTTGAATGAGAGCGACAAGTTTATCAGCTAGAAGCCGAGAATGTGTGTGAAGATTGCCACGAAATCAGTGGTAGTGAACCCAGGGTTGATCATAGTACTACATGGCTTCATTGTGGCGCCATGCAGCAGAATATAATTTTAACCCCTCAGTTTCCAAGCCATCTTCTGTAGATACTCTTAACCGTGGAATGTAGTAGATGATAATCCAAAAATGCTGGGTGATACCAGTGCATTTCTGTAGTGTTATAAACTTTATGTTATGGCGCCAATCTGCTATGTGTAGCTTTAACCTTGTCACTTGCTGGGAAAATATTTCTGTGAATATTAAAAGGTCAGGAATGCAGTCGATATGAATCTGGGAGTAAGTGTGGACGTCTAAGCACTGTGTTGTTGTACTATTGAAGCATGTTTTGGCACCTTAGAACAACATCCAGTTTTAACACATTCTTTACCATATGCACACCAAGTGATTGGGTCAGTGCATTTTGCATCGTGTGGCAATTCAGTTATTTGCCTCATTTGCCTGGGCAGCACTGCTGCTGTCACAGTATTTTTTACCTGGCAATAAAAACACCTCAGACTTGGCGTGCTGTTACTTGAGTGAAAGCAAGGTTTATGAGGAGCTTGAATATACATTTGCATAATCTGTCTACCTACCTGCTGCCTGCCTGTCTGTCCGTCTGTCCGTCCATCTGTATGGCTGTCTGTCTATGTGGGGATAACAAAGGTTAATTCTTTTGGGGGGGGGGGGACTTGAGATTATGCACCATAACATCATCTGCTTTACAGTTTTACAACTGACAAAATTTAAAAATCCGGTGGAATTGATGAAATATGAGGCCGAGGGAGGTGTAAAGTACCTTACCTCGAAAAGACCAGCATCTCCTAGACATTTTGAACCATAGGAGGTGGCTATGAACATCATTAGAAAAGTTGTTGATTTGTAGTTGTCATCGGAGCAAGGGGTTAAGCTATCTAGGTCTTAACTGATGGTGTTGACAGGGAGAAGTCAGCGGTTTTGTTGATTTTGATCGAAATGGGTTTCTTCTGATGCAGGCAACTTCTTGAGTGCTATGGAGACGTATGTTTTATCACATTAGTGTACACCCAGATAATTGATGCTGACTCTGCTCAGGCTGGAGGAATGTTCCTGCTTCTGTCAAGAAAAATCTTCCACTTAATGTATGGAGGAAATCAAGTTCATTTTAGTACAATATTCAGACCATTTTCTTCATTTGATAGTCAAATACATTCTGCATGTAAAGATAAACAGTGAAACCCTGTTAGAATTACACTCTTTCCTGCAAAATGTGTCAGATATTTGAATATAATGTATAGTAGAATCAATTTGGAAAGGAATTTTACTTATTCAAGTTCCTCGAAACTGTTGTCATCAAGTGAATATGTTGGGTATCTGACTGTTGTTATAATGATGTTTGACTGTAACATTTCAAACACTGACCTTCTGAGCAGTGCCCCACCTGTTAGGGGGTATTTTAACTGAAGGCTACTGTTAGAGAATAAGGGGTTAGAAGTAAGTTGAACAGGCAAATCATGTGGGTTGAAGTAAATTGGAAGTGTTTAACATGTAATTTTCAATGCAGAAATGAAGAGTGCAGTCAAAGCTAATATTTTGACATAAAATTATGTTGAACTTGTTCTGAGCTGTCAAGATTTACTGACAGTTTTGTTGGTGATAAGAGTTAAAATCTCCATTCAAAAACCCAAGTGTACTACATGCTACTATGATATTATAACAGTGCAGTTTTTGTCTGTTTATGTGTTGAGTCTGAATACAAGCTGCCAAAGGAAAAAGAGAAAGAAAAACAACTAAATACCTGCCACCTCCAATGCATTGATGAGCCAAGACACATACAGGCCCTTACAAAGCCAAAATGTCAGGATCGCACTGGTTTTTCAAAGTTATTCTTGGCACTATATGTTGGGTTTTGCTGGAAAAAATGCTGTATTTTGTTGGATTTTTTTTTTCTTTTTTTTTTTTTTCAATTTTTAAAATTTTGGTTGGGATTTTGCTGGATTTTTTGTTTGTTTGTTTGTTTGTTTGTTTGTTTGTTTTTTTTTTTTTTTTCTTTTTTTTCTTTTTGTTTTGGTTGGGATTTTGCTGCATTTTGTTGGGGTTTTGCTGGATTCACTGGAAAATAATGTTGGGATTATGTCGGAATTCAGCAAAATCTGGACATTGAAGTAGACAGTTTGGCAAGGGTCCATGTGAATGAGCTGCCTTTTTCTGTTTCATCTACATAAAGCATACCATTAAAAATGACAGAGACATTCACGAGACAATCACCCTTTGTTGGGGTTTTTGATTCATCGTTGCCCCACCCCCATAGGCACTGACCAAATGGAGAGGATATCACCCCATTCTCTATTGACTTGTCACCCCTGTTCCTCTAAATCAAGGGTGTAATCTAATACTTAGCATAATACCTTGGTCAGAGACACAGCTCTACACCTGAGGGTATGTGGCAGACCGTAGACTTAAGCCATACACCTGGTACAGCCAACGCTGGGTAAAATGTCCGTCCTGTGGATGCTGCCAGGGGCATGATGGGAGAAAGCTGTGTTTGTGACAATCTGAGCAGAATAGTTTTGTAATGGTTCTGTTGATACTGCACTTTGTTTGTACCCTTTGTTGTTTGGTGAATATACCACTACTTAAGTTTTATGTTCAAGAACCAGAGGGAAAGAAAGAATTGAGGTACTTGGTAGCCTGAAGCGCACGGTACACAAGGGGACTTTTCCTCAGTGCTGTTAGAAAGTACACATTGTACGGTCAATGAGGTAGAGATCTGTATTCATCATGTAAATGGAGCTATAGACCATCACAAAATGACAAAATAACACCATGTGAAGTGAGAAATAAACATACATGTGGGCTTGCTTGTTCAGGTCTGTTTTAGATCTTGCCTGCAATACTGTAGTTGGATCAATGTACAGAATGACATTAGCCCTGGCATCACCAGGAAAATGTTCACATACCTTGGCTGTCAATTTCTGACAATGTTTTGCATTGTGCATGTTACATAACAACAATGAAAGGAATTTTGTGCAGCAAATATTCCTCTTTGATCCTGAAGAAAGCCGAACACCAACACACGAAAAGGTCGGCAGAAAAGTATTAAATGAGCTATGAATGTATGTGTACAAATGTATTGTATTGGTAATTGGTTGATTGTACACTGATTGACTGTTAATGTCTCCCCAGAAATACTTTTTTAAGTAACCAAATTTTCATTTTTTGTCTTTTGTAGGTGAGTGTTATGGAAAAGTAGGTGAATACATCATTTTACCAGAAAATCCTGTTGCCATAGTAACCAAAGATGCAGCTTGCTTTGGGTATTTGTAAGAGCAAAAACGTGACATTTCACAGTTACCAGGTGGGTTTGACAATTTATTTTGTGGTCTATAGATTTAACCCATGCCACCTTGAGTTCACTCTTTCAGTGCCAATCACATCTAAAGTCAATCCACTAAAGTCAAACTAGTCTGAATTATCATATGTATCTCAGATTCATATTCCTCGTGAAAAGACTTTTCATTCAAGTACCAGCATGCCTATAGTTCCAGAGAAAATATCTCAAGTCAACAGCTTTTCTCAGTGCACATTGAGCCCATTTCATTCAATAGGTGCAGAGAAAAGCTGCTGACTCAATCCAAATTTGGCACTTAAAGAGTTAGGACTGAGTCAACAACTTTCCTTGGCATGAGTTGGGCACTTGGTGCCCAACCCCTGCCATGTAAACCTGTTGACCTGGGAGATATGATCTTGACGAGTCTCATCTACAATTGTTTAATATAAAGAGAAACTTAACAAACCTAAATCTGTTTGCTCAAGTACCGTTTGAAGACTATCAAGTCAGATAGCCCAAGAGCAAATTCCTATTCCACACCATTTACGCAAAAAAACTGCATAGTTCTGAATCAATTTTTTTGTCAAATTGTTTTTCATTACCATTGAAATTAGTTGAAAAGACTGAAGCAGACAACAGTTGACCACCAGTCAGTTTCAGGATGACAGGGTTGAAACATTTGACCACCAGCCGGTTTCAGGGTGCCAGGGTTAAGTTTTCAAGAGTATATTTGGCAGTTGAAGCGTGTGGCAATATGTACCTTTGACAAAACTCCCATCAAAATCATTGCCTTCTAAGTTATTTAACCCAGAACATTTTGGAATGTAAGAAGATCCTTTATTAAAAACATGGATGTGCAGTCTTTGTCTGAAATGTACAAGTGTACATGTGGTTACCATGGTTACGTATGAAGACAATCAGGGACAGCTAGGATACAACTTATAGTCCTTACTGGTTGGAATAGGGCAGTGTCAACAACTTTCCTTAAGGCACCCTTTAGATGCTTTAACCCTTTCCCCTTTAAATTGACACGAGTCAACAACTTTCCTTGGCATGAGTTGGGCACTAGTCAACAACTTTCCTTGGCATGAGTTGGGCACTAGTGCCCAACTCATGCCAAGGAAAGTTGTTGACCTGGGGCATATGATCTTGATAGGGCTCATCTACAATTCTCAGTCAAAATTGTTTTTCATTACTATTGAAATTAGTTGAAAACACTGAAGCAGACGACATTTGACCACCAGCCGGCTTTGGCCGGTTAAAGGAGGAAAGGGTTCATTGCCCGACCCTTGCCAAGGAAAGTTGGTGATATCCTGTGGTGATGAGGCTCATCAACAGTACTGTTTCAGAATACTTTCTGGTAGCTAGAATTTCGTGCTGTTGTGTGGTTTGGGCATGTAAGCGTTAACTGAGCTCAGAACTATCATGGTCCAGTAGTGGACTAATCTGTAATCGGTACTCAGGGATCTAAATGTAGGCTGAATAAAATCATAGGTCTCTAGTTACTGAGGCTGATTTATATAGGCTATGATGAGTGAAGCATATGGTTTTATCGTGTATTCATCTACATGCATGGGCAGCTGACCTTTTACAAAGAAAGATGATCCCAGGTTATGATTTATGACACTATATAGTGGTCCTCCTTGTGTGAGGTGACCTGTAGAGTAAGAGAAAGGGAACCACACATAGGTATGCAAGGCCTAGACTCTCCACGGAGGTACAACACATCAGAAATGTCGCCTTTTATGTCTTCTTAAGCGTGGCTCTTTAAGAAGGGTGATCTGAAGCCAAAGGGTGTCATGACAGGGGGTTAACTGTAGGCAGGGAGATTGTAGGTCTCTGTGTCTCTAGTGTGCTATTGTGTGCTTGTATCAACTCTATTTCATCTTGGACTGGGGGGCCATTAACCTCTATCCTCCCTAAAGAACAGTACACAGCCTGAAATTATTGACCTGTTTTATGGTGTAATGGAGCCGTGTAAAATGACTGACCTGCTTATGGTGCAATGGGTTCCTGTAAAATGATTTGTCAGTTTATGATAAAATGAGGTCCTGTAAAATTATTTGTCTGTTTTTGGTGTAATGGGATCCTGTGAAATTAATTATTGACCTGTTTTATGGTGAAATGGGTTCCTGTAAAATTATTGACCTGTTTGACAGTGAAATGGGTTCCTGTAAAATTATTGACCTGTTTGACAGTGAAATGGTTTCCTGTAAAATTATTGACCTGTTTGACAGTGAAATGGTTTCCTGTAAAATTATTGAGCTGTTTGACGGCGAAGTGGGTTCCTGTAAAAGCATAAATCAGTACTATGAAAATGGCTTTAAAAAATTATAAAGAAAAAAAATATTGACTAGTTTTGTAGTGTAAAGGGTCCTGTGTAAAATCATATCATGTTTTCTGGTGAATGGGATCCAACAAGATTATTGGCCAGTTTTGTTGTGCAGTGGGTCCTGTATGGCTAAAAGTATATGCTTTTTTGAGGTGCAGTTGGGCCCAGTAAAATAACTACTGACCTGTGTTGTGGTGTAACTATACATGTATCCTGCCTACTGGTACCAATCAGTTAATCAGTGTTTGAATACATTTTGAAATTTGATAAGGGAAGTGTCCATATATGACACCATAAAATAAGAGCATCAAGTCAACATCACTCCACTGATATTTGTCATTTTGATGCTTCACAGCAAGATTCTGTACACAACTTAGCTTGGGATGGGTTGTGGGCTGAGTCAACTGCTTGATAGAGTAATAAGTTGGGTGTCTGGCCAAGCTGTGCCAAGGAAAGCTGCTATCATGGGGGGTTAAGGGTTAAGGCTGCAGTGGGGGGCGGGGGGTTAAGGGTTAAGGCTGCTGTGGGGTGGGGTGGGGGGGGTTAAGGGTTGCGGCTGTCCGTGCAGGCACAGAAACTGTGTTGAAGGACGTGTGGCTTTGTTCCAGCAATCAAATACATTGGCAAACACAGGCACCTTACACTTCACTAAGCTATTGTTCATTGGAGTGCGTTCATAACTTGTCCAGGGGATCTGCTTTGTCGTGGCAAAACCAGTACCACCTGCATACCAAATGCCACTTCCTCCACATTCCAAATACTTAAATGAGATGTTTGCCTTCATATTGTGTATTTGAAGATGTATATTTGGCTCATGTTTTCATTCATTTGGCCAGGGGAGGCCCTACATTTCTTGTTTGCTTGTGCTTAGTCAACAGATATGTGTGTGTGTGTTTGGACTGCAGTTTTTACAGTAGTACACCTCTTTGCTCTTCTAAGTGTTTACAGTAGTACACCTCTTTGCTGTTTCAAATGTTTACAGTAGTACACCTCTTTAGTCTTCCAAGTGTTTACAATAGTACACCTCTTTGCTCTTCTAAATGTTTACAGTAGTACACCTCTTTAGCCTTCCAAGTGTTTACAATACTACACCTCTGCTCTTCCAAATGTTTACATTAGTACACCTCTTTGTTCTTCCAAGTGTTTACAATAGTGCACCTCTTTGCTCTTCCAAATGTTTACAGTAGTACACCTCTTTGTTCTTCCAAGTGTTTACAGCAGTACACCTCTTTGCTCTTCCAAGTGTTTACAGTAGTACGCCTCTTAGTTCTTCCAAGTGTTTACAGTAGTACACCTCTTTGCTCTTCCAAGTGCATTCTGAAGCAGAGTGTACACACACACATGGCCGAGTTGAGACAGATAATACTGCCCCGGGCATGTGTTGGTTGTGACCATGCAAGTCACCACCAGATGCGGTAACGGTAACGCCATTCTTAATTGCCAGTTTCTTTGCTTTTGCCAGGGAGAAAGTTTCACTTGTCACACAAGAGTATCTCCCAGTGAAAAATGTGAGGGTATTGGGCATCGTGGTTCAGTGGGCAAAGTCTATTAAGTTAAACACCCCAGAATGTATAAGCTATCCCCCACATTCTGGTTTGATAAATGTCGTACTCGGTGCTGTTGAGAGATGTACATACAGAGGTAAAGAGGGTCACAACATAGCCACTTTTCTTTGTAAACTTTTTTCTCTCTCAAAAGCCTTGCAGTTAGTATGTCTCTCTGTTTATTCTCTGTGCCCTTTTTATGAGGGCTGATTGATGGGGGATGGGCCTGTCAGAGGGGCTAGCTAGGCTCATCCATTTATTGTCTGGGGGTGGTAGGCTATTTGGAAGGCTTTTGCAGCAGCATAAGTGTGTTTGTACGGCTCAGCAACACTGTGATGAGAGCATGGCTGGAAGGCGTGTGCATTTCCAGGCGTGCATCAAAACTAAAACTAAAACTGTTTTCTCCCTTCCATATCAAATGATTTTCATTCCCACATCCTGCTTCACAACAAAAAACCCAAAACAAAACAAAACAAAAAAAAAAAAAAAAAAAAAAAAAAAAAAAAACAAAAGCAAAAAAAAGAGAAAAAAGAACCATCACATGAAAGGATTGTGCTACCCTTCCCCCCCCACCCCCACCCCCGCCCCCCAAAAAACATGTTTCAATCTTGAAAAGCCGCAAAACTATTAAAAGAGAAGAAAGTCCTTTGCACCATTGGTTACTGCATGAGATATGATCAAAGAAAGCACAGAGAATGCGACTTTTAAAATTATACCATTCAAGGGTGAATCCGGGCAGCCTCATTGAAAAGCCCTATGCCGCTCCTTTTCAACAATGTCTCCCTCTGTGTGACTTTGTCACACTTGTCAAAGAGTATCTGGACAATGTCCCCTTGTGGATGTTATGTAATAGCCAACGGACAGGTTTTGGTTTTGATTTGGCGATGAAGGGCAGTTCAGAGCATTCTGTTGATTGCTTTATTTTTGTGGTGTTTGTAATTTACATTTGTCATGCATAACCCTTGACCTCTGTGAACCCAGCAAAATCAGCTAATGGCCAGGTGTCATCTGCTTCAATGGTTTTGACTGATTTCAACAGTAATGAAAAAACATTTCGAGTGAGAGTTGCAGATGAGACGTGTCATGATGATATGCCTCAAGTCAACAGCTTGATGTGGCATGGGTTGGACGCAAAGAAGCATCTAACCCATGCCACGGCAAGCTGTTTACTCAGTCTTAGCGCAAGGGGCAACAGTTAACCCTTTCCCCCTCAAACCAGTCAAAATCGGCTGGTGGTCAAATGTCGTCTGCTTCAACTAATTTCAACAGTTATGAAAAACAATTTGACTGAGAAATGTACATGAGACTTATCAAGATCACATGCCCCAGGTCAACAGCTTTCCTTGGCATGGGTTGGGCACTTGATGCCCAACCCATGCCAAGGAGACTGTTGACTCAGTCTTAATTCAAGGGGGAAAGGGTTAAGTAAAATCTGCAGATTTGAAAATAATGCAAAATTCTGGGACTGTTGCATTATCTGGTGTTTTATCTGAAAACAAATTATATTTGCATGAAAGACTAACTGGTGCACACGTTTCAATGCTGTGTAATAGTGAGACATCTTTGACAACTCCATGTTTTTAGACCATCAATTTAAGGCCCACGATGTGGTTGGTCAACTTTTCGAGAAGTGCTGAATTAATAAACATGAAAGTACAGCAATTTACTGAAGATGCAATCAACTGTGAACAAATGTACAAATTGTCTTGTTTTACAATGCTTAAGGAAGGTTTTTTTTTCTTGTTTTGTCTTTTACCCTGTTGTTAGGGCTGCCTGGCAGAAGTTTTTGGCACCAAAATGTGTTCTAGGTTTTGAAAATATTACGTATAATTTATACGAAGATCAAACCTGTAGGAGAGGAGAATTTTTGTAAGAATTTTTTTTTTTTTTTTTGAAAAAGTTAGTGTGAAAAAAGTAAATGCTTGTGCATACTAGGTTAAATTCAGTTTTGTATGTAGGAACCATAATATTGCAACACATGAAGTAAAATTCTGATACAAAAGAAGATTTTTGCTTCAGCTCTCCGTAGACCCATGTGACCTCAGCCCTTGTGGATCCATCTGCTGTGTAAAATTTAATTGTAACAAGGTCATCATCTGTGACGGTAAAATTGGATTGTGTGGTTGTCTCTGCGGCGTCACCTCACAATAAAGCACATTACATGTGTAGCAGTGAAATTGATCCCTTGATGGGATTAAATACTGTGATTTTTTAAGAATGTATCTATTTTTCTGTAATTTCATCTATCTGGTAGCTGCGCACACTTGAAATTTGCCATTGTAACGAAAGTTTGATTGGAATTGTCAGATGTTTCCATGGTTACGTGAAATTTACCCCACGCCCACCAGCTGGTTAAGCAGTTTGCCCAGATGGCATTGTCTTTTTGTTGTATAACAATGGACAATTCTTGCCTTGCTGGCAACCAAGCAGAAAATCACCAATAATATCAGTGGCTACAAAGGTTAAGAAGGAAGGCAGGATGATTTATATCTAGGACAGTGGGTATCACCCATTGTGTTTGCCAGTTTGGTCAAAGGGTGTGACTAATTGTTGTGGGGGTCTTCCTTCTATGCACCTGTGCCCCCAAGGGGTGTGGTTCGGAATTGGTAAGATTTAGGGATAAGGTGAAGATGACTGGGCAGTGAAATTACATGCAGAATGGTTTTCATCTTCTGTTACTACCCTGTAACTTGTGTGGTGGGGTTCTGATAATATAGTGGATACAGTTGGGAATTTTGTAAAAGTGACAGAAAGTTGACGTCATTTTTAACACGGCTGCTGCATTTATGGTGGAAAATATGCGGCAAAATGAAAATTTTATCACAAATAAAAATACTAGGTGAAAAGTTTTTTTAGATCAACTGCTTCAATCATCTGAGAAAACGTGGAGAAAACAACTGCACACGATATAATTTTTTTTCATTTTTGTAAGTATTGTACATTGCCAATTTATATGAGATGTTTTCAGCAAGCTATAGTCTTACAAACTAGCAGCCCCCCCCCCCCCCCCCCCGCCAATGAAAAAGAAAAGAAAAGATAAAAAAATGTTTCAACTTGGTTTACATGTTGTATGGCCCCATGCATTCCACAAATTAAAGTTTTATTGCGATATGCTTCCCCAATACCCACCCATCCCCCACCCACTATCATCCACAAGTTTCATTTTTTGATTTTTTCTATTTCTGTAAAGGAGTGTGGAAGAGAATGCTAACAGATGGGTATCTGAGAACTGAAGTCAGAATCAGAAAAAAGCACGTGGCTGCAGCAAGTACATGGCAGGTGTTCCTCTTTCTGGGTATTTGTCCCCACCCAATGTTCATCCATCACAGTCATGCCCCACTGAAGAACGCATCAGCTTTCACAATGTTACAGCCTTAGGGCTGGTTAAAGTTATTGATAAATGATGGACTGGCTTATTGGGAGACCTGGTAGGTGGGTACATGTTATAATGACCTGCTTTGTGCATCCCCATTACAACTGATTGCCAAAGTTACAAGTAAGAGTTTTAATTATCCACTTGGATGCAAGGAAAGAAACCCACGACCATCGTAGCTTGATGGGGCGGAAGAATTGAAATGACAGGTTACAATCCCACATCAAACACACACTTCCTGTCGACTGCATATTAGTTTAAGATTAATTGAAATTCTGGGCAGCATTAGGTCTTCTAGTGGCAGATTCAATCACTGGAGGTTCAGTGGAGAGAGGGTTTGGTGTTTGAACGAGGGTTAATCTGTTTGCTTGTGCCGCCCTCAGACTATCCTATTAGGTGTAATGCTGCCTGCCCCATGGCATAATATTCTGGCCACACTCAAACAACTTTAACTGTTACCACCCTATTTTAGTTTTAAGCTGTCCATTAAGTCAAAGGGGGGGGGGGGGGGGTAAGACACACCATTTTAACTCTTTATGTAACATTAACAGATTCATCAAATTACCAACTTTTCTATCCCAATAATTTCCACTTGGTAGTGTGAAGAAACGGGAATCCCAGTAATTGGGATAAAGTGGGGGGGGGGGGGGGGGGGGGGGGAGGCTCAATGCACTGCATGATGTAGACCAGGTCAGCAAATGTGTGCACTGATTGTGGTCCATGTATCAATAAAAAGTGATATGAAAAAGAAAAGTGACATGACAATATCACCTTTAAATCCGTACATGTGATGATGTCTCATTCATGGTTTGTTACTTGTGTAAGGGTTAAATCCATATACTTGATGGCGTCTCCTTCATTTTGTGTGAGGGTTAAAACCATGTACTTGATGGTGCCTCCTTCATGTTATGAAAGGGTTAAACCATACACTTAATGGTGTCTCCATTGTATTGTACAAGGGTTAAGTTAATACACTTTAAAGCATGTCTGAGTTTTCAGAAATGTCATTATGGCCAATGTCCAGAACATTCAGTTTGGACATGCTTAATTGCATTAATTGATAGAGCTGTTAAGATTTAGGAAAACAGTTGACACAAAATCTTATTTCTTCATTAATGGTCCCCATTTGAAGGACCAGTTTTAAATTTGTGATGATTGGACATCACATTTGTTTAGCAAGAAACCCATTGAATTCACTTTGTCTTAAATAATGTCTGGTTGTATTAGCTCAGTGTAAATCTGCTTGAAATGTGTACACTAGGTATATTAGTAATGTTTGTGGTTCTAATAAATTCGTCTTCTGTGCAAGGTCATCATGCCTGGTGTATTGCATATTTTGAGTCATGACATGCTATACCAGTACAGCTTCAGTCAGTGGTTTTTGCACTGCCTGCAGCTGGCAAGTCATGCTGCAGTAAGGGCAGAAGAAGCATGACTTGTCAGGCAGTGCAGAAACCACTTAAATCAGATTGTGTATGTTGGTACATGCTTGAAGGAACTCCTGTTTTGTGAGGAGTTGAATATACAATCTTCACCTTGAAGTCCAAATAAGTACTGTAAATTCACTAAACGTGCTGTATATTTTCATTTTCAATAAGTTTGCTGATGGCACAAAATCATGGGAAAAACCCTGGTGACATAGTATATGAACATATAAGTTTGACAGGAACAATGCCCAAGATAATGAAATTAAGACTGCAAGTAAGTGCCTGAAATATAACAGCTGTACAAAATTTCTACCCATGTAAGTAAGGGCATTTGTAGCATACAGGAGAGCCGTGCAGCAGTCCTGGGAAGGAGTGAAACAAGTGAAAGGCTGCATTTTTCTGTGACACCATTGCTAATTTGTGAGCCAAATGTGACACATCAATTAAGTATGTACAAAATTGCATATGAAGCAAACATATGAAACATTACACACAGCATAAGTCCTGTTGGACTACTGGTTTTTCCTGTTTATTTGTTTGTTTGTTTGTTTTTTTTTTTCTTATTCACGGGAAACTTACAGGAAGACTCTCAGCTGTTTGGTCAGGTGTACATGTGTTTATGTTTTATACTGAGAATGGCCAATTACAGTGTAAAATTTCTCTGTACAACTTGAATTAGGATTGAATCAACAGCTGACCTTGGCCTACTATATTGATAGGTCTCACCTACCATTCTCATTCAAATTGTTTTTCACCACTGTTGACATTAGTCAAAAACATTAACTCATTCCATACTATGGTCAAAGGCCATTTTCAGTGGTTCTGGCACTGCCTGGCAAGTCATGCTGCAGCTGCCACAAGGCCAGTGGCAGCATGACTTGCCAGGCAGTACCAGAACCACTGACTTAAGACTGTAGGCATGTTGGTACTTGAACGAAAGCTGTTTTGATGAAGAATTTAAATATGCAATTGTTGTCTTTAATCTAGGTAAATATACGTAAAGTCAGGAACTGGTATGGAATGAGTTAACTATTTCAGTGTGAAGTTTTGGACTGAGCCAACAGCTTTTCTCAGTGCGCATTGGGTGCAAAGTGCCCAATGCGCGCCGAGAAAAGCTGTTGACTTGGGATATTCTCTCTGGAACAGTAGGTACTTGAATGAAAGGTCTTTTAGCGGGGAATATTAATCTGGGATCCTAATGATAATTCAGAATAGTTTGACTTAAGTAGATCGACTAAAGTCGTGATTGACACTGAAAGAATTAAGTAGACATTTGACCACCAGCTGGTTTTCAGTCAGTTTTAAGGGGAAAAAGGTTAAACAGTGATTACCATGGACACCACACACCAACGAAAGGTTACTTTGATCTGGAAGACTGAACAGTTTCAATGGAGGAGTGTGTTTTTAATCATCTTTGTCACAAATAAAGTGTCTTTTTTTTTCTCATTACACACAAACTGGCTGTAATATGCCTTGCTGTCACAATTCTCCCCTAATAAGTCCTTTGATTCACAGATCACATACCAAACGAAATGGCCTTTCACACTTCTTTACAGTTTGGAAAGGGCCTTTATAAAAGCCTCTTTGTTACTAAAAAATTAACCCCCTTCCTCCCTCAGTTTTAGAAAGCATCATGTGTGTACAACATAGCCATGTAGCATGTCTTTTAAAAGGTTGCTGCAGAAAGATCGGGTCAAGATGAAATAACACTGAGATGTAATTTGCTGTTGAAAATACTGGCTTTGACTCTCTTTATGTCAGTGATATTCGCTCATATAAACCAGATGTAATTATATGAAGATATTCAAATTCCCCATAAAAATGGGCAAACATTCTAGAACTTACATGTACATGGGTCATCTTAAAGTCTAAATGGTTAAAATAATCTCCAAGGAGAAGTTGCTGTAACAGGATGCCTTTGTACTTGCCAACGAAAAAACACATCGTTTGTCACTATATCTTGAAAAAAGACAAAAAAACATTTGGAGAATTTAATGAGGAAAAAAAAAAAACAAAACAAAAAAACAAACAAAAACAAAACACACACACAAAAAACACCCTGAGGAACTAAATTTGCTTCAAATAATGAGGCGTTCAGTATCATTAATATAACAAACATATGCTGCTGTTTATAAATGTGATAAGTTCCCTTGATTTCCATGTTGTCAGAGGGGTTTTTAGTTGAGTAGTCTGATCACAGATAATAGTACAACAGATGGACAGACCCACACCCAGCAAATATGAAACTGAGGCTGGGAATCTATAAAAGCTTTACATGGTGGCAGACTGCTTGCTCTTTTGAAAGGAATGCTTCTAGTTTGTGTTGCATTCAATTTATGATGTGTTTATTTAATCAATATGGTATCCATTTCAAAGGGAGAAGTAAATTTTTAATCAAGTGTAATGGATTAATATTGACACAGGGCTGTGATATTGGCATTGTTTGGCTCTACCATGAAATCTGGGGGCCATAAAGTGTGTCATCCAGGAAAAGAGATAGGGGGTGGACATGGGGGACTCCCATTAATCAAAATGAGAGATAAAAAAAGACCCAAGAAGATCATCTCTTGGCCACTCGCAATTGCCTGAATTTTGGATCTATGGCAGCATATAGATCCCATTGCCTATTTATAAGGAAAAAATGTACTGATGCAGGGCTGTTTTCTAAAAGTTTATTCTTAGACCTGTTTGCCCCCTTTTCGCCTAGAGGTCAGGTCATAATGGCAGCTCCATTGTGACAACATTGTAAGGTGTGAACAGGTGTCCCGTTGTGAGAGTCTCTCAGGCCGTATCCACTAAGCTTCTAGGATGAAAATGTAGAACTTACAACTGAATTCCAGAAATTGCTAGAAAAAGAGGCTGACTGTTAAGGGCTGTCTCAGAAGCCATGAACATCCAACTTGAACACAATTTTTAGTAACCTTTGGTCCTGGCTTCAAAGCTATTCACATATTTCAGTGTAAAATGTAAAATAAAATCATAACTTAGCAAATCTAAAGCATACCATAGAGTTAAAAAACCCCACTCTTGTGAGAGCTGCCCTTTAGGACAGCACCCCATATGTGATCAGAACGTTTATGGCAAATACACCATGCAAAGTCACTTCAAAGAAGACCATATTCATGGAGTAAAAAGAAAGTGGGGGTACAAAGGTTAGGGTTTCTTTTTAACCCTGTGAGTGCTGGTCCTGACAATAGTCATACTTGCCTGAATTGATGAAATGGTACTGCCTTCAAATTCTGGCTGCTGAGGCTGTCTCCCAGGCAAATACAAGCATATGTCCAGCTGAAAATCTCTGTAGCAAAATTTTCTTTACTTGTAGCATTTTTTCAACTTTTTTTTTTTTTTTTTTACAAAAGAAACACTTATTTTTGAGAAAATCTATAGCAGTTTTGAAGAACTTTGTAGCAAAATTTTGCTACAATGCTCCAGTTGGACAGCCCTGACCTGAAGCGTATTAAGGGTTAACACACATCAAGAGATGGATTTTCCAATGTGTGTTTCTTTCCATTTAGCTGGAATTACAAGTTTTGACTTAGATTTCCATCTTCAAATTCCTCATGAAAAGATCAGGTTGAGTCTTGCCTGGCAGGTCATGGTTCAAGTGCCTTCATGCTGCCTGCTATGTCATGATTCCAGAGAGGAAGCATGATTTATCAGGCAATGCAAAAAGCAGGCAGAGGCTGCCACCACAAAAATTCTGACCCAGGTGGAACAGGTCAGATCATTTTGCCTGGAAGCTAGGACCAATAAGTTCTGACCACACCTATAAATAAAGTGGCCAGCGGGGGACTGGTCCTGTGTTTGTGAAATCCCACAGAGTTCCTTTGAGATAATGTCATCGCTAATTAGCAGATGGCCCCATTCAGACCAAAGGTAATTTCATTTTGACAACATCAGGTGCCAGGTATATTAGCAGTCTGACTTACTGCATTGCAATAAACCACAGGCAGAGAGATCTGAGACCCTTGAGACCAGTGTAATAGATCAACCTATTAGTGCTACAGTCTCTGAAACAACATTATCAGTGTTTACTTGTTTATTATATGTGGAGCCATTTCAGGGAAGTTAACTCATTTTATCCCAATGTTATGATTTTCATTGGAATCAAAATCCATTGGGATTTGTTCACATAGAGTGAAAACTCATTATAATGACACCATCTGTTCCCCAAGAAATGTGTCCCATAACTGAATATGTCAGATAAATGAGTAAAAAAACCAAGAAAATAAACCTTTTCCCATAAAAATTTGTGTCATTATATTGAATATGTTGGATATCTGAGTGTCGTTATAATGAGGTTTCACTGTATATGCCTTTTTTTGCCCGCCAAGGTTGGTTTAGTGATAAATAAATTGCACATCAAAACCTTTCAAGGACTGGTTTATTTAAATAGCTGTGAAATATGAATCCTAGTTGAATTCAGCAAAGACTTCATCTCTTCAAGTTTTCCAAATTAATGGGTTCTATCTGCATGAAATACTGCAAATTTATAGAGTGGATAAATAAATAAAAGGATGAATATATGTTCAGTAAGTCACAGAAAAAAAGAGAAGGGGGGAGAGCAAGAAGCAAAGAAGACATAAAACTTTTCCAGCTTTTATTTTCATGTGTAGGTTTTAACAGTAGTGATATTGACATTGTTACCACAAGACCTGTGTTCAGATAATATTTCCATGTGATTATATTATACTTTATGGCTTTGTGCCATCAGCAAAATGAGTGAACATAAAATGAAGTGAAACCAGATTAATGTACAACATGTGAAAGAAAAATTAGCTGACCAGGCCTTATAAACTTGAAGATTGTGAAAAATGCTAAAACGTGTAAGATTATGAAAAATGCTACCTGTCAGTTGTGAATCTGGGGTATAGTTAAAACTTGTGCATTCTGTCCGGGTCAGTGATTTCTTCCAGATGTTTTTGATCATGAGATGACCAAAGTCATGGAGTGAAAATTATTGAGTGCCCACTTTCATGCAGAGTTGCAAGCCAAACTCCTGGGGCCTGCCGTGTCCAGGTATTTTAGTTTTGAGGCTAAACAGACCAGGCAGTGGTTGAAAGGCGTGAAATGAGGCAGACGCCTCAATCAGTGCAGGTGCCTACATGGAAGGGGGGGGGGGGGCAGGTGGCATTTTTTTTTTACATACTTTATGGATTTTATTGACTCGAGTATTTTATTTTATAAATGTAACTGCAAATTTATGTAAGTAGCTATGTATTGTAAAGCATGAAAGACGCTGCCTATGTAGCATTACTCAATATCGTATACTTTCGCTATACATATAATATTTAACTTAATGAAGCCTGACAAGACTCCCCCCTCCCCGTCCTGGCCTTCCACATGGGCATGCACTTTCTCTGCATATCTATGATATGTAACTATTTTGCCAATGATTTGGGCCACCTAGTTGCCCAATAGCATTAAGGTTGGTCTACGGGCAACAAATTCTGCTTTGTGTTCAGATAATTATTATTGACCATGAGATGGGAAGGATCATACCAAGGCAGCATGTCACCATTCAAAGGTCAAATGTTAAAAGCAAGATTAAGATCATGGTAGATTAATGGCGAAGTCTAGGATTTGTTATTATGCTGTTGACATCCATGTTCTGTCAGTGATGGGGGTGGATTGTTATTTATCGATGCGTGGATCCTCTTTGCCTTGTCAGGTATCGTACCTGTCCGGTGGAGGTATTCCAACTGTTTGAAAAACCCGCTATGTTTGTCAACATGTCCAAAATAGCAGTCTTGTCATTCATATCAGTCCACACGACTTGTCTTCAGTGTCAGAACAGTAGCCGATTTCTACAGCTAAAGTCACTGTCTATCTTTGTGTATACTTTCTTGTACACTTATCTGCATGTTTTCCCTGTATGTTGAATAATTGTCCTGTCCTTGTTATCTAGGTCATTTCTCATCTACCTGTAGCATTATCTGGTTTGATAACAGTGACCAATATCTTGAGAGACATGTGACCACAGAGACAGGCCTTTCTGCCTAGAGAATGAATTAATCAAATAAATAAATAAGAAATCTTCCATGTTAACCCTGAGGACTGAGTGACTAGATGTTTTATCCACATACAACTTTTTCCTGTTAAAAACTCCCAGCAAGCATCTGATGCTGGATGAGTCTGCTTCTGTTTAACATTAAGAGCAATATGTCACAAGTCAACAACTTTCCTCAACAGGCTCTATGCACATTTAACCCAGACTTGCACAGAGCAGAGCGGTTGACTCAATCCCTAGAAGGTTCATGTACCTGTCATGAGAGACCTGCTTTCTTTTTCATGATGGCAGAGGTAATTTTGACTGCCTTGGTTAAGCATGTGGAAGGTGCATCATGGGTACTGTTATCATACATGTGGAAGGTGCATCATGGGTACTGTTATCATAATGTCTCTTTATCCATGTACAGGTAAATGAAAGAAATTCTCATCACATCAAGATGAAATGATCAAACCTCGACAGCAGAAGCATCTTGTGAGGGCTTTGGATGCATTTTCTCCTAATAACCTTGACCTTATTTCAAGGTCATTGCCATCAAAGCATGGAAAATCTAGACCGTATTGGATGTTGCTTGTATCTTTAGAACAAATGAAGTGAAATCTTTAAGATTTTCACAACAAAAGCATCTTATAGAGCCTTGGATGAGTTCTGTGAGTTTGTTTCTGAATCTAGACACATCTAATGTACTCGGCAGACCAGATAAGACTGAAGGAATCTTGCACTCATCCCAACTGGCATATTTGATAACAGGGAGTACAACATTCCTGTCCCTCAGTCGGAGGTGCCAAGTCTGCCAATTTGGCAGAAATCTCCCATTTTCTAAGCATACAAATCACCTAAATTTTTCCATCTCTCACTTTTGTCCAGTCCTCTCCATTAAAAAAATAACAGGACTCCTGCTTTTTACAACATTTTCCAGCTTGAACTTCCATTTTGTACACAGGTCATTTGGCCTCTGTGCTCAGTCAGTCTCAGTCTGCTCCCTGATCTTCACTATCTGGCTGGCCCCTGTGCTCAGTCAGTCTCCGCCTGCTCCCTGATCTCACTATCTGGCTGGCTTCTGTGCTCAGTCAGTCTCAGCCTGCTCCCTGATCATACTATCTGGCTGGCCTCTGTGCTTAGTCAGTCTCAGCCTGCTCTCTGATCATACTATCTGGCTGGCCTTTGTGCTTAGTCAGTCTCAGCCTGCTCCCTGATCATACTATCTGGCTGGCCTCTGTGCTCAGTCAGTCTCAGCCTGCTCCCTGATCATACTATCTGGCTGGCCTCTGTGCTCAGTCAGTCTCAGCCTGCTCGCCGATCTAACTATCTGACTGGCTTCTGTGCTCAGTCAGTCTCAGCCTGCTCCCTGATCTCACTGTCTGGCTGGCCTCTGTGCTCAGTCAGCCTCAACCTGCTCGCTGATCTCACTGTCTGGCTGGCCTCTGTGCTCAGTCAGCCTCAACCTGATCCCTGATCTCACTATCCAGCCAGAATGCAGTGCATCATTCATACATCAATTGGTTTTTGACATTGATTCATTGACCCTTGAACTGTTTTCCTTTTGTTTGTCATGAACAGTCCACTTATTCATCCATCATTTTGTTATTTCTGTCATAGTTCCTTTGCATAACTCATCTGATTTTATCCCCTTCCTCCCTCCCTCCAGGTGGTAGAAAACTGTAGCTTGTGGTTGGGGATGTTTTTGAAACACTTTTTACTGTGAATTGGACCATGAATTCCCACATAAACAGCTTAATACACAGAAAAATATGCGGCAGTTATCACAGTTATCACAGTTATCACAGTTATGGAATGACAAAGCATGGCCTTTGCACTGCTCTTTCCCAACATCCACTGAAACGCCATTCTGTATCAACCGACAGCAGTGCTTCCTTTTCTTTTTCACTTTTTTCAGCCCCAGCTGCTAAAATTTCACCAAGAGTTCTAAAATAATAGGCCAAGAAATTCAGCCAAGTCTTTCAGCTGGGACACATGGCATCTGCTGTCAAACATCGTCACTTTGAACTCTGTGCAGCCTGCCTTGCTGCTTTGACTTGTTTTTTTTTTTTTTTTTTTTAGAATCCAGGTGTGTCCCTCTTTTTTTTTTTTTGCTTCATGGAGAATTAAGCGTTAATTAGCTTTGTTCCTTTTGAACTTGCAACTGAAACCAATCAGCAAAATTCCACTTGTCATTTAATCTGGTTTGAGTGCAGGGATGGAATGTTTTGGATCAGTAAGATCTATCTGTGAATTGCCTCTGGTTTTAGGGTCTGTTTCAAACAAGAGATGAAGCTGATCAGTGATTGGTCAGTTAAGCTTGGTACCACAGCTTGTCATGGTGTCAGGGTCGCTCAGGGGACCTCCAATTGCAAGAAAACACTCTCACCTGGAGCAAAGGATATTGGAAGGGAGCATTCAATATTTCATAATTTTACAAGTGTACACACAGGGAGCAAATCAGGCTCCAACTTTCTCTCCAAAATGTGAAAATGATGAATAAGGCAAGGCCAGGGTCCTCATTCAAGTGGGTTTATCAGCACTTGGGAAGGCATGCAGACAGTCAAACTGTGTGTATACTTTTAACCCTTAAACTGCTAAGTACGTCTATAGTCATTTTCTGATTACCATGAAATATATAATGGATAAAATATTCAAATTCCTCATGAAAATGCCTTTTATTCAAATACCAGCAAACCTACATGTGGTCTGAAGCAAAAAGTAGTCATAGTCAACAGCTTTCCTTGGGACACTTGTGCTCAAAGTGTCCGAAGGAAAGCTGTTGACTCAGTTTTAGATCAATGCTTTAAGGGTTAATATGGTGACATTTGTGAGTTACTTTAAATTAGGGTCCATGCATTGGGCAGTTTTCATTCAAATTTCCATCCAACATTAAATCACTGCCATTACTGTGGAAAATCCAGTGTTGTTTTATTCAAGTTGAAGATCTGGTTTCCCACAAGGCCATGCCGTGTACACCAAGTTGCCTATCATGCTGATGAAAAGAGATGGGCAAATAAAAGTGAACCAGAGATAAGGTAATTAATTGGATAGGGAAGGAAGTGAGAGAAATTATGCTGGCTGCAAATTGTAGTCACTTGCTCCCAAGACTTGTGGTGTTTCATTTCAAATGATCTGACACTTCTCATTAGGCCTGTACCCCCTTGATCTCACCTCCTTGCATAGAGAGCTCTACTTGCCTGCTCCTGGTGGGAACCAGGCTCATCTGCACCTGTGCTCAATTGAACCTCTGAACTCCATGTAATTGGAAGAACCTGGCCAAATATGGGACAGCACAATTGTTTGGAATAAATTAGGAATTGATTAAGTTGTCAAGGTTTATTGGATTTAAGGTGTTAAAAAATGCTGACTCTTTGTTCAAGACTTGTGGGATCCATTTGTGGTAAATGTACCTGTCTGTCAAATTTGTAGGGCCAACAATGATATATCTATAATCAACCAGATAAGTATCAAAGATTAATAGAGCCCAGCATGTTTAACCCATTGATATGTGTGATACCTAATTAACTCTTTGCAGTGACAAGAGCCACTTTCATTATCTTTGCCTATCTTTCAGGTGGCCACCTTGAAGAGGAGAAAACATTAGTGTTTTATTATGACCCTCCCCCCCCCCCCCCCCCGCCCAATGGGTATGGTCCTCATGTCTGTCTGTTCGTCTGTTACCCTTGTGGACACAATAACTTTTGAACAATTTGAGCTGCCACCATGAAACTTGCATGGTAGAAGCATCTCGTAAAAAGCTCTGAGGAATTGAACATTCAGCATCCTTGACATATTTTCAAGGTCACCACGGTGTCTAGACGTTGGAGGTCAAAGGGTGGGAAGAGCATGCAGCAGTTATAGTCAATATTGTAGTAGACTGCACACAAAATGTGACCATTGCCATAAGAAACAACTGTCTCTGTGCCCATATTTTGGGCTTAAATGAGTGGGTTACTAAAGCCACCAGATGGCACCTGTCATCATAGTTTTGTTCATTGTGCATCTTAAGGGTATGGTACACTTTTACAGCCCTTTACACAAAAATCTGACTTTGCTCCAGACATGTCCTTATATACACTAGACTTGTTATTTGACATCATATAAATTATATATTATCTAAAAGTATACATTTGGATTAAGCTATTAAGAAGAAGGAAATCTCAATAAGTGTTAGGAAATCGAATTATAAGGGCTTACTTAAAAAATTTGAAATATACCTGTTTTTGCAGAAAAATGAAATATACCGTACTCGCCGGCATATAAGTCGATTTTTGAAGGAATAAATTTAAAACTGAAAGTCATGCTGCGACTTTTACGCCAACCACAGGTGTAAATTTGTAATTAGACCGCTCTGTGAGACTCCATTCCTGATCTCCGTATTCAACGGCGCCATATATTGTTTTTGCCGGTAATCGGCAGCCCATTTAACATTGATGAATCTTGGCATATAAACAATAAAACGTACATTTTTTGCTTACCTGTTAATATTCTGTGTGTTTTTGTCATATTTACTTGAGGAAAAAATGAAATCTTTAATGATTTGGTTCAATGTTTGCTCAAAGCAAGTCGTGGCATTCAGGATTGAGAGTGATCGTAAACACGCTGTTCACTATATGACCTAGATTTTCTTCGATGGGATTGGGCCACATTGCCACCTTGTGGCAAGATATGAAACTAGTTTCAAAATGCGACATGAAGATGGCACCTGGCCACGTCCTGGATATGAGTTAAATTAAAGACAGCACAGGTGAAACTTCAATTTTCAATGCTCAAATTTAATTCATAAGTACCCATGCGAACATTTTATGTTGATATTTTACATCCGTTGCTCATTTTTTGTCACCGATGAAAGGTTACCGATAGTATCCTCGTTTATCGTCCACCCGGGAACCCGCCATTTTCGATGACGATCTTGAATGACTTTTTTTTTTTTTTTTTTTTTAACATAATTTTTATGGAAAACACAAGTGAGACTACTGTCTTCATTCATCTTTTAAGTATTAAGTTTCCAACAGAACTTTCTATGTACTTTTTCAATCTTAAATATCAATATCTTTGTCACCAGCTGGATGGTTACCGATAGCTTCTTGTGACCCTTGACGATCTCGCCTGGGGTTTTGCGTGGGGGCATTTTTCGTTTTTTGGGGGGCGACTTTTATGTCGAACATGTCTTTGAGGAGGCTTTTCCCCTCTCCAAAGTTAGGGGTGCGACTTTTACGCCCATGCGACTATTAGGGCAGCGAGTACGGTATAGTGCAAATCTGAAGGGACTAGACCATAGATGGAAGAGGCTTTTTGTGGTTTTTTGACGTAAGACTAGTTTCAGTGATCTCTTCACCTCATCAGTTACGAAACCAACAGTTGAAAAAACTGCATGTGCCTATTTATATACGTTGAGTTGCTACGTAAAACACGTGCTATTGTTTACGTTGCAATGGTGACTAAACGTGCATAATCATACTAGATATGACGTTTTAATTCAAAGAATTTTGCTTTGAAAATAGGTGTTTTCCTAATAAGGAAACACCTAGATGTTTGATGACTGTGGGCCAATCAGTACTTAGGCTTGTTTAGAATTAGAACAACAGAATAGTTGTTCCAATAGCCCTGGATAGGGACTATGGAAATATTTAGGAACATTTTCCTTGTAATTAGATATGCAGTTTTTTCAAATTAACATTTTATGTGTTAATTGAGTGGTACATAGCATGGGGAAATGAGCTCAGACAATTAAAATTTAGTATTAGACTGAGCAAGGGAGCTCATTTTCCCATGATATTGAGGCCGAATGGCTCAATCGAGCGTAATTGGTGCATCCAATGCTTCTCCCGAGTTAGTCGCAGCTCTCTAGTGCGGGCTAGTCTCGGAAGAGTCTGGATGTTTTCTAGAATATGGACTTCAATGTTCAGTCCATCATGTCCTTCCTGGGAAAAGTGTCTTCCCAGGGGTTGGGTGGTCACTTTGTTATTGATATAACGAAAGTGCTCTCTTAACCTGTCCTTCAGTGGACGTTGCGAAATATATAGTGCATACACCCAAAATGGAAACATTATTTCTGTATGGGAAATAAAACTGTACACTTGCAGCAGCAAAACTGTATTTTAAATTTTGAGTGAAGGTTTATTTCAAAATTTTCAGAATGTTTAAATTAAAACCATTATTATTATTATTTTTTTTAATTAAACAGCAATAAATTAGAGCTAAGCTGTTTTTCGAAAATGTGAAATACACATGTATGGTTTTGGAGAGCATTATGTTTTCTTTAATTGGACACTATAAACTAAATCTGATTTTTATTTTTCAAAATGCAAAATTAAATTTCCTGTAAAATTTAAGAAATTTGATTAAAATTAATCACATCAATAGCGATACTGACATTTCATATTCAGTACCAGAACCAAATTTGATGTTGTGTTGCTGTTTTTTTCTTCAGAAAATATATTAGGGTATTAGATGGTAATCATAGACTGAAACTAATCATTTATACATGAGAGTCACAAAGTATACTATAAATTGATCATTTATACATGAGAGTCACAAAGTATACTATAAATTAATCATTTATACATGAGAGTCACAAAGTATACTATAAATTGATCATTTATACATGAGAGTCACAAAGTATACTATAAATTGATCATTTATACATGGGATTCCAGGGCACGAAAAATTTTTTAAAAAGCACTCGTCGGCAGGACTAGTGAATTTTAAAATCCACTTGTCCGAATAAAACCCGGTGCGACAAACATAGTAATATTCTTTTTCATCAATCCATACATAAAGGCCTGGACAAACCATTTACCCTGATTTGGCACTAATTGTTGCTTGTAAATCGGAAAAAATCTGTCAATTTTTACCACAATTCTAGCTATGACTGCAAACAGTAAAAATGGCAAAAAAAAAAAAAATAAATAAATAAAATAAACTAATATAAAAAATACAAATTGAAAAGTAAACTACTTGCATAGGGTGACTCGTGATGAAAAATATTGTGTAATTTTTGGAAGTCACTGTTCCAGATAAATTTAATACAGATTAATAGTTGTATTGGTTTTAACATCGTCTTTCTTAGTGCCGCTGATGGGATGTACATAGATGCCATCATTTGCGTACTACCATGAATGCTATCAGTACATCGCTGTCAATTTGTGCATACAGTATCGGCAAGATCCTAGTAATAAATGGTGTTCTAAATTCAAATTCAAACAAAGAGTTTAAATCAGAAATCCGTCTCCTTGTAATGCACATCGAGTGTGCGGTCACCATCTTTCCAACCACTGTGTACAAACAGCTGCATTGGCCATGTGGTCTGACAAACAACACATCACCTGATTGGTCAATTGAGTCACATGCAAAAATGAGCCAATCATGGCTCGTGTTGCAGTGTGTTCATCATGGCTTCCACCCTGTGAACGTGTGTGAACCTTCCAAAATTTACGGAGGGAACACACAAACGGGAAGCTTTTTTTTTTTTAATTGCAGCGTGCAAAAATAAAGATTCCAGTGTTTATAGCCACAATTATTTGGAGTCACAGGCAAATACGCAAAGGTAGGGGGATAGACAAAAAATGCCGAATGTGTGACAGATCAGTAAGCATGATGCTTTGTTCACCGCAGATTACTCCATGCGGTCACTTGCGTGTGACTTTGTTCACCGCAGATTACTCCACGCGGTCACTTGCGTGTGACTGGCAGATGTGTGTTTTGCTTGGCCGGTAAGTCAACTTCCGGCACCTTCACATGATCTCTCCAACACTTTTAGAGCCCACCGATAAATTGTCTTTGATGCTAATTTGCTCAAGAATTCGCCATGCAAGTTTTAAAATTTTTTGAAGTTCCTTTGTCATTGTTCGGGCAGATTAGACTGATGGTGAGGTGCTGTGACCTTGTCCCGATACAGAAAAAAGCCAATACACCCCAATGCATGACCGCCGGTACCTTTGATCTCGTCGTCGTATGTACACAACGGTCAAAATACCTGCTTGTTTTGACAGAAATCAAGCAGGTAGTCAAGTCCTGTTGAATACACCTGCTGACCATGTAATCATTTAAACCTGGATTGTTTACTTTAGGCCAGGGGATTATCACCTATTGCGCATTGGCGTCCCTACGCACATGCCTGCATTGGTGTGTAAGTTCTGTTCACACGGACCACAGTAATCGCCAACATATGGAGAGTTGCGAAGGCTCTGACTGCTCATCATCATGTTGCCGTGCGTGCAAACAGACGTAATTTCAGTCCGATTAAAGAAGAAAAAATTAGCTTGTCGGCAGGACAAGTTGAATTTGAAAGTCACTTGTCCGGGAAGAGCTTTAGCTTGTCCCGGAACGTCAGATCATAGGAATTTTCGCACCCTGGATTCATAAAGTATTCCACGTCCTTAATGTATAAAATAAGCAGTGTGTACTAGGGTCACCAGATGGAGCCCCTCACAGAAAGTTCCTCAATGCATAACCCCTAAGATTAAATTTTTCCTTTGAATTCCAGCACCCCTCCTCCCCCCCCCCCAAAAAAAAATGAATAAAAAAGAAATAAATAAATAAAAATAAAAAAGGAAACACAGGAAAATAAAGTAACTTATTTTTGAGGTAACATCATGATATTCTGCCAGTGCAGAGACTGAAGATTTTCTCACATTATTTTGACATTTTAGGAGGTAGCAGACTTCAATTCGGAGAAAAAATTTTCCATTGGCCTTTGCCATGAACTTTGTCTATTACACCCACAAGGTTTTTTTCAGTATTTTGATATTAAATCCAATATTCTTTGCAATTTGAGGAGTCAGGCAGGGAATGAGTGGGCTGACCCAAGCAGAGACTGACTTCTCTTTGTTCACCATCATCTGCTTGCAATATTTATCCTTATTCTCCATAAAAAAGCCAGTAACCCACTGTCATAATTTTTTCTTCAATTTGGTTGTGCAGATCTTGCATGATGTATTAAGTGTCTGGGTCAGAAGTTTTCTTGACAATGATTTTATGGATGGAGAGAAAAGTGTAACTGGACAAAGGACGCCTCAACTTTTGAGTGTATGGATGAGTTGTAGGGTGCATGATGTGAGAGTTTGCTATTTTCAAATCATTGCCCATCAGGCAGTACATTATTTTTGTAATCCAGGCATAAGTAGGAAATTGGGATCACTCGGGGTAAGGAACAAGGAGGTATTATGCCACATTACTGTTCTCAGATGCAAAGCTTTCAGCACGGAGATCTTGGACATGCTTGATCAGACAATTTTTCTTTCAATTTTCATCTGCTGTTTGCCAATCTATTTTGATGTGTGTACGGTGAAAGTTGGCTACCAAGCCACCAGTAAAGCAAGTCTTAAAGGGTCTTTAAAACAGTGGATCACTCCTGTGCAGTAGAGTACTCCAGAGCCACCAGTAAGACAAGTCTTAAAGGGTCTTTAAAACAGTTGATCACTCCTGTACAGTAGAGTACTCCAGAGCCACCAGTAAGACAAGTCTTAAAGGGTCTTTAAAACAGTGGATCACTCCTGTACAGTAGAGTACTCCAGAGCCACCAGTAAGACAAGTCTTAAAGGGTCTTTAAAACAGTTGATCACTCCTGTACAGTAGAGTACTCCAGAGCCACCAGTAAGACAAGTCTTAAAGGGTCTTTAAAACAGTTGATCACTCCTGTACAGTAGAGTACTCCAGAGCCACCAGTAAGACAAGTCTTAAAGGGTCTTTAAAACAGTGGATCACTCCTGTACAGTAGAGTACTCCAGAGCCACCAGTAAGACAAGTCTTAAAGGGTCTTGAAAACAGTGGATCACTCCTGTACAGTAGAGTACTCCAGAGCCACCAGTAAGACAAGTCTTAAAGGGTCTTTAAAACAGTTGATCACTCCTGTACAGTAGAGTACTCAAGAGCCACCAGTAAGACAAACCTTAAAGGGTCTTTAAAACAGTGGATCACTCCTGTACAGTAGAGTATTCCAGAGCCACCAGTAAGACAAGCCTTAAAGGGTCTTTAAAACAGTGGATCACTCCTGTACAGTAGAGTATTCCAGAGCCACCAGTAAGACAAGTCTTAAAGGGTCTTTAAAACAGTGGATCAATCCTGTTCAGTAGAGTACTCCACAGCCACCAGTAAGACAAGTCTTAAAGGGTCTTGAAAACAGTTGATCACTCCTGTACAGTAGAGTACTCCAGAGCCACCGGTAAGACAAGTCTTAAAGGGTCTTTAAAACAGTGGATCACTCCTGTACAGTAGAGTACTCCAGAGCCACCGGTAAGACAAGTCTTAAAGGGTCTTTAAAACAGTGGATCAATCCTGTTCAGTAGAGTACTCCACAGCCACCAGTGAGACAAGTCTTAAAGGGTCTTGAAAACAGTGAATCACTCCTGTACAGTAGAGTACTCCAGAGCCACCAGTAAGACAAGTCTTAAAGGGTCTTTAAAACAGTGGATCACTTCTGTACAGTAGAGTACTCCAGAGCTACCAGTAAGACAAGTCTTAAAGGGTCTTCGAAACAGTTGATCACTCATCTAGATTACTTATGGACCACCAGTAAGGCATCAGGTGGTCACTGATGTAGATTGCTTAATGACCACTAGTGAGACAAGTCTTAAAGGGTCTTTTAAAACAGTTGATTTCTCATGTAGATTACTTAAAGAGTCTTTAAGGCAGTTAATCACTCATTGGATTACTTACTGCCCATATGGAAGAGAAGCCACAAAGGTTAAGAGAATTATTGCCTTATATTAATAGACAAATCTGAAAAGATCTCCCAGCCCTGAAGGGGTCATATTATAAATTACTCCTTCAGGTTTTTTAGCTCAGCTGACTTGTCAGTAACTGAGCTTATATTATGGTCTGTCGTCTGTCGTTCATCATCATCAATTGACTTCTTCTGCAACACCATCACCCAGATTCACTTCAAACTTGGTGGCAATGTACATTGGGTGGGTCTCTATCAAGTTTGTTCAAATGGTCATGCTCCATTGAATTTTGGATTTTTTTTGGATTTTTTTTTTTTCAGCAAATCTTAGCAAAATCTTCTCTGGCACCGCTCACCTGATTGCTATGAAATCATAGAGGAACACTCCTAGGAACCCCTAGTTCTTAATTTGTTCACCAGGTAGCCTTGATTTTGTGGGACAAGCCTAGGTCAGCTGAGCACGGGCTGTTCACACAGCCCTCTAGTTTTGAATTTGGTTTTCACACGATAACTCAAAATTTTTTTGCTTAGGGCTTTCATATTACACATGCCTATTGTCCTGAATAAGTTCTCAGGGGAGTTCGAGGATGGGTGACATTAAGCCAATTCCAAGGTCACAGAGCCATTTTAGTGAATTTGGTTTTCATCCAATAGGTTGATATGTTTTTGACAGAGGCCTATCAAATTGCAGGCGATTACATTCTTACATAAGATCTCGGGTAAGTTCAAAAATGGGTTACCTTGACCTAATTCTCAAAGTCACAGAGCCATTTTAGTGAATTTGGTTTTCTTGCAATAATGCAAAAAATTTTTTGCTTAGGGCTTTCATATTGCACACCTTATTGTCCTGAACATTTCTTAGATGGGTTTAAAGATGGGTTACCTGAACCCTATTCCCAAGGTCACAGAGCCATTTTAGTGAATTCAGGTTTCACACAATAACTCAAAAAGTTTTCCATTTTGGGGTTTTAGATTGCACATGCTTATAGTTCTGAATAAGTTCTCAGACAAAATTGGAAGATTGGTGACCTTGACCCAATTCCCAATGACCCAATTCACAGAGCCATTTTAAGTGAAATTAGTTTTCACATGATAACTTGAAAAGTTTTTGCTGATTGATTTCATATTGCACATGCTTATAGCCCTCAATAAGGTTTTGGACTGATTCAAAGACGGGTGACCTTGACCCAATTCCCAAGGTTGCAGAGCCATTTTATTGAATTTGGTTTTCACGTGATAACTTGAAATGATGTTGACATAGGCATGTCAAATTGCAGGTGATTAACAGTCCAACATAAGATCTCGGACAAGTTCAAAGATGGGTGACCTTGACCCAATTCCCAAGGTCAGAGAGCCATCTGAGTGAATTTGGTTTTCACAGGATAACTTACGAGTTTTTTGCATAAGGCTATTTTCTTATTGCACGTTTTAATCCTACAGTAAGTTTGAGACAAGTTCGAAGATGGATCACTTTCCCGCAAATCCCAAGGTCAAGGGGGGGGGGGGGGGCATAGATGTAGTAATCTATGATTGCATTTTAATTATAGATCAAAGTTGACAAATTTTGCACAACCAGTGACGAGTAAACAGGCAAACGCCAGAGTGGTACACTCATGAAGCAAATCATTGACAGTGTTAACAACAGCTTTCTTCAAAGTGTTTGTGGATGCGATTGCCAACAATAGGTCTATTGGTCTTTGTCATCTGTTTAATCTTGACGAACAGGAATGCTTCTGAAAATTAACCAAAGGAAAAAAAATAATTTTGTTTTAATGGCAGACAGACTCCAGAAGCAGGTGGGTCCAACCAAATAACTGTGGACTGGGTTGTAAGATTCCATTAAAGTCAATACTAGAATTAGGCAATCGGTTATCGACTTTGTCCTGCTTATAGACTAATTAATTATTTGTATTATCATCCCAGGGCTTTATAGTGACTGACAATGCAGTAGCCTGCTTGGCTGACTTCATTTCCACATGTTCTGATTAACAGCGGCCCAATTCATGGCCATTGGTGGCTGTAAAACAGAAGGCGGCTTGTCATATTGTAAAGAGGCAAGTAATGCAAAACATATAGACCTGTCAAGGAAGAAACATCAGCTGTCAAACTAAACCATATTTATATATTCAAGGAAGGACTGAGCCTGAGGGCACAGACAGATTAACCCTTGACCTCAGCAACAAGTTTCTTGACTAGATGCCCCAGGTTGATGAGGCATCCAATTGTACACATATACATGCACATAAGTAAACATATATGTAGGGCAAAGCATAATAATTGTCACAAAGGGTGAAAAATTGTTGAGGTTCAACTTGTTTGAATTGAAACATCGACATTTTCCCAAAAATTCAGAATGACTGCGTGAAAGGGGTTGACAGGGTGGGAGGGTTAACAGATGGGAACAAAGGCAGATGGTAGTTTTGATTGACAGTGGTTGATATGATGTATGTCCATCTGGTGGCAAAGGGCACTGTATGATAAAGACTCTATCCCCCTCAAGACTCTTGGCTCCTTCTTGCTTTACTTTGGCTACTGAACCCCTTAATAAGGGTCAAAGGTCACCTGGACATGTCAAGCAAGGATGCCCCAGAGAACTCCTAGTACATGTGCCACTGGTGTCTTCAAGCCTGGCCAGGTCAAAGGTCAACTCAGTGACACTGAAGGCAAACTTGCAATACGATCCAGGGTTGCTTGAGAGAGGACTAGTAGGAAGTAAGAATGCAGTGATAGTGTTAATTATGGCTATGAATTTGCTGTATCACCAAGTGTGCGTGCAGAAAGTGATAAAACATTCACATATTTTCTACAAACAGGATACATGTTGTAAGTGACAATGTTAAGCCAATTGAGAACCTTGTTATGGGGAACCCTTCCAATGGCAATGCCTTGTTTGAGGGCAATATATCTACAGTTTCAGTTGTATTATCTAAGGTTTGATCAATAGTGTCACGGGACACCATCTCTGTGAAGTTTGATGATCAGTTGTTTCACTAAGGTTTCTTTTATCAAGGGGGATGGAGAGCTCAGTGAAGCATGAAGCAGATTGTAAATGTCATATTATCTTCTTTTGGGACTCAGGTGAACTTTAGAGTTTGATTGATTGTATTATAAAGTAGTCCATCTTCAGGAGGCTCCTCTCACCAGGGCGCTCCCCCCCCCCCCCCCCCCCCCCGCACCAGAAGCCAGCTTCTCCTGCAAATGATGTGGTATTAACATAATACTTTCACTGTCCAGAGGCCATGTTATTGTTGATTCGGTAAATTTGGCTTGGGAACATTGTGCCTTTAAATTGGTTTGCCACTTGAGGTATTGTATATGCCATAAATCAATTTCCATCAGTGTCAGGGAACTCTGTATTTCTTGTGTAACTCTCCTGACTGCAAAGGAAAATTTTACTTTTGTGATTTATGGGGCAAGTAAAAAACTATGCGCTTAGTGCCATATTGGAACATTAACTCACTCAGGGCTGAGTCAACAACTTTCTTCAGTACACTTTGGGTGCCGATGGTGGATCACCAATATCATTAATTTTGGTGAGAAAAGAAACACACCAACAGGTGACCAGTGTCCGTCCTCTGTCCATACCTCCACAATTTACATCGTTGACTTGCCCGCCAAAACCATTGGCCAGGTGCATTTGAAACTTGGTGGGAATGTACATTGGATGGGTGTCTCCCATATTTGTTCAGTTGGTCATTGTCCAATGATTTTTGGATTTTTTTTTCTAATTTTTATTTTATTTAATTTTTTTATTTATTTTATTATTATTTTTTTTTTTTTTGGCAAAGTCTTATAAAAATCTTGTTCTTCAAAACCATGCAGCCAATTGGTTACAAACTGCATATGGACACTTCTAGGGACCCTTAGACCTAAATTTTTCCAACAGATGATCCTGTGATTTTTTTTTCAATTTTTCATGAATTTTTGTGTGTTAAAGCTATTTTCAACTTCCTCTGTGAGACCTCCCTGAGATTGTGCTGAAACTTGGTAGATGCAAAGTTTGTGGAAGGGTCAAAGTTGTTCACTTGGTGTTGATTCCTGATTTTAAATGAATTATTTTAGTTCAGTTACTTAAAGGTTAATGCATACATGCTTATTGATTACAGAGCAGTGGGAACTGCAATTTTTGTTTAGAAGTTATAAAGTATATGAAAATCTTTGTCGACATCATGTTGGTGGCGCCACTTATAGTATTATGTAATGTACAGGTCAAAATATGAAAATTTTGTGACCAGTCCAGCATACTTAATTTTTGATGGATCTTCATGAAATTTAGTGGGATTGTGGAAGAGGTCAAAATCTTGGTTGGTTAGGATACAAGTAGCGCCGTTCACAATTTGACGGAAATTATGAATTCAAATGTCTTGGAGATACCAAATCGCATATGTTGAAAATAATTGAATTAGATAAGCCAAATTTATAGAATATGTAGATCATGGGCAATGCTAAGATATTATGATCATGATCTAAAATCACTGACCTTGACCTATTTTTGAAAGGTCACCAGACCTGTTTAGTTGGAAGAGATGATTTTGTAATGGTGGAATGTATTTTGGACATCAGTGGCAAAGAGAATTGAGCCTCCAGATCAAAACTGCACTTGAGTACATTGTATGTGAAACTGTACTTGGTGACCTACGTTATTGGTCACCATGACCGGAAGATTGTGTGACCTTGACGTGTTTTTAAGGTCCTTCAGCACTTCAGAAAAAGACATTTAATTCTATATCTTGATAAAAGAATGAGGTGAATGATGCCAAATGTATCAGGAATGTATATCATGTGGAAGTTTGATATTGCATGATATGGCTAACCTTGATTTATTTTTTAAGTTTGTAGATCGAATATATTTCAGAAAATGATTTTTTGGCGATGGTGGTCAGCAGAGCATGAGCCCTGTAGGCCTCTTGTTTTTTTATTACTTTTTACCCTCAGCACATAAAGTGCTGGAGGCTATTGTCATCCCCTGTGTCTTCTGTCCGGCTGTCCCTCTTGTCGACATCACTGCAAAATTTTTGTCGCAGAAGTACCTTATGATGAACCAGGTACCTATCGAAAACGAGCTTCCTCTGATTATTTTTAAACTTTTAATGAAACTTTTAATGTAGGGTGTCAACTCTGATGACTTTACAGCGATATCTCAACAAATATTGACCACAGCTTTACCAAATTTTTGTCCGAGACATGGCTTATGATGGACCAGGTTCCTATGTAAAACCAGCTTCCTCTGATTATTTTTAAAGTTTTTATGAAACTTTTAATGTATTTATTGGAAGGCCGGGTGAGTGATGTCAACCCTGACCATGTTACCGTGATGTCACAAAAAATATTGGCCACAGCTTTCCCAAATAGTTGTCAGAGATGCATCTTATGATGGACCAGGCTCCTATTTGAAACTAGATTTCTCTTTGTATTTATAAACTTTTATGAAACTTAAGTGTATTTATCTTTTAGGCAGTATGAGTGGTGCACAAGGGGGCGATGTTACCATAATATCTCAATAAGGATCCAACGCAGCTTCCCCAAATTTTTTTCAGAGATGGACATCATAGTGGACCACATTCCTATTGAAAACCAGCTTCTTCTTAACATTTTTAAACTTGTTATGAAACTTTTGAAGTGTTGATTTGATGGCCGCTGAGTGACGTACAGTTCAGTGGTCTCTGTCTCCAGAACTTGCCCCAAGAACACATCCAAAAGTGCTCCTTCATTTCATAGACAACAATATGGGGGGAAAAATGCATAATTGAGGAAAAAAAGATTGTGGGCGCCGAGGGTAATCTGTTCTCTGAACGCAATTATTATTTTTTGGGACAGTCTTATAAGCTGTCTTCTGTAAAGCCTGATGGCCAGTGGGTTTGAAATTGCACACAAACGGCTCTGAGAACCCATGGAACAGGGCGAAACTTGTTTTTGGAGGAAAGTATCAAGGTCAGCTGAGGATGAGCTGTTCAAACAGCCCTCTTGTTGAGAAAAAGTTGCACTGCACATACGTCAACATTACGGTCCCTAAGGGAGCGATTAAAACCACATGAGCTTGAGTCATAAACAAGTGACATATTTTTTGTGTGTATTAAACTCAAATAAAGATGAGAATAACAGAATAAGAAGAAAAAAGAAATATTCACACAGTTGCAAGTTTGCCAAGTCCAGACTAAATCAGTAGTTTTTATATGGCTAGCTCCAAGGAGAGGCAGATCCTGACTCGCCTCACTGTGTGGGAAGCCTGTGCCAACTGCCTGCAGACAGAGTTTATTGAGAGCAGTTTTAAAAAGCAAAGAGCACACTTGTGCACATGCACTCACATTACATTGCAGGGCAAGGGTTAAAACTCTTCTAGTGGCAAGTTTTGACTGAGTAAACAGCTTTCCTTGGGGGTGCTTTGGACAGTGGACCCAAGGCATGCCGAGGTACGCTGTTGACCTGGACCATTCTGAAGGTCGGCAACTGTTGACATGCTAGAACATGAATGCAGAGATGCCAACTGTCCCTCATCATCACAGACAATCCCTGAAATTTTGACCAATTTAGGGATGTGTCCCTCACCAAAATAGAGTACAGTAGTACCTGCTGTATGTTGCCACCCTTTCTGCCAAGAAAAATTGGCCACATACAGCAGGTGACCTGTCACCACAGGTAAATTTTACAAAGAAATTGACTCCTATGTCTGAGCCTATAGTGACCACAAAAAAGCAATGCGACTGCTTACGGCAGTGGTTGCATACAGCAGGTACCACTGTATTTGCTGTTATATTCCTTATTGATTATTTTGTGTCCCCGATGGCCTTGCCTACTTGACCCTGAAATGATACTTTGGATGTTGCATCGCTGTGAATGGTAGGTGCATTTACAAAGAAACAGAACACATTGTGTCATGTCGTTATGTCACTGCAGAGAACATCAGCTTGTCAAAGTTGACGAGGAAGGAGCTGAGAAATAAAATTACAGGAAAAAAGACCAAATGTATATACTGTAAATAGCAGAAATTCATAAGTCGCTGTGGACTTGTTCTTGCTACCTATGTTGCTAGGCAACAGAACTATACCTGCACCATGATGAGGGCACTGGCAGCAATTTGGTTCCTGCAAGATCAGAAAATTATACTCTTTCTGCAAAAACAGAAAATTCTGAGTTTTTTAGCAGCTGTTTATGTTTTGAACCACGTGGATGACTTTTCTTATGATTTTGCTTTCTAAAATTGCTATTTTTTTTAACACAAAACACATTTTGCCCTACTAAATATGTCAATCTGCTCTCCTTCCTGTCAAGATACATTGTTGCAGAATAGAGGACATCACATGACAACAGTTAGTTTTGAATACCTCCTATTGCATTATTTTCACGTTCTTGAATTTTCACGGTTTTCATATTTGTGACATTTCACTGTAGTTTTGATTTCACTATTTTGAACATGATACCTGTTCAAATGATGTTGAAATAATATTTCCCGGGGTATTTGTTTTCACGTTTTGTTCCATCAATGAAATAAGCAAAAATAAAAATACAACGAAATTAAAGCAATTTATAGTAGACCAGAATATGAAGAAATTTGCCAAACTTTTCATGCATTTGTTGTTTCTTTTCTAAAATGCAGAAAGATCTCAGCAGCAGGATTGAGCATTTAATGTTTTCTGGTCAATAGTTTTCCTTGGTGTGGGTTGGGCACTAATGTGCCCAACCTGTGCTAAGGCAAGATGTTGACCTGAGCATGCCATTGTGAGGGTCTTATCTACAATTCTCTGCAAAGGTATTTATTAACATAAATTTTTAGAAAAAATATTAACTCTTTCGGTGCCTCATTTTGGACTGAGTCAACAGCTTTCCTCAGCACACTTTGGGTACATTGCATACAAAGCGTACTGAGGAAAGCTGTTGACCTGTGGCACTATATTCTATGTGACTACAGTAGGGCTGATGATTTTCCATTTCTGGTTCTAGGATTTTCTGTTTTTCCCCTATCATCATTCGGATGTTTTCCGGATTTTCCCAAAAGCCTTGTTGGTTGTCAAAGTGACCTCGCTTGTGATTCGCTGCAGCATCTTTCCTCTTGAAACTCAAGTTCACATGATAGTCTTGAGTTGTGAGATTAATAGCAGCGCCCTGGTAAAAGCGTATTTGTAGAGCGGAAATGGTGTAGAGCTTCAATTTTAGTGTTTTAAAAGAGGAAATGTGCAGATTTTTCTACCTTTTGTGTTGCTTTAATTGATTTGTTTCTTTTACTGGGAAATTTTTACCGATTTCCGTTAAACTCCGCGGGAAAATTACTTTTCCGTTTTTTGTTACTCATTCCGCGATTCCGTTGGATTTTCTGTGAAAACGGAAAATCATCAGCCCTACTACAGGCTTGCTGGTACTTGAATGAAAGGTCTTTTTACAGGGAGCATGAATCTAGCACCCTTATTTTCAGTCAGAGCAGTTACATTTTCAGTTGTTCAATTTAGTCACAGTTGGTACTGAGAGAGTTCAAAGCAGGTGACAATGTACATGTCAGTGCTTCGGTCACTTTGAATAGGTAAAGGTTAAACTGGCATGGTTTGGGATCAGACACAGCAAATGTTTATAGTGAAGCATGATATTTTTTCATAATATTTCCACATGCAGGGGACATATGGCAGCCACTGGTTTACAGCAGCCTATCCACAGCCTGTGTTTAAAGTGCTCTGAGACAGCTGACTTACTTTGAGCCACACAAGATTTATATTAGGGGTAATTTTCATTGGAAGTCAACCATGATGACTTAAAAGTTCTTCCATCAAAATTCTTCATTTGTTCCTATATAATTTCCTATTTCTTTAATGTGAAATCATTTGAAAGATATTGTTGTTTATATAGTTCCTCAATGCCCATTTGTCTTTAAAAAAATGGGCTTCAGAATATGCTGTAAAGAGTTAAACCATATCTGAGTGCAGATGCAGTAAAGTACCACAAAAAAGGGCATACTGCAAACGTAGAAGATGGCCCACGGGTTAAGAATACCTGAGAAGGTGCCCAATTTCAAGGTTTCACCTGGATGAGGGGGCAGATTGGCGAACTGCGACCAGACTCACGAGAAGGCTAATAGATTCTGTTTCCTGACAGATGGGATACAATTGGACTTCATAAAACACACTGTCTCCCCCACACAGCTGTCAAAATAACCAGCCTGCCTCTTTCTGCACACTCATTATTTTTTGTCAAAGATAGGTGCAAGTGTTATTCAGGGGATGAATATGAAAGCAATTGTTTTCAGTAAATGCAAAATTATAAAAAGTGGAGAAAAAATGCTGAAGGTGACAGATACTCTTGAGTGGAGCCAATTTAAGGTCTACAGTACAGGAAGAAAGATCAATTGGACAATTCTTTATTGTTTAGCAAGGCTGCCATCCAGTGTTAAAGATCACTTCCTCTGTCAGATCAGAAGACTCCAATAACATGAGAACCTTTCTTCGTACTTCCCGCAAAAAACTGACACACAATATATGCTTACCAATGTATTTCTGTTTTCCCACCTATTGTTAAAGGTTTCATTTTGTGGCTAACACATGTCATACCACTCAGATACCTTTCTCCAATATTTGTGGAATTTTGAAACACTGTCAAATACAGGGATCACAAGGGTGACCCGGGAAGGTTCACATGGCAGGAAAAGTTCACAGATTTTGTTGTTGGAGACATAAAAGGCTTGACGTATTAGTTGTGTGTTTTGTGTGCAAGGTGTTGCAGCATGGGGGTGACTAGACAGACGTAGGCACCCAGTTGCCTTGTGTTTGTGACATATAACAACAAAGTTTGTGTCTGGCAGCTAAATATTTACTTGCCAGACAGGAGACTTGCATAGTTTTGTTGACTATTTGACAGCCTGTGGCAGGGAGGAGGAGAGAGGTTTATACACAAGTACACTCCACATCTGGATGTCACAAAAACAAAATGAGTGGGATGGGTGAGAATGTACAAAAGATCATTAGACAGACAACTTTTTTTTTTTATCTCAAATGCTAAGAAAAAGAGATGAAAAATGCTTGCAGGAATTATGACTTAAACATGATGAGCAGAGACAGAATGACAGGAAGACAAAACAGACGCCAATAAAAGCCACTGCTTATTAGTGTTAACCTTTTCTCCTTCCAATGGTTCTCTGTGGATGATTTGCATATATCCCTCTGTGTTTTTATCAGTGAGATTCACATTACAATCGGTAAATACATCGAGATTATTTCTTGTATCTTTGCAACCTAAATCCACCCTTCATGCTGCTTATTGTAACTTTAGGTGTGTAATCCACCGCACGCCTCCTCCTTTTTCCATTCTTCCCTCACTCTCTTCCATACATCCTTTTGTTCTATTTTTCCCTCCCTCTCTTCCATGCACCCTCCTATTCCATTCTTTCCTCCCTTTCCCCTGCCCCTCTTATTTTATTCTTCCCTCCCTCTCCCATGCACCTTCCTATTCTACTCTTTCCTCCCTCTCTCCCATGCACCCTCCTATTCTATTCTTCCCTCTGTCTCTCTCTCCCTCTCCCTCTCTCCCATGCACCCTCCTATTCTATTCTTCCCTCTCTCTCTCTCTCTCTCTCTCCCTCTCTCCCATGCACCCTCCTATTATATTCTTCCCTCTCTCTCTCTCTCTCTCTCTCTCCCATGCACCCTCCTATTCTATTCTTTCCTCCCTTTCCCATGCCCCTCTTATTTTATTCTTCCCTCCCTCTCCCGTGCACCCTCCTATTCTACTCTTCCCTCCCTCTCTCCCATGCACCCTCCTATTCTATTCTTCCCTCTCTCTATCTCTCTGTCTCGCAAACCATGCACCTTCCTATCCTATTCTTTCCTCCCTTTCCCGTGCCCCTCTTATTTTATTCTTCCCTCCCTCTCCCATGGACCCTCCTATTCTACTCTTCCCTCCCTCTCTTCCATCACCTTCCTATTCTATTCTTCCCTCCCTCTCTCCCCTGCCTCCTCCTATTCTATTCTTCTTTCCTCCCTCTCCCATACAAGCTCCTATTCTATACTTCCCTCCCTCTCTCCCATGCACCCTCCTATTCTATTCTTCCCTCTCTCTCCCTCTTTCTTTCTCTCTCTCTCTCTCTTTCTCCCTCCCATGCACCCTCCTATTCTATTCTTCCCTGCCTCTCCCCCCCTGGCCCCTCCTATTCTATTCTTCTCCCTCTCGCTCCCATGCACCCTCCTATTCTATTCTTCCCTCCCTCTCTCTCAAGCCCCTCCTATTCTATTTTTCCCTCCCTCTCCCATGCATCCTCCTATTCTATTCTTCCCTCCCTCATCCATGCATCCTCCTACTTTATTCTTCCCACCCTTCCATGCACCCTCCTATTCTATTCTTCTCCCTCTCGCTGCCATGCACCCTCCTATTCTATTCTTCCCTCCCTCTTGCCCATGTACCTTCCTATTCTATTCTTCCGTCCCCTCCCATGCACCCTCCTATTCTATTCTTCCCTCCTTCTCCCCTTACCCCCTATTCTATTCTTCCTTCCCTCCCTCTCCCTGCCCGTGCCTATTCTATTTTTACCTTCCTCTCTCCCTACCCCTCTTATTTTATTCTTCCTTCCCTCTCTCCCTGCTCCCTCCTAATTTATTTTCCCTTCCCTCCCTTGCACCTCTCTATTCTATTCTTCCCTCTCTCTCTTTCTGTCCCTCCTGTTCTATTCTTCCCTCCATTTCCCATGCCCCTTCCTTTCTTTCCAGAGTGTTTCTCCCTGCTGTTTGTCACTTTCTTCCAATTTTCTATTCTTGAAGGGACAGGACCATTGAATGACTGGGGGGGGGGGGGGGGGGGGCAGAGGCTTTTAAATATGTCAAGAAATATTGAGCTGCTGCCTGGGGCCTGCAGTGCCCCTATTATTTCTGGTGCACTTTCTGGATTCTTTCCTCCGCTATGTTAGCTGCATAGGGGCTGTCCATAAGTGTCATCATCTACACTTCTGAACAAAGCATTTTTAACTTCTTGACCCCTCCACCAATGATATGGATCATATCAAAGCAATATTTTATTTAATAAAAAGGAAAATGTCCATCGTGTTTTTGTAAGGAAACTGACGTGATCAAATAACCAAAACTCATCATTTTAAATTTGACCCCCCCCCCCCTTTCCCCGATCCCCTGCCCTGAATGTTTTGTTCATAAGGGATAATGATAAAATTTTATGGTCCACCCTTAAATCGCACAAAAATCAATCTACGTTTGCTTTTTTTTTTCATATTGTAAAGTCTTGATTCCCTTTGCTTGAATAATAATAGCGTTGGAGTGCAAGGGTTAACATGCTAGAAGACCAGGTAGAGCAGCTTGGCTGTGATTTTATTTCAAGGCACACATTGAGTAGGCCTCAGGCCAGCCCTACAAATATTCTTGTTTCTGACTGACACAGCTTTTGACAAGTCCCACGGGGATGCCATGAGGAGTTTTTTAACCTAGCTCATAAAATGCACATAAAAGTGTGTAGGAATTCTGGGATTTTTTACATGCTCGTAAAATGCAAACAGAATTGAGTCCAGGTTCTGGGATTTTTTTTTTTTTTCATCATTTTCAAGCTGCATGATCATGACTGGCAAAATTAACCCTGTGGATACTCGAGTCAACAGTCGTCCTTGGTGCACTATGTGTATTATGGACGGCTATTGACTGATGGTGTACCTGTACCCTGTTTAATGGCCAGCAGGAAGATGGATGACATTTACCACTTTAGATGTTTGCTTCAATTATTCTTAATGGGAAAAAAAAAAAAATTGCAGCTGATACTGGATCAGGTCCTTAAGTGTTTAGAAAGCTAACAGTGTCTCATCTCTGTTTCCAACTGTATCCCAGTGTGGGTACATTGTACATGTGGTGAGTACTTGTTGGGGCTTATAGGGCAGTATAAGTACAGCCTGACTTTTGAATACAATTTTAACCCTCGAAGTATGCAATTCTGAGCTGAGTCAAAAGCATCTGTGGTGTACTTTGGGCATCGTGTGCCAAGGAAAGCTGTTGACCCTGGCTATGGGCTGTCTGTAGAAGTACCAAACTTCGACCTGTCACACTGGTACTTGAGTAAGAGTCCATTGTGTGCAGAAGATGAAGGTGAAGTCATTACAATAATTCAGATAAAGGAGACTGTATTCCTGAGTAGCACCCAAAGGGTTTAAAGCTATGAAAATGAGGTTCTTGTGAAATGTGTGGGTGTGTTTTCAGGTCTTAATAGAAAGGGGGGGAGGGTGCTACTAGAAACCAGAATATTTGTAAGGCTGGCCTTGTGATGCCCTCTCCATGATTTCTGTGGCAGCAGTTCTAAAACCTTGTCATCCATATTTCAGGCAGATGCCCCAGTTACAGACGATATTTTTTTTTTATTTTGGAAGCTCCAGTTAGCCTTAATATTGGTTGCATCTACAGAATGCTTTCACCACCAATGAAGAGTTCTAATGCATGAAAAAACTCATTGCCATTGACATTTGGAAGCAGGTGACATGATTACTAAGATCTGCTGAACAGTGTTGGAAGATTCTCCCCACCCTAGTAAGTCAGGAAATGTTGAATCATAATTCTAAATGCCTCTGTGTGTGTGTTATTACAGTCAAAAGCGTTTGCAGATGGTTGCTAATTTGAGTCACTGAAGATAAGATTGTGAAAATAAGTGAGACTGCTTAAAATAGTATATATACTGATAAAAAAATTATTTGTGTGAATGGTGATGCCAGTCTGGGAGCAGCAGCCGTCTCTATACTACGCTGTGGCTTGTAGTAAACATTAACCCTTTCCTGACCAGAGTATGACCGAGTCAACAGCTGTCCTTCATGTGGGTTGGGAGCAATGCACACAACCCACACACACAAAGGACAGCTGTTGACTTTGGTAGTGTTCCATCGTAAATGGTCTTATGTCTTATGTACAAATCTCACCACAATCTTTCCTGTAATGAGAGATTTAAATGAATGTATTAACTCTTTCAGTGCCATATTTTGGACTGAGTCAACAGCTTTTCTCGATGCTCATTGGGCGCACTGCGCCCAATGAGCATCGAGAAAAGCTGTTGACCTGAGGTATTCTCTCTGGAACTATTGGCACATTGGTAATTGAATGAAAGGTCTTTTTATGAGGAATACAAATCTGGGATTCTAATCATAATTCAGACTAGTTGACGTAAGTAGACCGACTTAAAATGTGGTTGGTACTGAAAGAATTAAGGCAGACGACAATTTACATCTAGGCACTTTTGGCCAATGTTAAGGGAGAAAAGGTTAACCTGCTCTGCCATCAAGGGTGAAGATTTTTGGCAACCCTTTGCAATTATTGATACATAAGAAACAGTTCTGAGTCAGGCATCAAATTCATGAACTAGAAATACCATGGAATATGTTGAGGATTTCTAAGAGCTAGTCTGGTCCATAGATAGCAAAAAAGAAAAAGAAAGAAAGAAAGAAAATATGATTGAACACAGAAGGTTAATGCAGTGAGGGAGGCTGAGTCAATAACTTTCCTTGGTGTTCTGTGGGCAGTGCATCCCAATGCTGTGGAAAGCAGTTGACCTGGACCATCTGGAAGATTCTATTCTCCTGGAAATCCAGAGGCATGCTGGGGTTTGAAGAAAAGTTTTCTTTTTTTTTTTTTTTTTTTTAATTCTTTATCAGGGAATTTGAATCTGGGATCACTGTAACTCAGAGGAGTATTACTTTTGTGTCAATTAACATTGGATAAGTTGAGATAGGGAAAAAATTTAGAAGACGATAAATGACTTTGGGTTTTGTACCTCATTCTCAGAGTAATTTTCAGGTTGAGTTCCATCATATATCTGTCCAGTATTACCCATCATGTGTTGGCTGGGAAATCTTCTGTACTTGGTAGGAAGTGAGGGAAGTAACTCAATTGACAGGGTTTTGTCATATGTTTGTGCTTTGAAGCTTGCTAGTGAAGCTTATTGACTGACTTTGGGTTTTGTACCTCATTCTCAGAGTAATTTTCAGGTTGAGTTCCATCATATATCTGTCCAGTATTACCCATCATGTGTTGGCTGGGAAATCTCCTGTACTTGGTAGGAAGTGAGGGAAGTAACTCAATTGACAGGGTTTTGTCATATGTTTGTGCTTTGAAGCTTGCTAGTGAAGCTTATTGACTGACTTCAAGGCCGTATCATAATATATAGTCTTCTTTTGAACTCTCATTAGAAAAAGAAAAAAGAAACAAAATCTTGGAATAGTATTGGATGCTGTTTTCTCAGTGTCCAGACAGACTATGCCAATTCCCTCTCCCACCTCCCCACAGATAGGGATAAATTGCCTAATATGGCTAGAGATATGGAGTGTTGACAGATCTGGTCTGCATCTGTCTGCCTCATTGAGACAAACGTCAAAGACATGTGCCTTGTCAGGACCTGCAGGCTAAAGTCCTAAATTTGGCAAGATGACTCATGGCTTGTTTTTATGTGAACACAAAGGGTGTCCCTCAGCGTAGGGCTTCTTGCTATGTAGTGCCCCCTGCTGGTGATAATAAAAACTAGAGAACATGTTTTTCATGGAAATTACACACAACAAGAAAAGTGTGTGCAAACTTTGATTTAATTTACATACATGTTATTACTTCAAATTGTGCCAGTCAAGGTTGTTGAAACTTGGGAATGTGAGGCATAAAGTGAGTAATTTAACTGGTCAAAATTAAACTGAAGCAACGAGAGTAAAACTTTAGTCTTCCAATCAGGCATTTTTCGACACAAATGAAAGGGGATAAGATTGGAAAAGCTTTTTACCTTTGTATTTTTTTCTTTCGTTTTAACCCATTCATTCTCTGAGACAGATCTGGACTTCAAAAATCCCAAATTGGAAATACAGACATAATTAACAAGAAGATTAAGGGATTAAGGGTAAAGGTTGGCGGGGGTGGGGTGGGGGGTATGAGTGATTCAGTATGCCAGTACAGGTGATAATTCTGCCATAGCACAAGGTACAAAAAATGAGAAAGTTACAAATAATTGCTGGTGCAAAGTATGGCAAATAAAGAGGCTTCAAGTGTGCAAGTATATTAAATAAAAATGCCTAGTTATATTGCTAGTACATGTACTGAAAAACCTCTTAATCCCTTTTTATGCAGTCTCTCATGGTCCTTTAATAATTATTTTAGAAATATTTTAGCCATTTATGCACTGTTTAGCCAAATTCAGGAAGCGTTAACATTTGGCTAATTGGCTAAGGATCAGAGCAGTCCCTGCATCCTCAAACCAACTCAAACTACCTTCATACCTGTATATGAAAGGCGTGGTGTCCAGCAGTTTTCATGATATTTAACTCATTCCATCTTGAAGACGTCTTTTCCTGCTAATATATAAATATTGTCTGCTAATTGTATATGACTAATTTTGGGATTATTTAAAAAAAATGTGGATGACACTTGCATGGAAGAGCATTTCCAATATATGCCCATGGTCAACAGCTTTCCTTGGCATGCTCTGGGCCTATTGTTCCTAGAGCGCCCCAAGGAAAGCTGTTGACTCGGTCTTCTATCAGGGTGGAATGAGTTAAATCACACCTGACGTAATGCAAAATATTTTGACAGCAGACCAGTCAAATCCATCGTTAAGCCATTGTAAATTTCCCAGGGTGCCTCAAGAGGACTCGACATGCTCCGAGCAAAATTGTTCAACTCTTTGATTAGGTGTGTTGCAAAGGGTTAGGTGAAAGAAGATGTTACTCTGCTGTGTGGGTATTTGAGGCGTGTATGTCTTGACACTCTACGTGATCTAGTGGTATATTTATAATTAAAATACTTTAGAAGTAGACTCCTTGGCTCCCTGTACAAGTGTTTCCCACTAGGTTCTTTACAAACCCATCTCAGCTCAGCAAAAAGGCTATCTTTCAAAAAGATTTGATTTTTTTTTTTTTTTTTGGTGTTCATGGTGAAAGTGACTTGCTTTCAGCATGAAGAGCCAGGCTCATAATTGGGAAACGACACACTTTGCTCACAAGGGTAATCTGACACTGTGATCATATATCTGAGGTCCATGCCATAATTTGAAAGAATCTTGACTTCCTGTGATGGCAATTTTTCTGCTGTCACAGAAATTTTGTCTGTGCATTTCTGGCACACTATAGCTCATAGTTTTACAAGTGCTTAGTTATTTCCTGTATTTATTGAGTGCTTCAGATATTTTCCCAATTTATTAATGATGAAATAAATTATCCGGGGCAAGAATAACACTTGCACAAGGAAAGGTAGGCATTATGACATAGGTAACTCGATCTCTAAAGATTACTTACAGGTTATGACCTGGCCTCTTAAGATCATAGAGATAAAGGCCATATAAAGACAAAATTGAATGACAGAAGTGCTGATCAGTTCCAAATTTGAACGACAGTTTGAAAAACAAAAAGAATAGTTGCGAAATATGTCAGCTAAAACCAAGGCAACCAAATTTTGTGGTGATGCTGTCATCTTCAGATTGAAATCTATGGAATAACAGCTCAAGAATAAAGTTGCAAATTGGGATGTAATACAGTACAAGTTAAATTAGGCTTTGAGGTGAATGTTATGATCACACTGGATGAAGGGTGGTAGTTGTCATGCCAATTCATCAACAATCATGCTGGTGACATCCCCTTGAAGCTCTAAACAATTTTTAATTGCATAATTTCCTTTCATATTGAAGTATATTGCAAGCAGAAGGACTTTTATAAGGACATTTGAAGTGTTAATGAGAGTAATTGGCATACACATCAGGGAATTCAATAAAACTAAATTTTTGAGCCAAGCTGGCCTTTGATGGGAGGGATTGTCACCATCATGCCAAAATTCATATGGTTAATTCAAGGTGAGCAGTGCCATCTTTTAAAAGAAGTTGAGTTGATTACTTCTAATTGCTATTTGACTCTGATAAAATAGTTTCACCCCTCAGTCAATTATAATTGGAGAAGCTTGAAGTCTGAGCACTGACTCATTAAGCAGATACTGGTAAAGCTGACGGCCCTAGTCAGCAAGATATCTTTTATTTCACAGAGCACATTAAACTCAAATTTACCTCAATTGTACCTTGACACTATTTGACCTGAATAAATCTTGGTGACCTTGACCTCATTTTCAAGGTCCCTTTGGACCCATGTGTCTATCCAAAGTAGGGGTATCTGGTATGTGGACGTTGACTGTTCTAGTTTTAACAGATTTTTTTTTCACTTTTGTATAAAAGTGTATTAACTTAACACATACATGTAGGGATCTGTAAACTTGTATTTATTTGGGCATGTTACGTGTGTGTTAAAAGCAGGTAGTGTCCAGTTGGTCAGCAATAACTGTCCTGGTTATGGAAAAGGATGATTGGGAAGCAGCAAAATATTTGGCAGGAATAAAAACCACACACAAAAAGGGCATATTGGTACATGCCGATGTATTTGGTGTGAAATTACTGCGGGGAACTTCCCATTCTTTTCAAAAGAACAGAAATTATTTCTTCATTCTTTCCTCTATGAAGCTGTCAGGGATTAACTCTTTACCAACTATAGTTTGTAAATTATTTATGAGTATGTTTCATTGATTGGCAAGTCATGCCACGGCTTCTCTTCTGGCACTTTAATTATGACTTGCCACGTAATGCAAATCCCAGTGATGTCAGAACAGACGTTTCACTACTTGATTGAAAATTCAGTTCACAAGAAATTCAAATATGCATTTGTTGTAATAATGCCAGTTAAACACATTTTTCAAGAAAATTACCACACATACATTAGAACAGAAGGAGTTAATGTTGATGATATATAGCTACAAAGTCACCTTATACTATGCATTGCTAGCCAGCAAGTCACAGTTCATGCGCCTGTCATATATTCTCACTCCTTTTCTCTGACAGTTTATCTGTCATTAGCATTCTCTTTTTGCATGGACTGTTCTGATACATCCTCAAAAAATTCATCCTTGCAAGAAGATTCACCAGAACTGGTTAAGATACATCTGTGTTTGGAGCCACAAAGTTTGGAATTGTTTCAGTAGTGACTGCTGTCCCAATTTCTTTTGATAACTCATCAGGTATTGTATTACGGTGTAAATTTCTTCATTTCCTGTGTACACTTAGTTGATCATTTTTCAAGGTGGAAAAATTGCAAGAGTGTGATATGTAATAACAGAATGAATCAGAGCATTTGGCTCAAATTGTGTGGAAAACATTTTTTTCTTCTTCTCAGGTTTCTAGGGTTATGATGGTTTCACTTTGCACAGAATAAATATACAGAGGTTGAATTTCAAAGGCAAGAAATGTCCCATGATGCAACAGGCATAAAGTTCAGGTCCAAAAATACCTATTAAAATGTGTAAATAGTAGCACAGAGGGTAACCCATTTTTTTTTCTTTTCTTTTTCTTTTTTTTGGGGGTGGGGGGGAGGTAAACTTCATGCTGTTACCCATGGTTTTCAGTTCTCTGTTCTCTGCAACAAGTGGTGTGCAAAAAAAAAAAAAGATCAAATTTGCAGAGGAGATTCGGGTTCCCTAAAGGCATTTATTTTCAAGCATTAACACTTTCGGAGTTTTTAAATTTCAGGTATTTCATGTAAACTTTAAATGAGCTCCTGTGGACCGTAAATTGTATAAAACATGTTTCAAAATATTTTCCACGTTTTACTCCGATAGTTTAATGCAAAAAGTGAAATATGTAAAAATAAAGTTATTACAAAATATAGGTAATTTACTGTATGGTATTAAGGCGCAGATCAAAAAATTTTTGTCTGATATTTTCCCAATGGTAAATTCCAAAATATGGTAGAGAAAATTGTGGTGAGGCAGTGTCTAGGTAAGATCTTGCAAAGAAAATTGTACAGCATGCCAAAGCCTGCACACAAACTGGTCATCAGGCAACAAATATACTTCCAAGGTCTCGTCAGGAATTTCCGAGGTATGGTACATTTTTTCTTGCACCTTTGCAGCCGTGACTATGGGTCAAAAAAAGAGGCCTTTTGAAATAGCCTTTTCCAGGATTACCTGGATAGAACATGCCTAAGAAGGCATATTGCATGTACAAACGTGCCTCTGCTGGGGTCCTCCTCCCATATGGATGAGAACCTGTGAAAATGAGAAGAATCGGTGTTAGAGGACTGGCCAAGAATTCCTTTGATCATACAATGTTCTTGTCCACCAGCAGGTGAACTATGCCAAGGCTGTGTGTAAGACCTGCTCCTTGGTTTGTACCTTCTCAGAGGGCGCTCCCAGGTCACCGGGCAACAATTTATGAATCTGCTCGTTGCTGACACCCAAGTAAAACTGTCCATCAGTGGGGGATTCTGTAACCGTAGAAACGTGAGAAACCATGCACAGGTCCTCTCCGGTCCAGATTCTTTGCGTGCAGAAATTCTCCGTCAGCATTTGTGTACATTTTGTTATGAGCACCAGAACTGGGAAAAATCATAGGCTGCCGTATTAACCCCATTAGGCCTGTTAACCCTTTGGTCCATAGAGAAAAAAAGGCTGGTGCCTTATCCTATGTACTAATCCAATTTAAGTTTTGAATTTTCACACATATGAAGTGTCTGTCAAACCCACATTGTGGAGAAAGTTAAATGGGTGACAAAACTTTGATTGATTAGGATCATAGTGAAGACATACACAGGAGTAGTGAATAAAACTTCTTGAAATCATTTTTGATGTTATAAATCAGGAATTTTTTTGGACTTCATGAACAGATGATGATGATGTTATAAATGAGAAAGACTTTTGGACTTAATGAACATGTGTGCATGTACTTGATGATGATGAAGACAACAATGATGATGATGATGACTACAATGATGATGATGACTACAATGACCACCACTTCCACCATGATGGTGACGACAACCAGTCAATATTACCCTGATTAAGGGGCATGATATACTGTCTATATTGATGAAGAGTGATTCATCAGTTGTGTGTCACCTGATCATCTCAAATATTCTTACCTTTCCATAAAATTAATTCAGAGATCTTTCCTATGTTAAGAGAAAAAAAATGAAGAGATGAAATTAAGGCTCATTGCATTGGGACAAGTATCCACATTCTGGCTGGCCAGAGTTTGACATTTCAGCTAAATAATGCTCACAAGATGTCTTGTGTCTGATTGTTTACCTTGCAAAACTGCCACAGGTTCTGTGTTTACTTATTTTTCTCTCTGTTTATCTGCTTACAGGTGAGTAAAAGTGATGGGAGTACACAGTTCAGATGTGAACTTCACCAGGTTCACTTTCCGTGAGTTTATGCCACACCAAGGTAAGGTTTGTTAGTCTGTGAGGGAAAAATGGATATTCTGTATTTACATATATTTTACAAACAGATTTTGCACATATCCCAATGCATTTTTTACTGATTTCAGGATGGCCATATGGAATTGCTTGAGGGAAACTTGAGATGTGTTTATTCTCCGAGAATATTTATGAACATAAAGTATGGCATATGGCAATATGTGGGTATGAATGAACTGCACTGCCAGGTACGGAGATTTCATCATTCATTTGATAAGCCTTATACTGACTTGGCAGGCTGATGAATTATGGGTAAGGCATCAGAAGAGATGGAAATAGGATGTTTAAGTTTGGCTGATGGTTACATGGGTGGCATATGTACCGGTACTAGGCCAAGGTATATAGTAATAATATGAGGGGTCCATACGGTTAAGCAGGGTCAAGGTCACATTAATGAGTCAACCTCAAGGTCACTCATCCATACTCAAAACAACCAAGGTCAGCACATTGGAAATTCTATCCATATTAATGGCACTTGTACCGCATGCCGAAAAGTGTTACTGAAGCGATTTTTTTAGTGATGCGTGTTGATACAGTTGATTGCCAGACAAAGTTGCAACTTTTTGGTTCAAGGTACATTTGGTGAGATATTTAAGGCTTGCTTACAAACTTAATGAAGATACTGGGACAAATTCTTGGGAGGGTGGTGGTGTTCTTTTAAAATGGCGTAGAAGATAAAAATAATGATACTTTGACCCATGGGTTAATTTTTTACAGCGCAAGTGAAAAATGGCAGAGCAATAAATGAGATGTGGAAAGTCAAAAATTAACAAATTGTCAAAGTGTGAATCTGTTGTAATCTTGCAACTTCTTGCCAAAATGAATTGCTAGGACAAAGAATGGAGCCACAGTTTCTTAGGATGTGATGTTTAAAGTGGAAGCAGAATGAGTTTATGTGAAAACTGATACACCTGCAATTCTCTACATCAAAACGACTACATATGATTTACAGCCTACATGTGCTGCCTCTAGTTCTTGATAAAAATCCCCAAATCGGTTGGCCATAATTCATCAATTATTTGAGAGCTGATTCTAGGAAAGGGAAAAACAGATAGACGGATTACATGAGGCTGTAGCAAAGGTCGTTTACCACCAGCAGCCACCCAGTTTTCATTGCCTACTGTGTCGGAAAATTTGTAACTGAATATAGAACTAGTGATTTCCTGTTATAAGATGTGCAGTAATCTGTTGGCATGAAAACCATACATGAGAATGTTTGGTAAACGATAAGGTAGTGACATAGGTAATAACAACAGATGGCCAGTATGTACACCAGCTTCCAACACTAACCATATATCTGTATAACATTTATCACTCTTGCTGGGTGATTAAAGGGTTGCCTGGTTAAAATATGCAGGAGTGATAGAGAGCGTATAACAGTTTTTACTTTTCTCCCTAAAATGGCAGGGAGAAAATTGATTTCACTTACTTAGGATTTAACCCATCCTCTCCCTAAATGACAGATATAAATACATCTTCAATTGCTCAGAAGTGCAGTTCTTTTTGTCCTTAAATAGCAAAGAACAGGTCATTCCACACCAGTGCTCAGTTATTGGGCCGTTTTATTGCATACGACACATACAATGGTGTATCTCTTCAAATACTCCCAAGTGCTCAAAGATTTACCTGATCCTTCCTAGAATGGCAAAAACAGTATTTACATACAGTCTGCTTAAACTATAGTCTTTGTTCTCTCCATGCCAATGGCTAATTAGTTGGGAATTGCATACATATTCATAACAAATAAATCATGAAAAAGGTATAACATGCCCATTTTAAAATTGGCACTCTCTCAAGCAAGCATGTTGCCTATAGGTGGCACCACACGTATCCCCCCCCCATCCAGTATGTACCTGTTTCAGGTGGAGACACCTGGGTGATTAGTAGAACATGCTTTGTTCATTTGTTAAAAATGTCATGTGACACAGGAAGTAGGTGGCTGTCACCATTCTAAATAGTGTATGTGGCATGTGCTTTTGCCCAGTGCATTATGCTGGAGGGGCACTAGTTGCAGCTGCAGACAAGGCAGATGAAGTATGACTTTTTGTGTCATAAATCAGCCACCAAAGGCTTTACCAACATGGTGGACACTGAATTAACTTTAAGACACATGGATCAATAGCAAGAATTGACAATGAATTACCAATGTTTCAATGGCTTGATTCATGTATCATTCCACAAGAGAGGTTCAAGTTGGGATCGGTCCTCTGTTTTTTGTTCTTTGACTATTGTTCATTTATATCAGAAGTATGAATATTTTGAGGGAAAGTTGGGTGCTTCCGTTCCTGGTGTCTTTCTTTCTTTCTTTCTTTCTTTCTTTCTTTCTTTCTTTCTTTCTTTCTTTCTTTCTTTCTTTCTTTCTCTCTCTCTCTCTCTCTCTCTCTCTCTTTCTCTCTCTCTCCCTCCCTCCCTCCTTCCCTCCCTCCCTCCCTCCCTCCCTTCTTTTTCTTTCCTTCTTTCTTTCTTTCTTTCTTTCTTTCTTTCTTTCTTTCTTTCTTTCTTTCTTTCTTTCTTTCTTTCTTTCTTTCTTTCTTTCTTTCTTTCTTTCTTTCTTTCTTTCTTTCTTTCTTTCTTTCCCACCCCTTCCCTCTTCCTTTTGTTTCCTTCCTTAATTTCTCTTTGCCTTTTTGCCTCCCTTGTTTCTTTCTTTCTGTTCTGTTCTTTTTTCTTTCTTTCTTTCTTTCTTTCTTTCTTTCTTTCTTTCTTTCTTTCTTTCTTTCTTTCTTTCTTTCTTTCTTTCTTTCTTTCTTTCATTCTTTCTCTCTGTTTCCTTATTTCCTTCCGTCCATTCTTTCTCTTTTTCTTTCCTTGTCTTATGTCCTTTCTTCCTTCTGTTCTTTTTCTTCTTTCTTTTCTTCCTTATTTCATTCCTTCCGTTGTTACTTCCATAGTCTTGCTCTCTCTTTCTGTCATTGGGGGCGGTTGTGTGCTGGAAATGGAGCAAAATATGGCAGGTTAGTCCACATCATTATGACGGTAAAGAGGAGAAAATTCCATTACAAATTGTACAGGTGCAGAGGTAGAGGCATGTTGGATATTTTCACGATCAATTAGAGAGCAATTTGTGAAAAAAAAATCACAACTGTTACTGGATTTTTCATAATTAGGATCAGCGATTCAAAGCGAAGATTGTGTTTCACCTCCAGATCAGGTCAAGCATGTAAAACAAGTGACTAAAGGCTGGTGCATCAGAACATTTGTGATGCTCTGGTGGAAGGAAATTTGATAGGCGTAATTGTGATGGATGAGCAGTATGTTACTGTTTGCCTTAACTCTTTTTGCAGCAGTTTTGTCTTTCAAAATGTTCACATGAAGTACAGTGATACCTGCATTTTAAGACCACTGCCGTGAGAGGCCACCTGGCTTTTTGTGACCACAGTTCTTATGGCACAACAGTCTCAATTCTTTGTAAAATTTATCTCCAATTAGAGACCACCTGTTATATGTTACCATTTTGGCTGGCAGAAGGGGTGGTCGTAAACAGTAGGTACTTCTGTACTTCATTTTAATCTGCTTGAAAGCTTGAAAAAATTGGACAGATTATGATAGGGAGAGTATAGAGAGGCTCATTATAATGCTATGTACAGTCAAGGTAGGGTCACAGGCAGCAGCTCTCTCTGGATTTGGTGGGGCCTTTTGGGATGTTAAAAAAATGAGAGGAGAAATTAGTCAAGGCAAACAGTTTCAGATGGCTATAGATTAATGGTATGCTGTCACAAAGGAACGGTGCAATTTCTGCTGCAGGGACTGACTGTGACGCTGCCTTTGTGCCTAACGTTGATGCCTTCAGTCACTGCTGGGGATTTGTGGAAGCAGAGTATGATTGTGTAAAAACTAACCATTACAGGCTTTTGTGAAAGAGATTAGAAATGTCAAGTTGCATGGGACAGGGATGCCACAGGCAGACTTTTGTGTCCGCCTGCACAAAAGACTTCTTGTATGGCAGCTCACGTCTGGTCCATGCATATTAAGCTTTAATGACTCAGAAAAACCTTGTATAGGTCAAAGATCAACTTTTAAAGATTGCAGAGTAAAAATATTTGGTAAAAACAGAATTTTATATGTCTATGCCCTCCTCTGGCAAATGAAGTTTGGGAGTACACTGCCTTCAGCTTCTCCAATTGTCTGTTTTCAGTTTATCCAACTCTCTCACTTTAGCAGAATCTTACATGTAAGGTGCAAAATATATCAAAATATGTGTATATCCCTTGCCATATCAAACTCAAATTCACCTCAATTCTACCATGACACTCGATGTAGACCTGATGATATTTTGGTCACCTTGGCTTTTTTTTCAAGATGACCGTGGCCTCATTTTTGAAGTGACCTTGACCATATTTTCAAGATTACAGGGCCCATGTGGGTGAAGAGGGGTATATTCTACTCAGTCAGCAATGACCCTTCAAGGTTTTTTACCCATTAGCCTAAGTTAGTCCGAAAGGGAATTGCTGTTCCTTTAGTCACCCATCTGTCACTCATTACCACTCTAAGCCTTGAATAGAAAGAGATGGCCATGTTATTTTTCACCTGGGACAAGCATCCTATAATATTTAAGTAGCCTGTGGAAGGTCAAGGTCATGTGTGTATTATGACATGAATTGTAGATGTCAACTTGCAAACCAATGTTAGTACTCTAACTCTTGAATGCCTGCATCTAGCCATTCGGATTTTGTGGGAGTTCAGGAGCATGTAGGATGGTTTCAGAAGCCTGGTGAAGGTCAAGGTCATGGCTCTATATTTGACCTGTTTTCAAAGGTCAGAAGTCACCAATCAAATGTGTTAACACTCTAACTCTTGTACAAATGCAGCCAGCCATCTGAACTTTCTATGATCCATCTGAGAGTGTTGTAGAGGTCTATTGAAGGTCAAGGTTGTAGTTCTATATTGGGCCCTTTTCAGAGGTTAAAGGTCATTGCTCAGTGACCTTACTGCTCAAACTGTTGAATGAATACAGTCAGCCATCTTAATTTGGCTTGAGCTAAGCATCTAGGAGTGTTATCAGAAGCATAATAAAGATAGAGGTAATATCTCTTTTTTTTTTTCTAACTCATTTTTGAGAGGTCACTGATCAAGTATATACCAGTGTTACTCTTCAAACAATGCAGCCAGTCATCTAAATCTTGCATAAGCCAAGTGTCTTGGGGAGTTTCAGAATCCTATTGAAAGCCAAGATCATATCACATATATTTTAGCTTTTTATTTTTTTTCCAGAGGTCAAATGCTACTGATCACATCTATTAAAGTAATATTGGCTTATGCTTGCAAAACAGTGCTTTTTAGGATCATGGTCACTATAAATCATGATTAGGAAATCATGCACATGCTGTCCTCTGGAGCTGTAACATTTGACCTTGAGTGATCTTGAAAGGTCAAGTCAATGTCACTGCTTTAATTTCTGTTTTTCACTTTTGTGAGAAGTGTAATATAGATTCCAAATTTTCTGGTATTCTGATTGAGCATACAGGCTCTGAGGGCTTTTTTTTCTTTTTATTTGCTTCAGCATTTTTGTTTGTTCAATCAGAGAAATAATGGACAAGAACCTAAAAAAAGCCACTTGTGCTTGAATACATTGTATTTGCTGAATGTGGAATTCTGGTCCCCTGTAGATATGTCAGGTTCATAGGGTATGACTAGCTGAGTAATATTTTGCGTCTACTCTGAACATGTACGGCAGTGTATACTGTATATGCATATGCAGATCAGAGGTACTCACATTTTATGACCCAGAAACTATGACAAATGGGATATAAGACTTCAGTTATTTACACAGGAAGGAGCTGTTAACATATTATATCTAGCTTTTTGTGAGTGATTAGCTTGGTGTATGTTGTGACGTGTAAGGGGTACTATAATGTAATGACAACCAGAGTGATGCACGGAGCTTCACAAATGGAGCTGTTGTTTTATGTAGCAAGCAAAATGTCAGGCTGTTGTTAGGAGTTAGAACAGTCCCAAAGTAGTATTTTGATGTGGGGTCCATGTCAGAAGAGGCTTGTATATCTAGTGGGTGTAGGCATCAAACAGAAGCAACAATGTACAGATCCCAAAAATAAAAAAGGGGATCAGATGGCTTTAGAAGAGATATAGCACAGTGCTCCCCTGCTCCCCACCCCCCGCCCCTCGCATCAGAGCCCACCTGTCTTAAAAGACCACCATTCCAATGCACAAAGTGCCTCATTCCAATTATGTTGACCCCTCTGCAGAGGCCAGCCCTCTTCAAAGGCCAGTTTTAGGCTACGTGTGGGGTGGCCTTGTAAGTGGGGGGTGGGGGGTGTACTGTACACGCCCTCCTGGCATGGAACAAATGATGAAACTGGAGATGGGTGGGGAGGGGAGTAGAGTGGAGAATGATTGACATTGGGAGGGGGGGGGGGAGCCACTGATTAGTGTGTACCTGCTGGGTACCAGTAGTCTCCATAAGCTACATGTGGGTAAATAAGACATGATAAACACTGCTGTCAACAAAGAAAACCTGGACTTCAGAAGACACCATATTTTTCGTTCTTTCTTGTCCCTGTGTAGGCTGGCTGTGATCTGAGGGTCGTGGGTGGGTCGCATTTTGATGTTAGGGACCTTGCCAACACAGGGTGCTCTCCTACAACTGCCTCAGCTCTGTTGTTGTGAAGGTTAGGAGTTTGAAAGTCATTGTTGATAAAGTGGTTTTCCTGTGTGGGGTATATGTTAGAAATAGTAGCCAGGTTTTATGCGGGATTTATTTTTGAAGAAACTGCTTGAGACGCTTGGTGACTGCTGTACAGACCATGTCTCCTAAGAGACCACACAGTGTGAAGACCCACACTCAAGGCCATTGGGCTAGATAGATAGATAGATAGATAGATAGATAGATAGATAGATAGATAGATAGATAGAGAGAGAGAGAGAGAGAGAGAGAGAGGGAGGGAGGGAGGGAGGGAGGGAGGGAGGGAGGGAGGGAGAGAGAGAGGGAGAGAGAGAGAGAGAGAGAGAGAGAGAGAGAGAGAGAGAGAGAGAGAGAGATATGGATAGAAGACCTATCTATTTTCCTGTTAGATCAAGGACCCTCTATCTATAAGAGCCTCTATCAATGATAGAGGGTCCTTGGTTAGATTTAATTTTAATTAACCCTTTTCCCCTTGAATAAAGACTGAGTCAAAAGCTTTCCTTGGCATGGGTTAACCCATGCCAAGGAAAGCTGGGTTAACCCATGCCAAGGAAAGCTGGGTTAACCCATGCCAAGGAAAGCTGTTGACCTGGGTCATGTTGTCTTGACAGGTCTCATCTTCAATTCTTGGTCTCGCACTTAATGTTGAAATGTATAGAGGTAAAAAAATCAGTCAAAAAACTCTTGCTGAATGAGAACTTAGCTTACTAAGAGTATTGTTGTTACAATTACCAGGCCCGATTATCTATCTATCTATCTATCTATCTATCTATCTATCTATCTATCTATCTATCTATCCGTCTGTCCGTCCGTCCGTCCGTCCGTCCATCCATCCGTCCATCCATCCATCCATCCATATCTATCTATCTGTTGGTTTTTGTTTGTCCATATGTCTGTCTGTCTATCTTATTTTGTTTTATTTAGTTTATATATATATATATATATATACATATATATATATATATATATATATATATATATATATATACAGTAAAACCTCCCTTACCGAACACCTCTATATACCGAACACCCCCTTATACCGAACACTTTTTCTCGGTCCCAATTTTTTTCCCATATGCTTCCATTATAAGCAAACCTCCCTATACTGAACACCTCTCTATAGTGAACATGAACACCTCAAATGAACACCATTTTCCAAAAAAACCTCCCTATACTGAACACACATTCAGCATATTTTTGTGTATTTGCAGGGGGTAATTACTGATAAGGCTGAAACTAACCAGATTAACTTCAGAAACAGGCTTAATTATTGCTTATACCAGCAGCAATAGAAACAATCCACAGACAAGCTGTTGAGCACCTGTTGTCACTTCTATAGATGGCAACAACAGGGTGGAGGGTGAAAGTGTCAGTGTCACTAAGCAACTTGCTCCTATCCTCTCAGGGATAATTGGACCATTTTTGGGTGTTTTCTTTAATCATTCTAATGAACAATAACTTATAAATTAAGTCATTACGTTTGTCTCACCAAAGCCACGGGATTTAATTTCTATAGACTGAAATGAGCAACAGCTCTGTTAAAATAGGTGCAAGGTCGTAAGCATGTTATTTCAATATGAACATACACCATATGTTATAATGTTCTTTCATAATTATATATACATGTGCATGTATACATCTGAACTTTGCTCTATCATAGTCAGTACATCTTTCCCAAATCATAAAACAACCAAAAATTACTTCTTTGTTGTTCATTTATTTAATGATGTACATGTAGTTAACATGAGTATCTCCCACCATAATGATCTCAGCTGGTATCTGTATAGTACGGTTGGTAAGACATGAGCCCACAATGTGGAAACCTCCCTAAACTGAACACCTCCCTATACCGAACACTTTTGTTCGGTCCCATGGGCGTTCGGTATAGGGAGGTTTCACTGTATATATATATATATATATATACATATATATTTTTTTTTTTACTTTTTTGTACAAAACAGGTTCATGAAGGCAAGAGATGTTTTGTTTCTTGTTAGCAGGGTAACTAAAGTTGAATGAGGAAAAGTTACCTCCTGGGGGTGAAGAACACTGACTTAAATCTGCCTGTCTGCGCCAGCAACTTAATGAACTTTGACATTTTTATCCTGTGAATCAACAGCCCTGCAATACCTCCATTGTATCACTACCAAAAAAAAAAAATAATAATAATAATAATGATAATAAATAAACTGTTATCAAACTGTGTATACTTTTTTTTTTTTTTTGAAGTGCTATTACCATTGTGTCGTTTTTACCAGACTGTGTATACCCCATGTCTATTCCACTCCCTAAGGGTTAGACAAATTTTGATGAATTTTGACCTTACCATAACAGATTTAACAGATATATTTTTAAGCTCAAGTCATTAGTGGGAATATGGATGCAGAGCAACGTCTGACCAATAAATCACATGATTTCGAGCCCCATTCCTGGGACTAAGTGAAAGCACAAATTGAGAGATACTATGAGAAGGCATGTAGGTAGACATGCTGTAAATTAGATTATTTATGACAGAGATTGAGGGACAAGGATCACTTAGTGGTCAGAATTTTTTTTTACCAAAGTGAGGATGAAGGAGCAGCTTTTAGTTAAAGCTGTTATGATCTAAAGAGCATCTTTTTAATTAAATCTGGTTAAAAAAATCACTGTAGGTCCATATAATTGTGCTGATGTAAATGGGGAGAGGGGAGGGCAAGGGGTAAATTTTCACAGGGCATATCATACTATAGTATGTCAGAATAATTTCCAGTTTTCATATGCATTGCTTGTTGCCCCATGCAGGTACAAAGGAATACGCCCCCTGAAATATCTGGGGTTAGACAAGCTATAGAGCCATGTATGTAGGGTAGGAGATGTTTTGGTTTGTCTGGGTGAAGCTTGCCTCACAGCCCCTCAAAGTGGCCTGTATAGGTTAGGTTAGACATATAAATGTACATTCAGACAGGTGCAGCGTTGCCAACCTGCCAAACTTAAAATCTGGGAGATAGAAAGTAAAATTAAGGGAGATTGATAAATTAATATGAAATATAGAAGGGAAGTATTGATGAATTTCCGGGAGGTGACTCAAAATTGTCAAAAATCCACACTTTTTCAAGAATTTTAAGCATAAAATCCCGGGAGTCTCCCGGGTAATTCGGGAGGGTTGGCAACACTGCAGGTGTCTGGTAACATCTATCCAGCAACATAGAATGTGCCAGTGCAGATAACTGGCCATATTTGTAACACCAGGGGGCAGCAGTGCTGTTGATTTATTTCGGAAGTACACGTACAGTTTGTAAAGCAGTTTTAAAATGCAAATTAGGTTATTTTTTTTTTATACAGTTGGCACAAATAATATAAATGAATATTTTATGAATAATTCTTCATGATGGTTTGAGCCCCTAATAATGAGTTGCAACCCTTCACCCCCAGGTTTCACGGCAAACCCAGAGCAGAGATGAAGACTTGGATGTGTTGCCTACTATACCCATATGCAAATTAATCATTGATAACAATGACTACTGCTAGCTAATATATGGTGACTGGGGGCCTTGTTCTTGTCCCAAAGAGTAAGTGGATTTCTTTTTGCGTCAGAATTGTGGAGGTGTCATACCACATCTATCACATAAGTTTCATAAATTTTATTACCATTAACCCTTTCCCCCTCAAACCGGCCAAAACTGGCTGGTGGTCAAATGTCATCTGCTTCAATGTTTTCAAATAATTTCAGCAGTAATGAAAAACAATTTTAACTTAGAATTGTAGATGAGCCCTATCAAGATCACATGCCCCAGGTCAACAACTTTCCTTGGCATGAGTTGGGCAGTGCCCAACTCATACCAAGGAAAGTTGTTGACTCGAGTGTCAATTCAACGGGGAAAAGATTAAATAGGTTTAGGAAAAGTCCTATGGGAATAACCATCACATGCCAAGATGAGCTTCTTTCTGCTTCTGAGTTCCAGCCTAGTGTCTACTGCAAGTTTGTGTTATCTGGACAACAAATTATAAGATGAAAGGTTCACATTATTAACTCATTCCAGACTATGGTCACAGGCCTTGGTCAGTGGTTCTGGCACTGCCTGGCAAGTCATGCTGCAGCTGTCCTTGTGGCAGCTGCAGCATGACTTGCCAGGCAGTACCAGAACCGCTGACTTAAGATTATAGGCATGTTGGTACTTGAATGAAGGCTCTTTTCGCGAAGAATTTAAATATGATTGTTGTCTTAAATCTAGGTAAATATACAAAAAAATCAGGGACTGGTGTGGAGGGAGTTAACAGGCTTAGGTGTGAATCATTAATGCTAATGTTTTACTATTATATGTTTACTTCCTCTGTGATAACAGGGCAATTGGGTTGCAACTGTTCATATTTGACATTATATTCTCGGCATATCATCTTGGAAACAAACAAAAAATTGAACCCAAACAAGTAGCACCACAGGCGATTATCTTAATGATTACAGTAATAAAATTCTCTCAGACATCGCCAAATCTTGTCAATGTAGAATAAAGACTGCATACAGAAATTCTTTTGGAGATAAGTTGTTTTCCTTTTGGGGACTGACCCATGTCAAATTGAATCAGTTATGGTGAAATTCAATCAGAATTCCTGGCATCTTTTCCTGATCATGGGATCTTTCTGTCTGCAAATTCTCCAGAGGGGCCTCCTGGTTACAAAGCAGACTGGATGCTGTGATATATTGTAGGGGTTTCAGAATGTACACATAGAGCTGCGGCTCTGATATTGATGAAAAACACTGTCAAATATAATGATTGCTTATGACACGTGTCAATTAAGTATCTCCTGGAATTATGACATAATCCTCACTTGATAGGGGTAATTTGGGTCATTTACTTCATATCTGTCTTGCTGTGGTAGATTTTTTTTTGGCCCACTATGTTTTCCTTGAGACCATTTATAGGATGCTGAATTGATACATTACTACATTGAACTAAAATAAAATAAAATGGTACAACAATTATATTGTGCACATTCAATTACTTGCAACAATGAGAGCTATATATTTAAGCATGTACGCGAAAAATGGTACTTATTGCAGTTTTATGATGGGGAGAAATGATGCTAAACAAAGTACCTGAATAGTAAAATACTAAAGACCACATCTTGTACCGTATACAAGATGGAAAAAGCTCTGTTTTCTCAATTGACATGTTGCTGATATGCGGCAGCATCGACAAACGGCTATAATTAACTGCCTGTCACAGCACTTCCGAGTGGTCTCAAAATAACAGCTGTTGCTGGGGAATGAAATGGCAGCCATTTGTGTCAGCCCACAGAGATGTCTAAATGGGAGGATCATAGTACATCTGGTATAAATGGGAGGATCATAGTACATCTGGCATAAATGGGAGGATCATAGTACATCTGACATAAATGGGAGGATCATAGTACATCTGGCATAAATGGGAGGATCATAGTACATCTGGCATAAATGGGAGGATCATAGTACATCTGGCGTAAATGGGAGGATCATAGTACATCTGGCATAGATGGGAGGATCATAGTATATCTGGCATAAATGGGAGGATCATAGAGGATCATAGTACATCTGGTATAAATGGGAGGATCATAGAGGATCATAGTACATCTGGTATAAATGGGAGGATCATAGAGGATCATAGTACATCTGGTATAAATGGGAGGATCATAGAGGATCATAGTACATCTGGTATAAATGGGAGGATCATAGTACATCTGGCATAAATGGGAGGATCATAGTACATCTGGTATAAATGGGAGGATCATAGTACATCTGGCATAAATGGGAGGATCATAGTACATCTGGCATAGATGGGAGGATCATACAGGGTTTTCCCTACGATTTTCTTAAAGAGTAGTGAGATTGCTAAAAATAGCAACAATAGAAAAATTAAAGCCCTACACTCCTATTCAATATAATGAGGATAATGATTTCAAAGCCCTGAATTTAGATGTAAAGCCCTAGAATTGTAGTGCTATAGGGCTTTGGGGAAAACCCTGGTCATAATACATCTGGCATAAATGGGAGGGTCATTGTACACCTGGCTCATCATCATGAATTCTGCAAATGTAGTTCCCAATCTGACCACATGGGGGCTCTGTATGACAGGAGACCTTGCAGAGGGCATTTGTATTGGCAATGATGCTAGTGGGATCTATATCTGCAATTCACATTACGTTTTATTTTGTCATCATCTGGTTAATTACATAAGGAGTCAGCCCACATGAGGTGTCTTGCTGCCTGCTAACATGAAATTAACAAAACTACATATATTTAAGGACAATATTCAGAGTATGTCCAGTAAGTCCAAATTAATTCTGATTCTAGATATTGACAGGATGTATTACAGAGGTGTTCAGAAAAGTCAGAGTTTAAGTCCCTGTCATTAGAGACCACAATCTCATGGTTGCATTACAGATTCCCAAGTTCTCTCTGTCGTGAGAGATCATCTGGTATTTGAGGCCACATTTTGGTTGCAGTGGGAGTAGTCTGGGGTAAGAGGAACCACTGTGTAAGACTGTCATTTTGTGTTTTAGGGTGATTTGATTTAGTCCCAGTTATGCTTTGAGGTGCCACCCAAGCCCTTAAATAATTGTGTGTATGTATGTATGGTTTCAAGGTAAGTAGTTTCCCAGTACTTCAATATTAACTCATTCCATACTATGGTCACAGGCCTTGGTCAGTGGTTCTGGCACTGTCTGGCAATTCATGCTGCAGCTGCCTTTGCGGCAGCTGCAGCATGCCTTGCCAGGCAGTTCCAGAACCACTGACTTAAGATGATAGGCATGTTGGTACTTGAGCAGAAGCTCTTTTCATGAAGAATTTAAATATGCAATTGTTGTCTTAAATCTTGGTAAATATATATAAATATCAGGGATTGGTATGGAATGAGTTAAAAGTGTCTCTCTTGTATGACAGTTTTGCTGTTACTATACCAGCACAATAAAGAGGGAGCACTGTAGTCTTTATACAGTGGTCCCCATCTTATAAGGCCCCCCTGACAAGAGGCCTCCCCTTCCACAGATAACTGCATCCAAACCTTAATATCTTCAAGCAGTCTTTGTGTGTGTGTGTGTGTGTGTGTGTGTGTATATATATATATATATATATATGTATATATATATATATTATATGTCTGTATGAGTGTGAGTGTGTATATACATGTGTCTATGTATGTATATTTTTATATGTGTATATTATACACAGTGACCCCCCTCTTATAAGGGCCCCAGAGGAGAGGCCACCCCTTCTACAAAGGCCACTTCTCCATCCAGCAAATGTAGCATTTTTAGTTCTGCTGACCTAAGGTCGCAGATCTTATGCAACCGCTCATGTCTGTCTGTCCATCCGTCCATCCATAAACTTTTGCTCATTACTGCAATACCATTCACGTTTTTCAAGTTAATCCAGTATAACTATCAGGACTTATATGGTGTAGGAAAATCTAGGTCAAGTTAAATTTTGCTGGCACCACCTACTTTATTTTGTAATATATAGGTCAAAATGTGAAAATCTTGTAGAAACATTAGCATCTTTAATTTTTGATGGATCTTCATGAAATGTGGCAGGATTATGGGGGAGGTCAAAATCTCAATCAAGGTTAATACTAGTGGTGCCACCTAGAGTTGTACAGGTCTATGTTTGTACAGAAATTATTTGTCAAAATGTGTTCACGCTTATATAAATTCATTATTTTAGCAAGGAATGCAGTTAGTCTTACCAAATTTATAGGATGTATGTTGTATCATGGCTGAAACAAGAATGTTACACATTTTGGATGACCTTGTTCTACTTATTCAAGGTCACTGTGACTATAAAGTTGATAAAGTTAAGTAGCAAGTGGTGTGCCTTGTACATTTAATTGTGGTTATGATATGAATAAACATTACATGTTTATTACAGAGACAAATCCCTATTGTACGTAAAATATACTGGTGGTGCCATCTATTGTATTTTATGGAGAATTTGCCAAATAGATGGTAAACATATTAAATTCATTATTTTCGCAATGCTCAATTTTTACATTACAAAATTTATAGGAAAGATACCATGGGTCAAGACTCGTTATTTGTTTTAATGTGAATGATGTTGACCTATTTTTCAAGGTCACCAGGCAAAACATGTACGTGAAAGTAAGTTAATTGTAAATGCAACAACTCTTACAATTTTCCATTTAGACATATATAACTTTCAGAACTAAAAGCAGGTTAAAAAAAGAAAAAACTAGGTCAAGTATGACATGGTGACGCCACCTACAATATTATGTAATATAGGGGTCAAAATGCGAAAATCCTCTGACTGTTCTAACATCTTTAATTTTTGATGGATCTTGATGAAATTTGGTTGGATGGTGGGCGAGGTCAAAATCTCTTGATCAAGGATGATACTGGTGGCCCCACCTATAGTTTTATGGAAATTATTATTAGACCAATGGATTGAAACTTACATCAAATCATTACTTTAGCAAAGAATGCAGCTTGTCATACCAAGTTTATAGGATATATGTCATCAGATCACCAGGCGTATGGGCCTCTTCTTATTGTACTTGTCCCCTCACTACAGGGTACCCCTCTTATAAGGCCACTTTTCTAGTGCATTTGGGGTGGCCAGATAGGAGGGGGACCACTACATGTATATAAAGTATACACACACACACACACACACACACACACACACACACACACACATACATATATATATATATATATATATATATATATATATATATATATATGCATATATAGAAAACAGCATCAAAAACTTTTCATTCGATATTGAAAGAATGATTCTGTCCTGTATGGAAAGTAGTTGAGCTGTATGTGTGTTAACCCTTAAAGTGCTGATCTAAGACTGAGTCAACAGCTTTCTTTGGGACACTTTGTGTGCAATTTGCCTACAGAAAGCTGTTGACTAAGACTACTTTTTTGTTTTAGACTAGGCCTGCTGGGATTTTAATGAAAGGTATCTTCATGAGGAATTTAAATCTTTTAACCATTATATGATTAACGATAATGAGAAAACGACCATTGCTGTGATTAGCACTTTAAGGGTTAATGCTGTGGCAAGGAGCCAGACAGCACAGACTGGGAGCCAGCGTGGCACTGTGTGACTCTAAACTTGAGTTGCCTTGTCAGTGGGGCAACTGCGAGGAGGCATCACTAGTTTGATGGAGGAAGAGATGCTGATGGGAAAAGGTGTGGAGCGAAAAATATGATATGATAGATGACTTTGGAGGCTGTTTTGTAACAGATGTCAGGCTTGGTGAAGCCATCAAGAAAGTTTATGGTGCTGTGTGGACATATTTTCATCAAATTCTTCCTCATGTCTCAGGTCTCTTACCAATGGCTGATTTGCGTCGTTTTCCCCAACTGACGTTGATTTTTATTGATTTCTTTCGTGATATTGCACACACAAACTGATTTGGGTGGAAGCCATGATAGTTGTAACTGGCTGAGCTCATGACGCCAAGACTGGCCGTAGCTTAAATAACACACAGCAGAAGCTGCGAACATTTTCTCACTTTCGAGTCAAGTGTGATATTGATAAATGATCTGAGAGTATAAGTACAACACGTAAAAATAGTCCGTACGCGAGAGGAGGCAACTATGTTTAGTTGCTGCCACCAGGGGGTGACAAAGTTTGGCAGTCTCATCAGGTTGTAAAGCCTGGCGTGAAAGTTAGTGGTTAACTGTGAGTATGGAATGTGATCGCTAATTGTATTGATACAGTGCTGTGTTCTGAAGTTCCGACCAGTACCAAGGTGATGAAACTCGGGCCAGTTGTGGGTGAGATATTTTTTACTTGAAGATGGGATGGTGTGTAGTTGTGGGTGCCCATAGTTTGGCCATGATGCCAGTACACATATGGAATTCAGGAAATGTCAAAAGCGTACCTGAATTATGTGTTGTATGGTGGCAAAGACATCAGAAACTTCTTCACAGCGACACATAGGTTGCCACTTTTAGGGGGACTTTTTTTTATTCTTGGTACACACAACATGAATGTACAAGGAGTTGAATTCTGAGACATACATTTTGAATATCTGTGATGAAATCCTAGCTGGATACTTCTCATTTTTTGTAAATTCTCTGAGGCAAGGCCAATTTGTATATTGCAGAAGCCTTTTTCAGGCATACTCAGTCTCATGCACACAAGTCAGTACCTTGTTGCAATTATACTTTGTGTACACAGACAATTTCAGACATAATTAAGTGCCTTATTTGGTCCCAAAGAGTAAAAAAAATATCAAATTTTGAGACTAGGAAAGAGACAGCAGCTGTGGTCAGGGCCAGCTGAAAGGACCAGATGTGCATGTATAATTAAGTCTTATAGGCACTAATCAACTTTGTAGAACTCTCATGCTTTGTGTTTTTTCTTTTATGGGGCACAGTGGAAACGGAGAAAATATGCCATGCTCATATCATGTGTCTGTGATGTCCATCATGTTGCATATGTACATTTCACTCATATATTTTTCATTTAGTATTCAAACATTATACATGGGAATCTGGAGAGGACAAGTTTTTGCTAGTGTCACATGTGTCCACTAGAGGGCACATCAAGCTGGATAAGAAGCAAGGATTTCAGCTTGTTTTCATGCAGTGCTTTTCAATGTCATGAAACACATTTTGTTGGGAAGCAAATTCTTCATTCCTAATAACAACCATAAAGAGTGATGCAAACTTTAGAGTTGGTAATCTGAATATTACTTGATCTTGACCCAGCTGTGTTGCTGTTCATTTTCAGATAATCGGATGAAAACATTTACAGTGGAACATAATGAGAGGACATGAATGTAAGTGGTATCTCCTCTGTGAATGTCTTACAACATGCACCTACCCCAACCCCAGCCTGTCACTTGGCTCCAGTATTTGTGGTGTTTGTACTAATGCCTTTGGTTTGTGGACTAGAAGCATGTCATTGGAGTGATACTTGTTTATTTTGTCTTCACTGTGCAACAATTATCTTTCATTTTGATGCATTTTCAGGGAACTTTTTGTCTTTAAAAAGGGAAAAAATTCTGTGTGGTTTGTACTTGATGCTTATCCCTCTCCCTTTGGATGGTGTTAGTAGCAGACTATCACATATGCATGCTTAGAACTGGACGTATTTTGAGTATGTTCAACCCTTTCCCACCCAAATCCCCCGGCAGTGCCCCAATGTCAAATTTCCTCTGCTCCAGTGTTTCTGTTTAAATTTATAACTCTTAGAAAACAAATTGGAAAATTGTTGACTCATGTTTTGTACATACCAGGAAAGTATTTTTTCTTGACCTGCACTGGGCACTAAGTGCCCTACCCATGCCAAGGAAAACTGTTGACCTGGGGCGTGTTACATCTTAATGGGTCTCATGTGCAATTCTCATTCAATTTGTTTGTCATAACTGATGATGTCTGTCAAAAACACTCAAGCAGACGACATTTGACTACCAGCCAGTTTGGCTTTTTTTTTCCCTTGGGGGGGGGGGGGGGGAGGTTGAACATGTGGTGTGGGCAGTTGTGCCCACAATGCACAATATACATGTTGTGGAAGACATATAAAGTAACCAAGATGACAGGAAATCACACTGTAGCTGGCATTGTACTTGGAAATATCTGAAACATCAGAGAGAGAGAGAGAGAGAGAGAGAGAGAGAGAGAGAGAGAGAGAGAGAGAGAGAGAGAGAGAGAGAGAGAGAGAGAGAGAGAGAGAGAGAGAGAGAGAGAGAGAGAGAGAGAGAGAGAGAGAGAGAGAGAGAGAGAGAGAGAGAGAGAGAGAGAGAGAGAGAGAGAGAGAGAGAGAGAGAGAGAGAGAGAGAGAGACTTCCGATTTATGGAGCAAGCAAAATGGTGGGTGAGGCCATCCTTAAAAATATGTTAGTTTGCTGTACATTTAAATCCAAATGTTAGGGGGGTATGTAGGTAGGCCAAAAATTTGGGAGGGGGGGGGGCCAAATCCTTATATTATAAAGATAATAAGATAGAATGATGAAGGATTTATTCTGTAAATAAAACAACATATTTGGGTAGGCAGTAAATTCATTGGGTTGGTCGGGTTACAGCAAACAAAGAATATTTTTAGGGTGGCCAGACTGATTGTTCAAGGCCACATCTGGACCACCTTAACACCTGGATGACAGCCTGACAATGCTCAATGTGCATGCCTTAACAGTTTTATTTGAAATCAGCGCAGTGTAACAAATTCAATTGTCAAAAATGCGATTGAGTGACACTTTATATGTCACATGACAAGGGACTAGAATTCACAGACTGAGAGGGTGAAATGTCCTGTTGTTACTCAGCATGGAACGCTGTACATACCGCAGCCCAACCAGGCAACTATAATCACTCAATCCATGCATGTTGTGTACAAACAAATCCAAGATGAATCTGTCATGCTCGGGTACCAATTGTTTTTACTTGATCTTTACTGGTTCACCCCAACCATATGTTGTCTGTCTGTCCGTCCATGGTTCTGTCTGTCTTTCCTTTGTTGATGAACACTCTATCTCAAGACTTGTTGGGCACCAGAAACTCAAATTTACCTGATTTGTTACTTGAAACCTATCTTCATTTTGGTACAGTTTGCTGACCTTAAACGTCTTTTCAAGGTCTTGGGAGCCATGTATGGTGTGAAAAGTGGTCTCATTTGTTAACGCTTTGTATTGAAGGGTCTCCAGGGTGGTTTTTTTTTTTTTTTTTGCATTGTTCAGCCTGGCCTGCTCCAGCTTCCAGAAGGGTTAACGATGTAACACCACAGCTCTGAGGCTCCAAGTACATGTAGCAGGGGCCTTAGTTGGAGCCTTTTGAAGACCAAGGCCTTTGATAACAATCACGTACATTAAATGTTTGCGAGACTTTTCCATTTACATACTTGGTACATGTACAGTGGTCACCCTCTCATAAGACCACCCCAAGTGCACCAGAATGTGGCCGTATCAAAGGGGTGGAAATAGAAGGACAAAATAGAAATGAGGGAAAAATAAATTTCAGCAACCATACTTCCTGCATTGGCAGTGGCCTCTGTGGACAAGATGGTCCCTTGTCAAGGGGGCCTCCTTATAAGTGGGGGACCACTGTATATCTAATTACCTGAAACTAAAGTGTATATACATGTATATTTATATAACCAGATTACAATGTATGGAGAAGTAATGGTTATTTGGCAATAACACACAAAAAGGTACGCCGTGATAAAACATACACGTACAAACATGGAGATTATCTGTCAGAAATGAAAAGATCAGACTATCAGCATAAGACGATATGAATTTTGACTGTGGTCATCAACCAAGCAAATATGTTCAGACCATGATTTTGAATGGTTGAGTCATATAATTAGGACAAAATCTGCTGAAAATACAGTTAGATATTAACCCTTAAAGTGCTGATCACTGCTACAGTGATCTGATTACAGTTAAACATATAATGGCTAAAAGATTCACATTCCTCATGAAGATACCTTTCATTCAAATTCCAGCAAGCCTACTCTAAAACAAAAAGTAGTCTTAGTCTTCGCAGCTTTCCTTAGGACACTTTGCACGCATTGTGCACAAAGTGTCCCGAGGAAAGCTGTTGACTCAGTCTTAAATCAATGCTTTAAGAGTTAAATGTACCAGTCTCTCATTTGGCACATTGAACTGTCACATCTGTTTGGAAAAAAGAAAAAAATAAGTCATCTGCTGGTTCTACACCATATATGTGCTGTCCACATTGAAACAGAGACTGACAGATTTCGTCTGATTTTAGAATTTGTAAACAAGTCAGTATTTTGGGACAAAGGAAAAAATATCCCCATTGAGTGTAAAAAGAGCCAATTAATGAATAACCCATTGATTGAAAATGAAGGTAGAAATCACCAACTTTTATTGGATCAGATTGCAACCTGTGTCAATTAAGGACAGCGGTTAAACCAGAGGATGGTTTGTGATTGTCTCATGTACAATTCTCTGCAGATTGTTTTTTTTTTCGTTAATGGTGAAATTATGTACAAAACAAGCAGATAACTTTTGACAACTACTTTTAGTTGGCTTTGGAGAGAAAGAGTTAAGTCCACTTCACTGACGGTTAATGCATACTGTCCCTTATATTTTTTGTAAACATTACAATTTTTTGTGTGCATAAGTCAAGCATAGTATATCTGAATTCCTTTCAACAAGCAAGTCCTGAGCCTCTTTGAGTAGTTTGGTGAGACAAGATCGTGCACAGTTATAAATTAGATAAGATTTCCCCAAGAAGAACGTAAACATGATTAACATGTCAAAGAATATGGGTAAATAATAGCTAAATGTAATATCTACAGATTAGAGAGAAGGGAAGTCTTAAGTCTATTTGCAAGTTGAAAATTCATTTTGACTGTCTGGAGACAGAACTGACAGCCTTCTTGGCCCAAATCCAGGCACATTGTGCCCATAGCGTGCTGTGGAGACAGTTGACCAATCACCTATATCATTGCTGTTGAAAGAAGAAGCAAACAATATTAAGGACACTGGACCATTTCTCATAATTAATTTTTTATTGAAAAAATTGCAGGCCAAAGTGTTGACATCATGCCCCAAAGGGTTAAACTCAACCACCCCACAATTTAAAGAAAAACTTGTGGAGATGTACATGTTCATTTCTCTTTATGACAAAGTGCAGGTCAGCAGAGCTGTTGAAAGTAATGCTTGATTATATATACAAGAATGAATTGATTAGTGTCCTGTACATTTAGATAAACCTTTTTGGATATGTAATGTAAAAATATACTAAATACATGTGTACTAAACTTTGCTAATTTTATATAAAAAAAGTTAGTTTTGTTTACAAGTCTCAAATTCTAATAAAAAAAAAAATTAAAAAAAAAACAGAAAAAAACAAGTCATAACAAATAAATATTTATAGAAGAAACTTCATTTTGTTGCATTTTTTAAGAATTCAGCTGATGGCCACAAACAGACCTGTATAATTCAGCCACTGGTAAAAATCATATGTATATAGATATACAGAGTAGGTTCTGTAACTTGGTGGTATGTTATGACATGACCTCTGACTGGGGTCACTCATTTTGTAATTACCACCAATGTGGACAGAGAGGTGGTGGACATTAATCCTTGTATATTCATATCACCCAAAAGCGCCTAGATGTAAATTGTTGTCTACCTTAATGTTTTTACGTAAATTTCTCATCAATTGAAAATATTTTTGGTGAGAATTTTCGGCAAGACCTCTCAGAGAGCCAGGCCCAGGGTCAACAGCTTTCCTTGGCACAGGTTGAGCACCCAAGCCATGGTAAGGGAAGCCGCTGACTCAGTCATTCTTATTCCAGGAAGGAAAAGGGTTAAAGGCCAAATACTTGCTCAGTGAGGTATCACCTTGTGCAGGGCAAAGTAGTTTACGCAAAATAGGCTCCGAAACATGTTTAGTAGTTACCCGCTGAAGACCCTTGAATTTATTTGGGCTGATGCAGCCTATGTCAAAATTATACAGAGGAACATGTGCAATATGGACAATAGTACTTCCATATGTATATAGGTTAGACAGGGACAGGTTAGCTTATGGAGAGTAAAGAGTTCAGACTGCCGAATAGGGTAATGACTTCTAGGAAGTGGTTCTGGGGAAAAAGACACAAATACAACACTGTTCAGCTGCTACAAGGGCATTGTAAGTAAACCTTGGCCAGGTACATATAGAGCACAGAGTAATACACTGATTGGGGCTTTTACCAACTCAATACAATGGGATCTACAGTGAAAACTCGTTAGAATGACACCATCTTTTCCCTATGAAATGTGTCCGATAACTGAATATGCCAGATAAATGAGTCAAATAACAAAGAAAATAAACCTTTTCCCAAGAAAATTTGTGTCATTATATTGAATGTGTGGGATATCTGAGTGTCATTATAATGATGTTTCACTGTATTTGTTTTGCAATACAGAGTTGGAAATCATCTCTGTGCACAGCAACAAAATGTGATTTTAGCGATAGAAAGATGAGGCAATCATTGATAAAAGTAGACACATAATGTGCCGAAATGCCCGACGGTTTCGTCCTTGCCAGGACTCATCAGAGGCAATTGTGTTTTGTACAACCCCAGAGTAAACATCAATATTTATATGTGTATTAGTTACAGGGTGTGGGTGTCTGTACCAACACTTTGCTCTGTGATTCAGCAAAAACTGAATGCTGCGTAAAAAAATATGTCGGTTCAGCAGCATTTTACCTGGCAAAAATAATCAATTTTAGCAACATTCTGCAATGATCAAAAGTGCATGCATGCACAGTTCTGGCAATTTTTTTTTAGATTGAAATGGTAGTAGGCTACATGGCTCTGCCAATATATTTTTTTTTTATTGTGCAAAAAGTACATGATTTAAGCAGCATTTAGCTCTTGCAGGTGAGCAGTTGTTGCTTGAGTGAAATTAAAAGAGACACAGACTGGACGGAGAGACCAAATGTTGGATTGCCAGTGTGCCTGGTCCGGGCGAGTCTGTCAAACACTTCTCCAAGTGACTTGTTTTCTATTGCCACTGATTTCGACACTGCGGAGTGGCAAAAGTTCAACTTGAAAATCACACAAATCACTCATTATATGCTTATTGTGACCACCATTCGACTCTGTGCTTGTGTCTCCGGTGTGTCATTGTCCTGTGTGCTTTTGGCAGTGTTTTTGAGGAAAACAATACACCAGAGTGCGACCATTGTGCAGCGTTGCATTGTGTCGAGAGTAGGTGTGAGATCAAAGAGGGCATTACATGGCATGTCACATGACCTCGGTAAGTGCTTGAGGATCTTCACTTCATGAAGGTACAGTTCTAGTCCTGTAGGTGTGATGTACTTTCTGGAGTCATGTTCGGACAACTCCTGTTGTGCATCGTAAGCTACATGTAACAACCGTGCGCAAATGTTGTGATGTCATCAAAATGTCACATTGCCAAGAAAAAAGGCAAACCCTTGGGCACATTTAATTTGATGTTAAATGGGCATCACATGAGTGCTGGAGGATGGAGGCGTTGTGAGGGGAGAGTAGGGATCCTGTTGTTATGAAAAAAAACCCCCACATTTATGGCCAGGTTTAATTTGATTTCAGATATTTAGAGTGTTTGGCTTCAACCCATATTAAGTATAGTTCCGGGACATGATAGAAAAAAAAAAACATCAATAGCATGCTGTGGGTGTAACCAGCATTGTATACTGTGGCTCTTATTGTAATGCAGCATATCCAGCGCCACCTACTGTCAGGAATTACCCAGGAAACTCACAAATTTCACAGTTCCCTATCAGCTTTCTCGTGACTCCAAATTCAGCTCACTACCACCTCACAGTTTTTGTGGAAAATCCAATGAAAACAAGAATTTAGGCTATATGTAGTATTGTTCATGAAACTTGGAAAAACTGCCATCAGGAGCAAAACGTCCATCATAATGACGTATGGATGGTAGAAATGTGCATGTCATTTTTTTTATAAAATCCATGTCGCTAGAACCCCAGGGATGGCTTCATAACTGATGTCAGTCGCCCTGTTACCACATCACAAATTCTCAGAAATATTTATAAAAGCACATTTCCATGACATCCAATCTGCAGTCTTTCTGTTCACCAAATCAGTATCACAACAGCCACAGTGTTGGCAGCCTGGCAGACGGACAGTCTGCCACATGGAAAGTAAAACTCAGGGAGATTGATAGATTGACATGAAATAGAGAAGGAAAATATTGATGAAATTTGGGGAGGTGGCTAAAAATTGCCAAAAATCTACAAATTTTTAAGAATTTTCAGCATATAATTGTAGGAGCCTGCCAGCCAATGAGGGAGGATTGGTAGCACTGCAGTCAGTCCTGGTCCATTCCCCAGTTATTTTTATCTGCTTGTAAAAAAATTTGTGATCCCAAAATTGTACAGTCAGAATGGAGAATTTATTGAAAAAGAAAAGAGAAAAATTATAGGGGCTTAATATATCATGTTATTCGGCAGGAACCATAGCTTTCCAAAAAATCTACTTACCCTTTCTCCTTAAACCAGCCAAAACTGGCTGGTGGTCAAATACTTTCTGCTCAGTGTCCTTGATTTATTTCCACAGTAATGAAAAACAATTTTAATGAGAAGGGTAGATATGATGATCCATCAAAATAACATGCCCCAAATCAAAAGCTGTGTTTGGCATGAGTTGGCCACAAACAAAGCTCTGTGTGCTCTGTCATAAGCTCTACATGTATTACTTCGAGGGGGGAGGGTTAATATAAAATTCTGGTCTTCGTATAATGATAACAATGGACGTTGCAGCATATATGGCATTTATCCCTTAAAGTGCTGATTTAAGATTGAGTCAACAGCTTTCCTTGGGACACTTCGTGCGCAATGCGCGCAAGTGTCCCGTGGAAAGCTGTTGACTAAGACTACTTTTTGCTTCAGACAAGGCTTGCTGGTATTTGAGTGAAAGGTATCTTCATGAGGAATTTGACTCTGTTAACCATTATATATTTAATGGTAATGAGAAAGCAACTATAGCAGTGATTAGGACTTTAAGGGTTAAAATAGTGAGACTTTTACTCCCACATATTGAGCCATATTTGTTTCTCGATTTGGGCAGGGAGAAAACTTTTCAACACCTAATATGAGATAAATATGAAGGCATTCTCATTTGGTTCACACACACAAAAAGAGTGAACAATTTTGAATAAATGGTTGATGCAGAATGCAGTTAATATGAATTTGCTTTAGTTTTGCAATCCAAATAAAATTGTTGAGTAGTTGAGTGTCATGCTGAGCCTCTGCCAGAAATGAGGATAATAGTTGAAGACAGCAGAGTGACAGCTGGACCTTTACATATATCATTGGCTGCTGTTCACGTACGATCTGCTATTTACTCACTGTCCCACTTTGGCTGGGTTTATGCATAACACCATGATAGATCAATCCTGCTGAATGTTGACTGAAATATTCCAAACAAACTGTACATGGCGTGGCACCTTGTGGATTAGTCGGAATGTAAACCAACTGTGAGGAGTGTTAATTAATTTATTCATTGAGTTGGTACAATCAACATTTACCTTGGTTTGACATAATGGTATACAGTGATACCTGTCTTAATACACCACACAGAGGACCACCACAGTGTCATTTCTCAATACTCGTGGTCTTTCAAGTAGTTAACCCTGAAAAGATGGTCTATCAAGGCATGTGATCTCTCATTGGGGTGGCATCCGGAGATGAGGATCCTTATGCCATTTGTAGGTCCAAATTAAACAGGATATGAGTTTGTAACCCATCCAGATTTATCTTGCCATAAGGTAGATGTACTTGGGGTTTAGAGTAACGAGGTGTCAGAAATTCGGAAAGCGGAAAGAAATGGTTGCACAGGTCACTGCCCATGACATGAGGCTCGTGACCTTGCGACCTTTGGTTTGATTTTCATTGTTGTAGCTGTGAATGACCACTTTACTGACAAGAGATGTAAGAGCACCTTGTTTCCTGGCGATTGACACATGTCACAGCAGTAGTGGAATTTATGAGCATGTTTTTTTGTCATAATCATGCATTCAGTGTAAACAGATAACCCCAGAGGACAAAAGGTCAAGGAGGGTGGAAAGGTATAGCTCGGTGAGGTGCGTTATATTTAATTTAATTTCTGCAATGGTCTTGTCAAGTTGAAGTGGATACGGCTGGGATAGGTTTGTGTGGAGTAGGACTGGGGGGACCATGTCAGAAGTGGACTCCACATCGCAGAGGACACGCAACTGTGATCACATGCTGTTGATGTAGGAAGACACAAGCAGTAAAACAGGTAAAGAAAGCAACATTTATCATGTTTACAACTTCCTAAATCTACGTGAATTTGATAAAAATAAATCAAGTATCAGTTGACGATGGGCATTGAGGTTGTTTCAGTATAGACACTGAGACAGGTACCAAGTTGGAGAAGGAATGTAAGAATGGGTTTAATGTAATGCGCAATTTTCATCAGCAGTGCACAGTTGAACTTGGTATTTTGAGGATGGAGGAAGAAAAACTTTTTTTTGAAATATCTACAAAGTCTGCATCACATGTTTGGGACATCTGACTGGAATGCATCTTACTTACTAGATGCCAGATTCAGAATAATGTATGTATTGTTCATATTTAATGTATTATATATATACCATTAAACTTCAAGAACCAGAAGAGACTATATTTTCCCCAGAACTCTGGCCAAAGTAAAAACAACTTAATGGGCATAGTGAGCCCAATGCTAGTGCATTTGTAAGTAGCTTTTTCCTGTTACAAACTACCATAGGGCATCTAATATAATTGTGAATGTCATCTGCCACTTTTTTCTTTCAAAAAAAAAAAAAGAAAAAAATGAATCAGTCTTCTGAGGGTTAAGTGTGATGTTTGTTACCAGAGGGTTAAATTTATTGTTTGTATACAGAGGGTTAAATAGTGTTGTCTGTATCCAGAAGGTAAAGTTTGTTGTCTGTATCCAGAGGGTTATGTGTTTTGTGTGCCTTGAGGGTTAAGTTTATTGTCTCTGGAGGGTTAAATAGTGTTGTCTGTGTCCAGAGGGTTAAGTTTATTGTTTGTCTCCAGAGGGTTAAATAATGTTTTCCGTATTCAAAGGGTTAAGTGTTTTGTTTGCCTTGACGGTTAAGTTTATTGTTTGTGTCCACAGTATTAAGTTTGTTGTTTGTTAATCATTACTTGTGTTACTTGAAATCATAGAAAAAGCTTTCACATATATGTCAAGTTCAGTAGTCCTGCATTACTTATATCAACACAGGCTGCTTGGTCAATGTATGATTAAGGGCAACAAAATTTATGGCGTTATACTGTGCATTGGGTATGCAAAGGGCCACCTTTAAATTGGGACTGATATCATCACTGTTGTTATATAGCAGACTTCATTATGTAAGGAAAATATCAGCATGTGTTTCAATAATGTAGTGCTCAGAGTTCATTCAGTACGTAGTAAAGTTCGTATTAAAGGCCAGGATCAGTGACCCAGCTGGCAGATTGTGGCAGCAGGGGCATCACATGGGAAAAACCAGGGACTGGACACTTGGCTAGCATTTTGCTTAACATGACGAAAGCTGGAAGGTGATCCATCTTTCACCTTCCCTTTGACCTCTCTACATTTTAACCACCTTTCAACTTCGTCATTAAAAAGAATTTTAATTCAATTATATTAATGTAATGTCAGATAAAAAAAAAATTGCTAACTTCCCACCCCCACCCTCATCCTCACCATCACCCTCACCCCACCCGCACCCCACCCCCACCATCACCCCACCCCCACCAGCACCATAACTCTCACCCCCACCCCCACCCCCATCCTCACCCTCACCCCCACCCTCACTGTCACCCTCACCTCTACCCAATCCCCAGATTTAAAAAAATAAATAAATACAATTTTAGATGCCATCATATTTGCCACTTTTTTCCTTTCCAATCATGGTGAAAAGTTCTGTCGGCATGTTGGTATTTAAATTAAAGTTCTTTTCATGAGGAACTTGACTACACTATTGTTCATAGCAGAGTAGAAATCTTTAATTTTGTTAGTATTGACTTCCGTTTGGGAACAGCCTGCAACTTTGTTCCAAGGTATGCTTTCTCTGCACATGTAATAATAAATTATGCTTGTAACTTGCATTTATAATTTGTCATATTGATTTAATCAAAAAGTAAGAGTATATGTCATATCAATGCATATGTAAGCAGTCTGTTCCATAGCTCACCTTCATGTCAAACGTGGGATTCACAAATGGTTGTTCACATTGAACTTCTTTACAAGCTTTTCTTTGAGCAACATGCTACCTGACTGTGAATGTACCACAGCTGTTTGTCTCAAGTAACATTTCTTGTATCTTTGTGTTTATAACCTGACTGCTGAAAACTTTGTTACAACTTGATATATATGCATCTGCCAGAGTGAGCTTGAAGGCTGAAAAACAGTGACATTGGCAACACAACTAAAGGTAGCATGTTTGTGACTGTCATTTGTAAAAGTGCCCATTTGTTTGGTTCAGGTTTTCTGGTATGTTTATAGCCAGGGACTTGTATATAATGGCGTGACCGCTTTATAAAGACTCACAGGCAGACATAATCATGGAATGTACCTCTAGAAATGATGATAAACATCTGAGATCTGCAATAAGCCAAACATTGACTCCAGAATTACAATGAAACAATAACGTGTTGGGGAAAAAAAAAGAGTGTGGACAGACAGTGATGATGTACTAGGTAGGGCCAATAATTTTCTGTTTCCAAAAAAAGAGGAATTCCACTTCATCAGCTAAAAATGTTTCAAATTCCGTTTCACTGCTATGTATTTATAAATAATTCATAAAAGGAAAAATATCAAATTCTGTTTCAAGGATGAAAAAATGCACAATTCCGCTTCGGTTTGGAAAATCATTGGTCCTAGCTAGGACAGCCTTACAGATTTTTCTTATTGTAAAGCTTACTTGGTAGCAGCATGTTGTTGGTATAAGATGATTGTTCTCAGCAGGGTTTCTGCCAGAGTTAAATTTTAGAGTACTCAAATACATCATATTCTAAGGGAATTTTGGGTTATATATACCAAATTTTATTTATTTATTTATTTTTTTTTTTTTGGCCAAAATTTTATGGTAAGCAAAAGTACCCTTGAGGTTTTTTAGGGTATGCTATTTTACCCTTTTTACCCTCTGGCGGAAACCCTGCTCAGGCTGTCAGAACAACTCCGCCAATTCAGTTGTATCGTCCATACCCTATTGGCAAAAGTGGCCTTTGGTTGATGTTCACTATCTGATGTCAAATGACAGTATTTTTGTGTTTAATGCTGGTCCATTTTAGAAGAAAACAACTGTAGCAAGCTTATTCTTTCCCTTTTTTTATATAAAATGTATGTTCAGTTTCTTTGGAATTCCTTTATTTATATCATCAAGTTTAAGAGGCTAAATTAACATGGAAATAAGGCATACTGGGGCATTGGCCCAGGATTTTGCTCCACATCAATACACAACATAGTGTGCAGAGGAATTTTTTTTCTTTAACCAATTATAATGTAAATTTTAAGATACATTACAATGAGGCTCAGTGAAAAGTTGTCGTGAAAATAATGAAACAGCATTTTGGCTAGTCTGGTATGCAGGTGTGATTTGTGAAAAAAAAAAACCTCTCAAAAATACACACAGATTAAGCTCATTCCATGCTATGGTGAACGGGCCTTGGTCATTGGTTCTGGCACTACCTGACAAGTCATGCTGCTGCTGGCCTTGCGGTAGCTACAGCATGACTTGCCAGGCAGTGCCAGAACCACTGACTTAAGACTAAAGACATGTTGGTACTTGAACGAAAGCTCTTTTCATGAAGAATTTAAATATGTAATTACCATCAGAAATCTAGGTCAATATATGGAAAAATCAGGGACTGGTACAGAATGGGTTAAACAAATTTACAGGAGTACATAATAGATGCACACCTAATTTTATGTCAAAAATTAAGTTTGTACGCTCTGATTGCCCAAATCCTGCTCAATATACTGAGCTAGAAAACAGGGTTTGTTGAAAATCATCATGAAAGCAACAAAACAGTTTTGTTGAAGACCACAGTGACAAAGCTAGAACCTGGCCCAGGGGGTAGGTAACCCCAAAATTTGTATTGTTTCTAGCTGTTCAATCTGAAAAAATTGGGACTCTAGTCTTGAGTTTCTTGCAAAATAAAATGGCCCAGGCACCTTTTTATGAAACTTTGCCACCGGGCCACTGGCTATTTCTATTTCTATATATTTACATTCGGAGTTTTTGTTAGCATTGGAAGAATAGGGACAAATTTTGTTTTCATCAGTTGATGGTAACATCATGTACAGCACGGCACGTGCCAGTACCTACTTTGCTACGTAACAAGCGGCTGGCCACACCCATAGCTCCTCCCACTGATAAACAAGAGGTCCTACGCAGTGGCTATCAAAACTTTTATGCACAAATATTCATGACAAATTTAATTCTAGTATTAATGTTAATATGAATATAAATGTAAAAAATGAAGTTTGTCATTGGCATGTAACAGCGGGGTTGTTGGTAGGCATTTTATTTCATGATGTCACGATATTGAAAACCAAATGGGATATTCACTGCAACAGGGGAAAAAACACTTGCTGGAAAGCAAACGAGACTGGAATGTCTGATCCTAAGTGTATATCAACAGTTTGTTCAGTCAACTGAATTCCAGTTAAGGAGAGGTTACATTAATGAGTGCCCATTACCTCTCTTAGTCTAATTGACCACTGATTTAGCCTCATTAAGTCCACTCAATTGTGTTACCATCAAGCATAGCCCCAGGAAGTGAGAGTACCAGGAGGTTGTAGAATATACCATCATTGTAGTTTGACTTTCCCCCATAAAGCAGACCTGTTGCTCTTGTGGATGATATATGGAGCTGGGTTGACGTACACTAAAACCTCCTTATGCAAAACACTCTCAGGACTGGAAAAAAAGTTTTCCATATAGGCTGGTCCCCGCATGGCACGAAACGGGAATCCACAGAGCACAACCTAGTCGCCCTGCTAACCAAAGCTTTTAAAATCAATATGCCCATTGTTTTTATGCCACTTTCTGGGATGATGCACTATGCGTTCTTAGTTTTTGTATAATCATCAGCTATCCTGGGCATTTTTACTGTATTTTGAATTGTGTATGTATGCATTTATTTGTATGTATTTTCTCCTATTTTCTCCGTCACCGGAGGTTCAATAAAACTATCATTATAGGGAGGTTTGTTTACATTGGAAGTGTATATTGGGACTAAGAAATGTTGTTCAGTATAGAGAGGTGTTTTCAGTTAAAGAGGTTTTTCTGTAGTTGATAGGAATGTTTTTAGTGAAAATTGTATGTAAAACTTTTTTAGCATAAAGAGGTCTGAATGTGTACATTCTATTAATCTGCCCCCTTGAAAAAGATAAAAAAGTATATCTATGGAACTAGATTTTTGTGAAATATGAAAATTAGATGTAACAAATACATGTGGGATGTCATATATAGACCTGAGGAAATTGTGTGGAATTAGAACCACATAAATATAAATCCATTGCTTCCTGTGGTACTTGTGTATTGAAAATAGCTGCCTAAAGACTTGAAAGATGGGAAATGGGCAGAGTTTCCTTATTCCATGTTCCTGTCAGCTTTTTGTCAAATGATTCAATAAAATACAAGTCAAAACAGTATGTGTGCATGGATATGTTTCAAATCATATCCAAATGTTCAGATTTTGCCATTATCAAAGGTTCACCTGTATTTTGTTCAAAGTGTCAACTGTTCAGAATGGAATTTTTTGACATTACTGTAAGTCCTCAGGTAAGACAATTAAGGCAGGCCACAGGAAATAATCTTTAATGTGATTGTATTATATTTAAGACAGCACATGTGTTTGTAACAGAAATAAGGTAGTATGCGCATTATCGGGGCCTTACTATCAGTGCCTGATTTGTCCACTAGGTGTCATAACAGTGCAATGACACACCAGTCAAGCCAGCATGCAGGCAGACGGAAAAAAAAAGCCAATTGATATGTTTCTCATAGTATTTATATTAACCCACGACTCCCTGTAAAAGAGTGATGATACCTGGAGTCCCAAAGGACGTGGCTGGCAGCTGCCCACTGGCCACACAAGTGACATTTGAGCACCTAGTCTTGGCCAGGGTCCATAATGACCCCTGCGGGAACTAGCCTCCAATAATACATTATTGTCCCAACGTGACAGCCTTGTTGTGTGAGGTTTACTGATCATTACAGGCTTACAGGACACATCAGCAGGTAGGTGATGGATTACTGTTGTTGTCCAATCATTTTCTTGTAATATGGTGGATTTTGTTAGAAATTCAAGAGTTGACAACTTTCTTCGGGAAATTGTTGAGCATCTCTTGGGCATCACCAAAACTTAATGAAAATTTACTTAATCTGGTCCAAGGTTCAGTTCATTGCTTAAACTTTCCCGAAACTGCTGTGGGGTCAATGTGTGACTGACAGTAGGATTGTGTAAGAGACTGTAGACAATATGAACACAGGCTATAGACAATACCTGGTTCCCTGTGCCAAAGGGAGTATATAAGGTCTGGTAGCTTATATATCAGAGTTAACAGCTCAAGCCAATTGAAAGGTCCCACACAGTGAGGGATCCAGGATTGGAAAACTTATTGTGATTTAGAGAAAAAATGTACAGACTGCCATTTATTTAATGCAGAGAGTTTAGCTTCATCAACTTCCAGTGAGTCTTAAATTAGTTGGGCGTATTTGTGCATAGTCACTCCTCAGTCGCCAATACACCAAGGATACACCGAGGATACACCACGATGACAGGGTTCAGACTGGTTTGAGCATACAATATTAGGCCATTTTGAATAGAATTGCCAACTAAACATTCAATGAAACTAACGGTCAAAGGACCAAGATCAAGGTAAAAAGCAGAAACATATGAATATGAAATATGGAAGTGATTTATTGTCTTAGTGCCGATACACCGGGCCACGTTTTTGGTGTATTAAGAGAGTTGGCAGCCGTGTACGTGAATGTGAACTTTGGGTAATGGAATGCTCTTTCAGTACTATCAGAAACTGATTTCTCAGGCTTGTTAGCTTAAGGCATATCACGTATGATGATCCTGCAAAGTTACTACTGAGGAAATTTCCATTCTGTGTGGAGAAGAGATGCCTTCAGTTAACATAAATTTATTTTGTATGTTTAATAAATGGGACTCATTGTGGGGGTGATTCCTCAGCGGACATACATACATACATACATACATACATACATACATACATACATACATACATACATACATACATACATACATACATACATACATACATATGGGTACCAATATGTTCGCTGTCTGTCAGCGCATCACTGAAACTATCATCAGTTTAAAAGTGAAACATATTTTTTTCTGCTGCTATTACAAGGCAAAAATTTTAAAGTTATTTTAAGATATGTGAGTCAGAAGTTTGTGACAGTAATACTCAGCCATGAGAATCTTTAATATAGGGACATATTTATGTGTTGACGTTTTCTGTAAATGTCAAAGAAAGGAAAATCTGAACACTCTATCTGCTAATGATAACAACAGTTATAGTTATCTAGATTAATGGAATGATTCATGATATGTATTAAAGACATTTGATGTATTACAAATTCAGTTTACCTTTAGTCCTTATTTTGTCTGGGTTTGCAATGTTAACTAATGAAAAAAAGTTTGGTTAAATTTTTAGTGGGATCAAATTCATATGCACTATCTGGTACAGGGCAGTATCTCTAAGTGGATTAACTTGTACCATGGGCATTGTCTTGACTGCTTCCATTGATAATTTTATTTTATTTTATTTTTAGTTTTGTTATTTTTTTCCACGTGCATGTTGAATGTGAGATGTCCACTGTCAAGTGAGTGGTAATGTTGTGGTAATGTTGTGGTAATGTTGTGGTAATGTTGTGGTAATGTTGTGGGTCCGAGCCCTGCGCCTCAGTGAACATGATTAAGACAGACTCTTATTTTGCCGCTGAGCATGTCTGAGGTGAAACACAGTTTGGTCCCTCTGTATCTTTGTAGTTTCTTAACCTTTGATTCTTGAAAGTTGTTCTCGTAACATTTTAAGAGAGTAAAGCTGTGATCTTGAATAATAGGTGTCACTTGAGGTCCAAAATTGGTCTGTCAGTCTGATAGTCATGTAATAACAGAAAGGAAACTGCACCTGGAAAGCTGAATAGTACTCGAGGGAGGTCTTGGGCCTGATAAAACCAGCTCTTGCTTAAGTCTGCCTGCCTGGATGCAGACATGAATTGTAGAATCGTACTCTTTAATTATTTCCTCCAAGGGTATAATCCCTTTACATCAATTTCACACAGGGTGAGTTTCATGCACAGGTAGATGGGAAAATCTGTTGTACCCAGTTTAAAACAAATTTATCCATGTATAATACGAACAGTAACCACATATGGTCAGGGGTATGTGACAGTTAACCCCTTCAGTGCAAAAGTGTGACTGAGTCAACAGCTTTCATCAGCATGCTTACCCAGGAAAGCTGTTGACCTGGACCATTCTTACAATCTCTGCAATCACAGGCATGCTGGCACAGCAATGAAAGGTCATTGCAAATGAAAGGTCATTGCACAAAGAATATGAATCTAGTATCGTCATGTCAATTCAGAATACATTGATTTTTAGTCAAAATTGGCCATGAAAGCGTTAAAAGAACAAGATGAAATTTAATACTTGACAAACAGGTAGGAGCTCAGATCTATTATTTTCAATATTTCTGTCACTTAAGCACCCAGGGAAGAGTTTTGCACAGCACAGTTTGAATATTTCTATATACATTGTATACATTAGCTACTTATCAACTAACTAGCCAGTTAACATGTCAGTCCAATGATCAGTTATGGCACTGCTTCAGTATTTTACTGTTGGGTGTGATCTTGAAGCAGATACATGTATGACACGTTCATGGTTGGTGGTGCAAGTCCTCAAACATTTTGTCTTTCACAGGTGAACAAACCCTGGCAAGGGTATCATAAGACAAATGGCGAAAAAAGAACGAACAAACCCTAGCAAAGGTATCATAAGACAGACCAGGAGACGTGAAATTTTGCAGATTTAATTTTCATCTCTGCACATCAGAAGGTCTGGGAGTCCAGCATGCATGACGTCAGTGTTCAGTTTGAAGAATGATTTGCACAATTATATCATTCATAACAGATGTGGAGCCATTCAAATTGCCACTGGGAGCATACACAAAACACCAAGGGGGAGGAACGCAGTTTACATGTGCACTTTTAAGGTGGGAAAAAAAGGAAATATATGTATATGTAAAGTCGGAAATAGTGTCTCACTTTACCAGCTTAATGCCTGTTGTTAGTGCTGTAAATATGGGCCAGCCTTCCATACAGCTTATAATGGTCAGGTGGCTGTGACATGACACATGGACATGGAAGAATACAGAATTAAGTCAATGTAATTTCATTTTAATGTATGCATTCGGAGGGAATCTGGGACGGAAAGGGTTACAGGAAAGAGTAGTCTAGGTACACTTACTATGATGATGAGAATGGTGAACCGGCCCACAATACAAACATAATAAATCAGCAATCTTTTTTTTTATTTAACAGTAATGACATGTTATGAGTTTGAAAAATGATGAGAGTTGGACTTGGATAAGGTTAAAAGATGAGACGAGGCGACAGGTGCCACACATGGTGATGGATTAGTTCATATCAAGGATAACCTCCTGAAGCCTATGTCTTAGTTAGTAGTCCTCATACTGCTGTGTGTCTGTGGACTTCTCCCTGTCAGTCTAGGTGTATGATACATAGTAAGCATGAATGACAGCTGGGTAACATACTTTACTGTCAGGTTACTTACTGGAGTTGGGAGCAAAGTTTTAGGAGTAAAAAAAATAACATTTTGTCCTTAAAGGTCTTTTACTGTCAGGTTACCTACAGTTAGGTAGAGTTTGGAGGAAAGATTTAGGAAGAAAAACTCTCTTAACCCTTTGCCCTGGAAGGTCTTTTACTGTCAGGTTATGAGCAGTTATAGGTGAAGTTAGGGGAAAGCCCAGTCTTAACCCTTTCCCCGCAAACTGGCCAAAACTGGATAGAGGCAAAATGTCGTCGGCTGATGCCAGTTTATTGGTCAGATAGGCATCAAGTAACAGGTAAAAGTAATTAAAGACTGATGTAAACAAATGTGGAGTAGCAAAAAGGGTGTAAAAGGGGCTTGGAAGATTAAACCCTTTCCCACCTTAGATTGGCCTGTGGTCAAATATTGGCTTCCATGTTTTTGACAAACTTCCAACAGTAATGAAAAACAAGTGAAGAATGGTAGAGGATACCTTGAGATGACCAGACACAGGTCAACAGCTTTCCTGGCCATGGCTTGGGTGCTTTGCCCCAATCCACGCCAAGGAAAGCTGTTACTGGAGCCTGTAATCTCTGCAGAATGTTGACCTTTGTGTAAAACCTTTACCTAAGAGCACGGCTTCTACAACCAGGCACTTGAACAAGAGGCCTCTGTATGGGGCATTTGAAGGTCATGTGGGATATAAAAAGGAAGATAAGTGACTGATGTTTTGATTGACAATCAACGTGGTAGAATGGAGTGTTGGCGCTCCAAGGGTTAAAATGGAGTATTGGCTGTGAAAGGGTCAAAATGGAGTATTGGCTGTGAAGGGGTCAAAATGGAGTATTTGCATGCAAGGGGTTAAAATGGAGTATTGGCTGTCAAGGTGTTAAAATGGAGTATTGGCATTCAAGGGGTTAAAATGGAGTACTGGCACTGTAGGGGTTAAAATAGAGTATTGGCATTCAAGGAGTTAAAATTGGGGATATTGAGACATCAGTTTTAATCATGTTTTGCAAAGCTTTGGCTACAAACAGTAAGATATGGTAAGGAAGACCTGTAACAGGAAATGTTTAGAACAGTTTTGGTGTGTCCTGCATGTACTAAGTGATTTATTGAGCAGTGTGTTAATGTTGGCATAATATCTCAAGAACTCTCTGATGGGATGGCTTACTCAATACTTGGCATAGCAGGGCCAACAAGAACATTTTAGATTTGTATGTCCTGGCCTTTTCTCATCAACTAATGGTCCAATTAATTACTGAGGAAGAGGCCTTTCTGTTTTATATTTGTGTAGCATCATATGATTCAAGAGACAATGCAAATGTAATTAACTCCTTTCAGTGGCAAGGTTTGTATAAACTGACTAAAGTGTAAAAATTCTGGCATGCTATAGGTAGCATGGTAGTCCAAATGAAGAACCAGAAAGGAGCTCACCCTGGTGTGTGATGGTTGTTCCCATAGGACTTTCTAGTCCTGTTCAGTAGTAATAATATTTATGCAGATCATGTGATAGATAATGGAAGAAACCACCACAACCCAGACTAGAAAGAAAACTGCTTTCTCCTTGGGACAAGAACAAGGCCTCCAGGGGGCGTCCCAGTAGAAACAGGGAGTGATTAATTAACATAAGTACATAGCAGACAGCACAGCAAAGCCTACATCACCATCTTGGGGGAAGAGCCAAAACTTTTCACCAGACATACAGTAGTCCCTGTAATGAGAGATCCCTGTTGTGAGAGACCACCCTCTCATGAGAGATCACTTTTCAGATTCCCAAGTCCTATACTTTCCATGTTAATTTACCTCTCATGAAAGACCACCTGTCTCATAAGACCACTTTTCGTTGCTATAGTGATGGTCTCTGGTGAGAGGGACCACTGTACTTTTATGATGTTTTAAAAATTTGCACACTTTGACGAAATTGTACAGGGAATAGTCTCTGAAGTGGCCATTTTTCTTGCCGGCCTGCTCAACTGCTAGTGAAATCAACACCAGCTCCTAGAACATCTTTGGGGGCAAATGTACCAGCTTTATATCTTTAGTAAGTGGAGCATTAAGCCAGTGAGGGACTCCTCTAAGACAGCGCTGGCCGGTGTGTTTCCTTGTAATACGTCTCTTGGTCCAGTAGGTTTGAGATCCATTTTGGCGCTTCGCCACTGAGAACTAAGAACCTCTGTTTCATCAGTCGCATTCACAGGTCCTACCAGCAGGCCTTAATTTGCACTTTGAAATAAATCTCACACAGAGGTATTCTCAGGGCTTGGTTATCATCATGCCCAAGCCACAAGATGGCTCACTGTCATAAGTAGACCATGCACGGGGAACTTCTTTTTGTGCCAGAGTGCAAGTGGTTGAGCACAAGATGGAGTATAGTCTAATATTCGGGCTTCTGTGAGCTCTCCACCACCACAGTGTGTGCGCCACACATGTTCCTGCTCATTTTTTGATGAAGGTATATAGTACTTCTACATGCCACTAGGTAGAGCCACATATTTTCCAGCAGCAGACTATCCTTCTCTGGCCATATTTCCAAAGCATGACAGTGCATGCTGTACAGTAAACAATTTTCAAATAAAGTAACCTCACCCATCTGTAAACATGTATGCATGATGTGCTTTATAGCTAGGGTTAACAAAATAGGTCATGTGCATTTATGAAAGTCAGTGTGGCATTGGAGGTCATATATGGTAATTCACTTGCACTCAATTGTTTTTTCATATAAATAAGATACATAATTGTATTAAAATGATTTTCAGTAATGAATTGATGTTGATGCCTGGTGTTTCTTAAGTAATGATGACCACCATGATGAGGAGGACAGAGTGGTTTATTATGATGATGCCCATTCTCAGGTTTATAAAATGATGCCTGGTCATATGATGATGACGATGACAACGACAACGATGACCCTGGGGTACATAAAATGATTATGATCACACATGGTTATAATGATGATAATTATAGTGATGATGGTATATGGTGTTTAAAATCACGATGATGATAATGATGATGATGATGATGATGATGATGATGATGATGATGATCATAGCAATATGGATACACCAATAATCTCAATTGCAAGAATACAGACACAAATCAATGGGAGGAAGCTGACAGCAATTGTAGCGCTGTCCCTGTACTGTGTATTGCCTGTTTGAGCTGACACACGTATGGTATATGTGATCCCCTTAATGTATACCTCAGACCCATACATCACCAATAGTCCCAGTGTGACTCAACTTGCCTCCCTTTACCAGTTAACCCTTTCTGTCTTAAAGACTGAGTCAGCACCTTGTCTTGGCTCAGAAAATGGCCAATTCGTGCCCCCCCCCCCCCCAAAAAAAAAATGTTTACCAGGACATGAAACTCTGAAAGATCTGTTTAATTCTTATCAATTTTTTTTTGTCTGTTGATGAGTACTGTGAATAAAGTACTGATAAGATAACACTTGATACAGTGGATTTTGGTTCATTTGACTCTGAAGAGGTTAAGTGCCAGAGGTGTATCCCTTTCATCAAAATATTGTCATTAACCCTTTCTGCATATTTATGTCTACATATATTTACTGCGACAGTGGAACTTTCTTTGTAAGCCTTTTCTGAGAATTCTTTTCACTCTATTAAAGCATTCAGTTGAGGCTGTAATTTGAAAAGTAAGTCCATTTCAAGCAAAGGGTGTTGCTGCATAGATCTGCATACAGTGACTTGAAATAGCTGGGGGGGGGGGGCGATTGGAGTTTAAAGTGACCCTGTAATGGAACTGCAGGAGTTAAGTTGTCAGAAGCAGCAGTGTCTATGTACAATTCCTAGGGGGGTTCTGTTATATAAGGAACAGCTGATGTACTTTGATGAAAGGGGTTGTGTGGGAGGTTCCCAGTATGCTGGTGCTGGCAGTAATCTTACCCGAGTATGAGTTTCGGAAAATAAGAACATTAAGACATAGCACCACCAATATAAAAAATAAAGAGACTTTCAATATGCAAATACAATGAATAAAAGTGCCCATGATGGGAACCCCTTTACCCCTTGGCTTTCATTAATGACAGCACAATAAAAATGTGCAGTATGGAAAACCCTTTTACCCCCTTTCCCTTGACAACATGGCCACCCAGTGTCTGCATGCTGCCAGTCTGACCAGTCTCTCAGCAGCATCAAGTGGCCAGCAGAAAAATTCCAGACTGCAGACCAATTTTTGTTGAGGTTTAAGATGGGGAGGTGGAGCCACTCTATGGGAAGGTCCATGTGGCTGAGGTGCAAGGTAAATGCCTGGCATGTTGACCTTTGACCCCTGCTCCCCCCCCCCCACTTCAGCACTCATGACATAAGTTCACAAATGAGGAAAATGCTATTTTTATACAGACTTGTGCATTTATCCATGTTACAGTTTAACAAGAATAATAGTTCTGTTTTTTCTTTCCCAAGATGATTTATTAGAAAAGTCTGGTATTTTTGTACCATTTGTGTGAAATATATATTTTTTTTCTTGGCAAAGATGATACAGTTCTTCACAATCTATTTTATAGTTTTTGATACAAAATATTGATCTTTGTGCAAATTATTTGTCACTCTACAGTGATAACCATGGGGATTCAGCACTGCAACCTGAACCCCCTCAGTTCCACTGATAGGCACAGTCCAAACCCCAGAGAAGTGTAGTGTGTAAGGCAGAAGCTGCTGGTATTTATTTTGACTACCTGCCTAGGACCAGCTGTCACCCCTTTGTTGCACAATGGTATAGCTGGAAAGGTACCATAGATGCAAGTTTTGTGATGGGAAGTTCCAGGAGAAAGGATAGATGTGACAGACATGAGCCAATTGTGAATCACAGGTATGGATAATGAATTCTTTAAGTCACGCCAAGCACTGGCAGAAATCTGTGACAATAATGCATCTCAGCTACGCACCTTTTTGCACTGGTGCGCAAAACCATAGGATGAAATGTACACCAGGTAGAGATAGGGCCCGGCCACCTTGCCAGGCAGGGATATAGCTTGCCGTGGTGTGTCGAGTAAAGACAACTTGTCTTGTCGGTTTGGCTGCCAGTGAAGTAAATAGTGGTCTAGGTTCGGTGCTGATCACTCTCTGAGCAAATGATTGCTGACACCTATAAGGAATACTCTGTTTTCCATGGACAGTCATCAAGATTCCTTGTCCTGGGTCTTAACACATTGCAATTGCCACTGATAATCCTCCATATTATTTCCTTTTAGGTGATGAGCAGCTTTTGGGTTGTCTTGTCTAAAGCATTCCAGTCAATGAAAAGTGCACCATATTTACAAATTGATATGAAGCAATTATCTGCATTATATAAGCGACATTGAATTATGTGCGTGTGGTGGAGAACGCTATAGACAGAAAGACGAGGTACAGTGAAGACAGTCCCAGGGTGGACATATAAGGTTTTGAGCTATACTCCAAAGGTGAGGCCATTTGAGAGTCAAGGTCACTGTCTTGTTCAATTGCCAGATAATCTATCAAAGCCTTCTGTCATTTGTACTAACCCTTACGAGGGCCAACTACAGCAGTGGCTATACCGTAAGTCATTGTTGGTTGACAGGAAGTGAGTTCTGTCATACTGTAACTTTTCTTCATGGTCTGGAGGGCTTTTGTTTTCATGCCAAAAATAACCCGTATAGGACATATCAAAAAGTTGGTCTGTATTAATGAAATTGTGATTTTTGTTCTTTTACGTGTCTTTGACCCCACTTTGTGTGAGTAGTGTAAAATGTCCAAATACATTCAATCACTGTTTTTAATTTGAATGAACTCCCACGTAATATCTGCCTACTTTAAATATGTAACAAAATCATGTCATTAATATTCACAGTCTGTTAAATTGTGAATGTGTTGAACACCCACAATTTTTGACTGTTCAATGTACAAGCCCACTGTACTAGTCCCTTCCATGAGAGACCACTCCATTAAGAAAAGACGTCTTTTAAGACCACATTGACCAGGTCCCTGAGTCTATCTTCTCCATGATATCTTACATTCAATAAGAGACCACCTGCTTTATGTGACCACTTTTAACCCTGTCCTGTCTGTGGTGCCTCAAGGGAGGGTGTACTGTACATGGAAACCGTGATGGAAAAGCGTTAAGAGGGGGGAAAAATTGCATCCCCATTGAAAAAAAGAAGAAGAGCCACAGACAAACATTTGCATTTAATATTTCATGGGAAATGTCAACTGACTATCATCAAATAACAGCCCAATTTGTGTCAAAACCTGGGCCTTTTATTTCTCATGTTTTAACCATCTCAGTGCTACGTGTTATTTGGCAACCAAGGCTGCCAGCCTTGGCCATGCTTCAGGCATAAGGAGCCCAAACCATGACCAGATGACACGATCCTCTGTTTTTCTCTGGTACCACAGCCATGCTGTTGCTTGAATGAAAGGTCTTTTCATAATCTAGAATGATTATGAAAGCACCTATGAGTACAACTTTCGGGATTAGCACTGGAAAAAATTAGCTATTAGATGATTGTAGAATGATTGATTGCAAGGAAAGGAAAAAGTGTATATTGTCACAAAAATGATTAATTTATGGCCTTTGTGTTCCTGTAGTGTTGATAACAGACAATTATAGCTTTACAATGACTGAGACAAGGTGATGTTACTGTCAAAAGCACGCCTGATCATTATTCCAGGCAGGTGACGCTAGGGTTTCCAGATATATCCATTGGCTTGTTGAGTAATTAAGTCATAGAATGGGTAATTGGATCTGTTTTACACATAAAAGGGACATTTAAATGAGAATTAATCATGTTGTCTTGGATTGATATGTCTAACTACTTGCACATTTTTTTTTAGTTATGTATTTGGTCACCTTTTCTTTTTTTAGTTATGTATTTCGTCACCTTTCTTTTTTCTTTTTTTTTATGTATTACACCCCCCTCAATGCTCAGTTTACTTTCTGTTTGGTTTTTACCCCTTGGCCCATTGAGGCCCAGGAGGGTATTGCAATCGCCTGCTTCTCTGTGTGAATTTGTCAGCCCGTCCATCTGTGTGTCCCTTCTTGTGTGCAATTTCAGAAGAACCAGATAAGCTGGGATCTTGAAACTTTCTCAGTTTGATCAGCCCTTTTGAAGTTTACGTCATGTCAAGTCCTTCACTCAATTTTAAGGTCACCTAGGTCAATTCTCTGTGAATTTCTTGCACGCAATATCAGGAGAACCAAAATTGCCAGGATCATGAAACATTTACAATTATCAACCTTGTACTGGTCTTTGTCAAGTTTGAAGGACAGTGATCTTGACTTAATTTGAAGGTCACCAGAGGCAATTTTAAGGTCACCTAGATCAATTCTGTTTGAATTTCTTGCATACAATATGAAGAGAACCAGAATTGCTAGGATCATGAGACATTTACAGATAATTACACTTGTGAGGGTCTTCCTTAAGTTTGAATGACTTTGACCTTGAAATATGTCTTGTACATTAGATCTTAAGAGCTGGATAAGAAATAGGATCATAAGACTTTTACAGTTAAACACCCTTGTAAGAGTCTAGCTCAGGTTTGAAGTGCATTGACCTTGAGCTGATTTCAATGTCACCAGGGTCAATCCACTTTAAAAAAAATTGCAAGAAATAACAGAAGAAAAATATAAGCTGGGATCACAAAACTTTTATAGTTGATATCCCTTTCCAAAGGTGAATTCAAGTTTGAAGGAGAATGACTTGGACTCAATTTTAAGGCCACCCTGGTCAATTTACATTGAAATCCTTGTGCATGATATCAGGAGTACCAGATCCCTTTTCTGGGTGACCAAGGGGTTCTAAGGTGTTATAGTTATTACAGGTATGTTTGTTTTTTTATCCAAGTGTGTCTGGTCATTATTTCTGGCTTGCCTGACTTAAGTGGTTGGTGTGTCTTCATTCATTGAACATGTGGACAGACTGGTTGGAGCTATTGCCACTTTTCTAAATTTACCTTGAATTCCAGATTTTCATTTTGGTTTCCATGATGAAGATTCTGCCGGCTGTGTTTGAAAATGGTCTGAAATTACAATACTTCCCTGTGTTAATTTTAAAAGGGGCCAATGATAGCACCAGAAGCGGTGGGAACACTGTGAAATTGAAGTGCGTCCAAGTTGTTCAAACCTCAGCCAAAATGCCATGACCCATCCCTCTGTTTCCAGAGGCGGCTGATGAAAAAAACAATATACAGAAAAGCCTCGAAAGAAATTGTGACACAAGATACATGTATTTTTGTCACCTTAGCAAGATTTGCTTATCAAAATTATCCAGAAGCAATTTTTTTTTTTTTTTTTTTTGCACAGGGAATAATCCCATATATTCATCACAAATACACATGTGTATACAGTTTCCCTACAGAGAGCACCAATATGGTAAGATTATACTGCAGACACATGAATCAGGATCATTTTACTGCAGCCTGGTGTACAGGTTTGTGTGTGTTGGTGGGCAGGAGCAATGGGAGCGGTCTGCAGTAGTACCTGTCAGAGGTCAACAGGGCAACCTTGTTTGTATGAATAGTACATTTTGTAACAAAATGTGACAAGTTGGCATCACTGATGTGTCATTTACCTTTCCCAGGAGCAGCCTTTTGACTGTGTATTCATGATGGGTCATTGAGGGCACTGTCAGGACAGTCAGAAGTAAAAGCTACCTGAGAGCTGAGTTTGAAGTAATATCCAACTTAACTCACAGGTAATTGAGACAGCAGCTTTCCTTGGAGTGCTCTGCCAAGCTGTTGACTTATGCCTTTCTTGGTTCAAAAAGGAGGAAGGAAGGGAAGGAGGTGACATTAAGTGGTGAAACTTCATGGGGGTAAAGTTGTGTCCAGATGTATAGGTAATAACCCTTGCTGCTTTGAATTAAGACTGAGTCAACAGCTTTCCTTGGCATGGGTTGGGCACTAAGTGTCCAACCCATGCCAAGGAAAGCTGTTGACCTGGGGCATGTGATCCTGATAGGTCTCACCTACAATTCTCAGTCCAAATGTTTTTCATATCCATTGAACTTAGTTGAAAAATAATGAAGCAGATAATAAATTTATTTGACCACCAGCTGGTTTTGGCCACTTTAAAGAGAAAGAAGTTAATTTTTTTAGGGCTATATGTGAGTAATGTTTGTTTTGATGTGAGAGTTTGACAGCTACAGTGTTTTGCAGTGGTAATTTCTGGCTGCCACACTTTTTGTAAAAAGTTTTTACTGCAAAGTGATTGTTAGACCTTCCTGGTTATAGCTAAGTTGTGAACAGAGCATTAGACTTTTTCTGGTTTTGGCTAACTGCCTAAAAGATGGTTAGATTTTGTTGGTTGCGACTGAGTTTCTAAATGAGCATTAGGCTATTGATTCTTGTGGTAAGTTTCCTAAAACTGTCAGATTAAGCTGGTTGTGGCTAAGTTTTTTAAATACTGTTAGACTTGCAGGCTGGTTGTGACTACTAAGAATGTTAGATAATGCTTGTTTCTGTTGATGTTTCCACAGAGTGTTTTTCTGCTTGGTCCTCTACAAGAGCAATGCTAATTCTGCTGGTTACTGAGAGCTAAGATTCATAAGCTGACTAACTGGTTGCTTCTACGAGTAAGTGCCCAACGAGTGTTTGCTGTTAGCTGGTGATTGCTGCAACTCCAAGAGCCCTCCGAGCATCTCTTGGTTGCTGTGAAGTTCTCCAAGTCCATTTGATGTTGCTGCCAAGTTTTGTTGGAGCAGTGTAGACCTGTAAGTTCCTGTGAGGAGCTGCTGGCTACTGCTGAGTTTACTGACAGCATCCATGTGTTCAGTGCAGTAGAATCTGTCAGTTAATTGCTACTAAGTTGTAACCCTTTCATTCTGGAACTGGCCAAACTTAACTTGTGGTCAAATGTTGCAAGCATCAAAGTTTTTGACTTATTTCAACATAAATGAAAAGTAATTAGAGTGAGAATCGTAGATGAGACGTGTAATGATAATATGCCCCCAGGTCAACAGATTGTCATGGTATGGATTTGGTTGCTGAGTGCCGAACTCATGCCAAGGAAAGCTGTTGACTTAAACTCTTAATTCAAGGGGTAAAGGGTCACAGATGAGCTATATACTGCTGAGTATTGCAGTATGACACCTTGTATTAAAGGAGCGCTACTTGTAGCTGAAAAGTTTTGGAGAATCTGTTGCTGGCTGTGTGCATCTAGGTCTGAAAGGCAACCTGTTGGCCTCAAATGTCAGGATATTTTCTTGTATGGATTTAAAGGACCCAGTGTCAGCAAGACATTTAACTCCAGTTAGGCCAATATCAAGGTGACATCAAAGATATTTGTCATGCATCCATAAATATAAAGATCATATTAACTCTTATGTGCATCTAGGAGGCTCTTTCAGACTTGGTGCCAAAAATGGTCAACCATTCAGGCAAATGACGAAAATCCTTTTCTAGATGTAAGAGGGTCTGAGGTGTGGACCAGATATTGATTAGGCCAATAGGACAGATATCACAGGATACCTCACCACAGAGAGGCACTTGACCTTACAAGTTGCTTGCTGTGGGAGTCTGATATGAAATGCGCTAGAAAAACAGTTCTCTGGGTTAATTAAGGCAGACAGGGAGGTATTACATTTCAGTTGGGGGGGGGGGGGAGGGTATTATCATTATTGTGATACTGGCCAAAGTTTTCAAGTTAGCCCAACATAACTTTCACGACTCGTAGGTAGGATGTATAAAAATCCAGATTTATAAAAATCCAATCCCCTTTCGATATTGGTGGCACCACCTACAATTTGAGAGACATTATGAGCCAAAAATTTGTTTCAAGATATAAGATTCCATAATTGGAAAAATAATTGAATTAGACTTGCCTAATTTATAGGATATATAGACCATAGCCAAAGGTAGAATGGTACGTGATATCAGTGAGGTTGACATATTTTTGTGTGGTCACCACACCTGTAAAGTTGAAATGGTGATTTTGTAATGGCAGGGTGTAGCTTGGACATCAACAGCAAAGAGAATTGAGCCTCCAGATCAAAATTGCATTTGATTACATAATACACTGGGAACTTGTTATAATGACACCATCTGTTCCCTCAGAAATGTGTCAGATAACTGAGTTGTCAGATAAATGAATCAAACACCAAAGAAAATGAACTTTTGCCACTCAAAACTTCTGCCATTGTAGTGACTATGTTGGATATCTGAGTTTTGTTATGTCGAGGTTTCCCTGTACATAAAATTGTATTTGGTGACCTACGTTTTGGGTCACTGTGAGCCAGTAATTATGGAGTTTGGTGCTTGTCCAGGTTCATTGTTTTTTCGTCAATAACTTGAAAAGTTATTACCCGATTTGAACAAATAGACTATTTTTGAAAAGCTGGATGTGGGGCACATATTTGGAACTGTAACAATTCTTTAATCCGAGTTGAAGGTCAAGGTCAAGTGGCCAGTTTGAATATAGGGGTCATCTCATGAATGCTCTCCACCCCATATTTTTTTAGATAGGCCCATATTAGGTTTAGGAGTTATAAAGTGTATAAAAATCTTAATTGAAATCAATGTTGGTGGCACCACCTATAGTCTTATGTAATATACAGGTCAAAATGTAAAATCTTGTGACCACAATACCGTCCACAGTTTTCAAGTTAGCCCAATTTAAGTTTCAGACATATTGGGTGTATGCAAATCAAGGTTCCTTTTAATATTGGTGGTGCCACCTACAATATTATGCAATATAGAGGTCAAAATATGAAAATCTTGTGAACACTTAGCATCTTTCATTTGTGCCAGATTTCACCAAATTTGGTGGTATTGTTGGAGGGGGGGGGGAGTCAAAGTCTTGCCAAGATACTAGTGGCACCAGCTATAATTTGACTGAAATTATGAGCCAAAATGTGTTCTAAGATATAAAATTCCATATCTTGAAAATTAGTTTGATTAGACTTACCAAATTTATAGGATATATAGACCTTGTCGAAAGCTAGAATTGATATAATATCAGTGACCTTGACCTATTTTTGTGAGGTCACCATGCCTGTGAAAGATGTGATTTTGTAATGGCAGGGTGTCACTTGGACAGCAATGGCAGTGTCAGCACAGCACCAGGCCAGGAATTGCACAAATAAGCTATGATCACATGTTGAGCAAAGTGCCATCTGGTAGACATTTGATACACTAAATGTACATAAGCTTTATATGTGCCGAAGCCACTTGAGGACTCAAAACTTTGAAATGAACAGGAGTAATAGAGCCACGGTGCCAGCAGAGCACTAGGACCATGGACCTCTTGGGGTTTTTTAATTTTTTTGTTTTTTTGGGAGGGGTTGTTTTTTTTTGTGTGTGTGTGTTTTTTTTTTCTTTTTTTTTTTTTGTTATTACACAGAAATATCCTTCATCCCCCTCGTTTCCCATGATAGAATGCAGGTGAGAATTTGAAGCAGTTGGACTGAGGAGGCCAGGCTGTGTGGGGATTGTCTTGTGTACACATCTAATGTTTATTGATAAGAGTGACCGTAAGCTTAGGTATGTGAAGAGCTTATTACTGCTCTCAGCTGGCGTAGGAAGGTGGTTATGGCCTCTGGGATAATGAGGTGTGTTCTCTGCAGCCTCCTGTCATGTAGTATGTGGCTTTGGTGTTCCTGGGAAATGAGGGCTCTGATCTGGGTAGCATCAATCTGATGCCACCAGTTAAATTTTCACAGCAGAAAAAGCTCTGATGTGAGAGAGTATAAAGATATATCTGTGTGCGAAATAACCCACACGAAAAGACTCCATGCTTTTTGCAGTCAGTTTGCATCATTTTGCACACAACAGATGGTGATGAAGTGATTAGGCCATCTATATATCATTTAACTTTACATTTCCAGTTTTAATGGATATTTGGGTTACTTTGAAGTTATAACATTTATCAACAAAAATCCCAGTTTCAGGAGTTGGTTTAAACATATTTTATTGACGCAATTAGGAAAATAATGAAGGAGTTATTTTTGAACAGATGTTTAGAAGGCCTGACCCAAGGTCTGGCTGTGTTGCCCCAAAGGGTTTTAACATTGATGTATCAGTACCAATCCTTTTGTCCCTATCAACAGCAAGCAACTGATGTTGTTAATTTTGCCTGTTTTAGCTCAGCTGACTTGTCTGTCAGCTGAGCTTTTGTGAGAGTCTGTCATCCATTGTCTGTCCGTCATCTGTCTATCTTCCATCCACAGTTCACATTTTCAACTTCTCCAAAACCATCAGTCTGATTCACTTCAGACTTGGTGGGGATGTGCCTTGGGTGGGTCTCTACCAAGTTTGTTCCAATGGTTACGCTCCATTGATTTCTGGTTTTTCTATAATTTTTTTTTCTCTTTTCAGGCAAGTCTTAAAAAATCTTCTCAAACTGCTTACCCAATTGCTTTGATATGGCACAGGGACACTCCTGGGGACTCCCAGTTTTGAATCTGTTCACCATGTGACACTGTGATTTTTTGCTATTTTTGACTTCTTCTCCAGAACCGTCACTCAGATTAAGCTGATACTTGGTGGATTTGTTCCTTGTGAGAGGGCCAAGCAAAGATGTTCACTACGTAGCACTGCTGTGGATTCCTGATTTTTAACAATTTTTTTTCTTTCAATTCTGGTACTTATTGGTAAATGCACCTTTTCTGTTGCTTACTATGCAAGTCAATGGACATTCTAATGGTAATTCACATTTTGGACTTCTCTGAAGAAACTGTATGTCAGATTTACTTTAAACTTGGTGGCATTGTACCTTGGGTGAGTCTCTACTAAGTTTGTTCAAATGGTCACACTCCAATGATTTTTTTTTTATATAATTTTTGTCGAAAATTTTTTAAAAAGTTTTGATAGGTAAGTTTAACATGGGAATTTCTTGTAGTGGTTATAACTCATATTAATTTTGGCCAGATTTTTGCCAACCTTATAAGAGTCTACCTATTTTGTGCAAATGGTCATGCTCCAGTGACGTCTGGACCTTGACCTCATTCCCAAGGTCATAGGACAACTGACATGAAATTTACTCTTGTTTTGATAACTTGAGATCTGTTATGAGTTAGGATGTTACACATGCCAATGTTTCTCTATAAATGTCATACTTAGACAGTACATGAGTGACTTCAACCACGTTTGTGGGGTCACAGTGCAACATACATGAATTTTACTCTTCACTATAACTTGACAACTACTTGAACTGGGACCTTGATGTTGCACATGTTAGTGTTCTATAAAAATCAAACCTACTCAGTACATGGGTGACCTTGATCCTATCCCAAGTTCACAGAGCTGCAATTGTAATGAATGTCTAGGTCAGCTGAGCATGGGCTGTTCACACAGCCCTCTTGTTTTTCTTTTTCATCACGAAGAAAAAATATAGGGGATTAGTCAACAGTTTTTCTTGGCACACTTTGGGTGCATTCTGCCCAGAGTTTACAGAAGAAAGCTGTTCAGTCAGACCATAGAAGGTCAATCAGACCTTAACGCGGTGTCAAATTCCCACATGAATTTTTGGTATACAAAGTTGACAAAAAGAATCAGTATATCAGTATTTGGCTATCAATTTTCTTTGTATGGCAGGCCTGTGGTTAATTCCTCCCAACAGACTTATGCTCAGGCTTACAATAAACCAGAGAATTTCTGAAGTTATCTGCCAGAAAGACACACAGATGTCTGAAGATCTCCATCAGAATGCCTACTGTCTGCAATATTGATACAGGCCAGCTATGTGGTGCCCCCTGGTGGTATACCAGGTTCAATCCAGTGATCAAGTGGGCCTGATAGTATGAAACCAATGTGGCTTATATCCTAAGGCTTAGTCAATAGCTTTCCTTGGACACCCAGAGCATGATGAGGTAAGCTGTTGACTTGACCCTTTCCCCCCTAAACTGGCCAAAACCAGCTGTCATATGCTTCAGTGCTTTCAACTAATTTCAATAGGGAATGAAAAAAACAAAACTTGACTTGAGAATTTCAGATGAGAGCTATCAAGATCACATGCCCCTGGTCAACAGGTTTCCAGTGCGTGGTTTGGGCACTTAGTGACCAAGAAAGGCTGTTGACTGTGTTTTAAGTCAAGGGGGAAGGGTTTTCAAGAATGATCTTACAAAAAAAGGTGATCCACCCGCAGATTCGTACTTGACTTTTCATGAAAGTAACAAATGCAGCATAAGATTGAAAGGAAGCAGACAAGACGCTAAATATCCTGCTGGCTGACAAGTGATTTGCCCCACGCAGTGTTAAAATAACACAAGGGAAGGCCCCAGAGAGAGTTGTGTAGCAACCAGCAGACCTAAAGGTGTCTGACGGTATGTCAGCTATGTTCATTGCACCTGTCCACTAAATTTGTGTGGGAGTGATAGTGACCAAAGTGACTTGGTCGTTACACATATATAGACAGAGCCAGTGTCATGCAGGTAATGACAGCTGAGATATAAATACCGTGACCTGTTCCCCATAAACTGGCCCAAAGTGGCTGCTGGTCAAAATGTTGTCAGCTTCAAGACTTTTGACTAATTTCAACAAGAAGGGGTAAAACAGAGGTAAATGAGAATTGTAGATGAGACATATCAAGATAACATGACTGAAGTCAACAGCTTTCTGTGGTATGGATTGATGCCTAGCACCCAACCCACACCCAGGAAAGCTGTTCACCGAGTCTTAACTCATAGAGGAAGGAGTTAAGGACTCGTATATTTACAGTGAAACCTTGTTATAATGACACTCAGATATCTGGTATATTCACTATAATGACCCAAGTTTTGAATGGCAAAAGTTCATTTTCTTTGTTGTTTCATTCCTTTGACATATTCTGTTATCTGACACATTTCGAAGGGAGCAGGTGGTGTCATTATAACGAGTTTTCACTGTATGTGGTGTTGGAGTCAGCCCAGCAAGTGGTCAGTGTGTGGCACAGGCTTTGACTCATGTAAGCTCTGCTCAGCCCAAAACAGAAGACTGGCTGCAGACAGTGAATCTGGTCTGCACAGATCCCGTTGACTCTGACATTGAAGGGATGTTGACTGTGAAGCTCCTCCACACTGACCTATAGCTGGTCTGACCAAGTCTGTTAGGAATGCAAACTGCAAACAGTTCACTTGCCTGCTAAACAGACCGTGATTTTGCTGGTTTTGATATACTTCAGGAGAGGATTAAAAGGGGGGAGCATAAGGACTGCTTTGCAGACAAACCATTCAGCTGTGTGTCATCAAGCATGTGATATTGTTATCAACCTTAGCCTGTTATCATATGAACAACTGATATTGTGCATGAAATGAGTAAATCAGTTGGTCATGGTATTAACATGAGAGTGAGAGAGAGAGAGAGAGAGAGAGAGAGAGAGAAAGTAACAACTTAAATGGAAAAATATTTCCTTTCAACACCAGAGAATGCTATTAATAATAATATTAACTGACTTAAGCATGCCCATGAAGCTGGGGTGTAGCGTTCTTCATATATGTTGCGAACAACCCAAACTGAAAGCCATTTTTGTACAACCTGCTAGCAAAGTTTCCCCTTACGAATTTTAGTGACTGCAAGTTTTTGTCGGTAAACTCTGGTAGGGAGTAGAGGTATTTTACCGAGTGGCATGTTGTGGGATGAAGTGCAGGTGTCTGGGAAGGTAAGCTGACTAAAAATAGAATTCATTCAGTGTAGCTGGGCTCCGACGATAACCCTTGAACTTTACTATAGGAAGAAGCATTTGTCAGAGGCCAAAATACGTATTCATCCAAAACAATTTAGTTTTCACTTCTTGCATGGCAGTATGGTAATGGATACATACAAGTTTCTCACCTTCCACTGACTTGTATGGAAAAAATAGAGACAAAAAATGATCACTTTGCCTCAAAATGTTTGTTTTATGTATTGGATGACACTCATGTTTTATCATGCTCAAGAAAGCATCTCATCTGAAGGTGCTGTATTTGTTTGTTCAAATTATGAGGTGACTTTGCTAAACTAATAATTTGAAATGTTTCATTCCAGCCTCTTGCATGTATTAATGATTAGAGACAAACAGTCTGATTTTAGCTGGTAAATTTGCCCGACAACAATTTCCCACACTCATGGTGTGCATGCTTGAATAAAAAGACGGGACTCAAGGTGATATACACAAACATCTGAAGGGGAAATGCGGGGAAAAAAACCAATGCACAGATCTAAAATGAACACGATCTTACAAACATCTTTAAATCTTCAGAGAGTGAAAAACTAGTTTATACACTCTTCAAGACATATCAGCTTGGATTATAGATATGCTGGAGGCCTCAGTAAATGATGTTATATTATGTAGACAGAGAGGGTACACCTGTCAGGTCTGTTCTGCTGGGAGGACTCTAAGTGCAACACCAGCAGCACTTAACCGTAACCACGCCATCAAACCTCTGATACTGCAAGAGCAGTGTCTGATATCACACTGGCTGTTTGGCAGGGAAGCTGGCAAACGGAAACAAGTTTGTATTGAGTTTCGAGTGTCTGGGATGGGGTTTACACTGACATGAATAAACTGTTAAATTGTTGCTTCATAGCATGGCACCACAGATAGATAAAAGATTTTGATGGGTGTCTAAGTACCACAGGTCTATCATACTATACCTGGCCATGTTGTAAGACATGAGTTGACTCATGCCACATCAGTCCCTGATTTTTTCCGTAATATTTGCGTACATGTACATTTGTAATTAAAATTCATTTACATGTATATGCATATTGTTCATAAAAAAAAAGCTCCCATGTGAGTATCAACATGCAGGATCTTAAGTCAGTGGTTTTGTCACTGTCTTATCGATCTAAAGTCTGGTTTTGGCATTACCAGATCAGAGTTCGAATTCTGCAGGTGCCAGATGTCCCGAGGCAAGTTCAAATGCAGTCGGACAAGTTCACTTTACAACTTTGTTTCCCATTAGGCAAGTTAAAGAAAGGTGATTAAAGATAATCAAGAGCTGATATTTTTTCTCCGTTGTTACAAAGCTATGTGTTCACTGTTCAGGTAAATAACCACTGCTGCACAATTCATGGCAAGCTATATCAGTATGAGCACTGACTGGTTCAAACTGATCTTGTGTCCAGCTTTAAATACCTTTGCCATTGTTGACCATGTAGTAAGAAATGTACAACCTAGCAGTTAAAATATCTTAAATCATGTGGCCAATTGGGATAGGCAAAGCCCTTGAAAAGGGTACAAAGGACACATGGAAGAAAAGAAAACAATCTGAGAAGTGGTGCCGGTGTTTCGAAGTGACTTTCAACAGTTTTGATGAAAATAGTCAGTTCATATTCTGTATGGAAAGACAATGACGCCACATGAAGGTGCTGATATGTTGAGGACTCTCAGGGCAGTTTTGGCTTGTGTGTAACATGCTCCCAGGGCATGTTACAAAAAAAGTTAAATTCTAACCCTGCAGATCTAAGTGATTTAGCAATGCCCAATTCAAAGTCCGTGATTGTGGCATTGTCTGATTCAAAGTCCGTGGTTTGGCATTACCTGATTCAAAGGCAGTGGTTTGGCATTACCTGATTCAAAGGCAGTGGTTTGGCATTACCTGATTCAAAGGCAGTGGTTTGGCATTACCTGATTCAAAGGCAGTGGTTTGGCATTACCTGATTCAAAGTCAGTGGTTTGGCATTACCTGATTCAAAGTCAGTGGTTTGGCATTACCTGATTCAAAGGCAGTGGTTTGGCATTACCTGATTCAAAGGCAGTGGTTTGGCATTACCTGATTCAAAGGCAGTGGTTTGGCATTACCTGATTCAAAGGCAGTGGTTTGGCATTACCTGATTCAAAGGCAGTGGTTTGGCATTACCTGATTCAAAGTCAGTGGTTTGGCATTACCTGATTCAAAGGCAGTGGTTTGGCATTACCTGATTCAAAGTCAGTGGTTTGGCATTACCTGATTCAAAGGCAGTGGTTTGGCATTACCTGATTCAAAGGCAGTGGTTTGGCATTACCTGATTCAAAGGCAGTGGTTTGGCATTACCTGATTCAAAGGCAGTGGTTTGGCATTACCTGATTCAAAGGCAGTGGTTTGGCATTACCTGATTCAAAAGCAGTGGTTTGGCATTACCTGATTCAAAGGCAGTGGTTTGGCATTACCTGATTCAAAGGCAGTGGTTTGGCATTACCTGATTCAAAGTCAGTGGTTTGGCATTACCTGATTCAAAGGCAGTGGTTTGGCATTACCTGATTCAAAGGCAGTGGTTTTGGCATCAACTGATCTAAGGTCAGTGGTGTTGGTATTAGCTACTCTCAGGTCACTGGTTTTGGCATTGCCTGATCTTAAGTCAGTGGTTGTTGCTCTGCCTGATCTTAAATCAGCAGTTGTGGATTGCCTGATTGTAAGTCAGTGATTGTGGCACTGTCTGATCTCAAGTCAGTGGTTGTTGATTGCCTGATCTTAAGTCATTGATTCTGGCATTGTCTGATCTCAAGTCAGTGGTTCTGGATTGCCTGATCTTAAGTCAGTGATTGTGGCCTTGTCTAATCTTAAGTCAGTGATTGTGGCATTGTCTGATTTAAGTCAGCGATTGTGGCATGGTCTGATCTTAAGTCAGTGAGTGTGGCATTGTCTGATCTTTAGTCAGTGAGTGTGGATTGCTTGATCTTAAGTCAGTGGTTTTGTCATTGCCTGTTGTCTTTTGCGTCTGAACTTGTGGACATATTTCCATGTACCATTACATGAACAATTTACAGGCAAGGTATTAATTTCGTGTGAGATCAGGGTGGCACCACTGGTGGTGGTAATTGGAACTGCAATCATAAGTATCTTAACGAAATGCACATTTAATTCATTTTGTGATAGTAAACTGAAATGGGAACTACAAAATTTACACCAATTATGCATTAGGTCAAGGGTCAAATGTTCAAAATAGTAACCTTGACCTACTTTCAAGGTCATAAAACACCGTAGAAAGGATACTAAAATGAACATATTGAGTAATAGTAAATCTCACATTACCAAATACATGTATGCTGCAAATGTTTATCACATGTGGAACTTTGATATGTATAATATGGATGACCTTGACCTATTTTCTTCAGGTCATGGAGGGAATGCATTTCACGAAAGGATTTTCTTTTGTGATGGTCATTACATCTCAACATGTTCATACATCCACAAACCATTACAGGAACATCATGTAGGCAAAAGCTTATTACATAAGGAGACATAGATGTGTCACTACTGGTCATGATTGGAACTTACATCATAGGTATCAAAACACATTAAATTCACTATTGTGCTCATAAATTGAGATGGGAACTGCAAAATTGACACCAAATATATGTTAGGCCAATGGTCATATTTTTTTATATGTTGTGTGACTGCTACTTATTTTTCAACGTCATTTGAGCACTGCAGAAAAGGACACAAAATTTAATATGTTGATAAAAAACAAGACGAATGATACCAAATTTACATAAATATAAGTTCATGTAGAAGTTTGATATTGCATAATATGGATGACCTTGACTAATTTCACCCGGTCATAGAGGAAATGCACTCCAGGTAATGAGTTTTTGATGATGGGGGTCGTCAGTTGAGCATTACACCCATGGGCCTCTTGTTTATGACTTGCAATAAGAGTTTTTATTGTTGAGCATTCTGTACACCTGCATACGGAAGATATGAATCATAATCCTAGTGGAGTTGTACTCATGTATCAAAAAAGTCACCTGAAGGACCTCATGGAAAGTGCTGGCATATATTTTTTGTTACAAATTATGATTAAGTGTCTGATATCAATGCTCCTTTTTTAATCATTGTAAGGGAAGTATGCCATTGGTCAGTAGCTTTCTTGAGCACACCATGGAGTCATGCAGACCAAGAAAAGCCGTTCTTTGTCTTCAGAAGGTTAAAGCAATCATTTTTTTTTTTTATGTGTGTGTGCATGCGTGTGTTTGTGCGGCAAAGCGAAGGATATGCAATTTGTCATACATGACTCTTCTGTATTTCAGATTATTTAACCTTTCACAAAACTATTGAAAAAAATCTCCACCACTCTAGTTGCAAAAAATTCATCACAATGTCAAGAAAAAGAAATAAGCAAGATCTACAAAAACTTTATCCTTCTATAAAGCTCAAGCCCCCAGCAATCTGTAAGTCCACATATGTACCTTAAGCTCTTGTCAACCATTCACAAGTCCAGGTGTATAGCTTGAGCTCTTATCAGCAGTTTACAAGTCCATGCACATAGGTTGAGCTTTATCAGTGATTTACTAGTCCAGGTACATAGCCTGAGCTCCTGGCAATTATTTGTAAGTCCATGTACATAGGTTGAGCTCCTATCAACCATTTACAAGTATATGTATATAAATTTATTTATTTTTTTTTTATGTCGAGAGCACACATCATGTATATAAATTTACATGTAGCTAGAGGTAGCAACCATTTACAAGTCCATGTGTATATATGTAGCTTGAGCTCCTTCATCAATCATTTAGATGTACAAGTCCATGGATATAGCTTGAGCTCCTATCAGCCATTTACAAGTCCATGTGAAGAGTTTGAGCCTTTATCTGTCATTTACAAGTCCATATGTGGACCAATATGAGTCATTTACAAGTCCATGTACATAGCTTAAGTCTCCTATTAGCCATTTACAAGTCCATGTGCAGAGCTTGATGCTCTACAGCCATTTGCAAGTCCATATGTAGACCAATATCAGTCATTTACAAGTCCATGTATATAGCTTAAGTCTCCTATTAGCCATTTACAAGTCCATGTGCAGAGCTTGATGCTCTACAGCCATTTACAAGCCCATATGTGGACCAATATTAGTCATTTACAAGTCCATGTATATAGCTTAAGTCTCCTATTAGTCATTTACAAGTCCATGTGCAGAGCTTGATGCTCTACAGCCATTTACAAGCCCATATGTGGACCAACATTAGTCATTTACAAGTCCATGTATATAGCTTAAGTCTCCTATTAGTCATTTACAAGTCCATGTGCAGAGCTTGATGCTCTACAGCCATTTACAAGTCCATACGTGGACCAATATCAGTCATTTACAAGTCCATGTATATAGCTTAAGTCTCCTATTAGCCATTTACAAGTTGATGTGTAGAGCTTGTGCCTCTATCAGCCATTTCAGCTCTTTATGTGTACATGTCTTGCCGGTCATGGAGACAGTTTATTGAGCAAGAATACACATTTTAACTGTTCAGCTGCAATGGGACAGGGTGAGCAACTTTTATAGTTGACACCAGGGCCAGTAACTCTTTGTACCCTACAACAGGTATTCAAGTGAATTGCATCTTTTTATGAAGGGTGTACAGTGTATCAGATTCTTTTTTTGTTTGGTAAGACTGTTTACCTTTGTCAGTATGGACTGCTTGGGCAGGCCTTGTGTATTGTCAGCACTGGGAGAAGAACTTGTCGATGGCATCTTGACAACTACAGCCGTTAAATGGCGTTATGAATAGCATCTGTTTGTATAACATTCACATGTAGCTTTCTAATAGGCAACAGAGGTACATTGTGAGGTCTCTATTTTTTTTTATCTGCCTTATTTATTTATTATGAGGTATCAGTGACATTAATATCATAATTTGCCAGTCAGGACTGGCTGTCATTTTTACATATTTATTGATGGGGAACCTGATTTCTCTTTTTGTAACACCAATGAATCAATCTGTCACAAAGTATGTTTTGTATGCACTGATATACAATTAAAAAGTTGCTGATCATATCCTTGATTTACAATGACTTGAAATGACTTTCAGTCAATATATTTTGGGTGGTATGTTAATTTGGAATATGCCACTTTCTCACCTGAAGGGGGAAAAAATAGCGATCTCAGTTTATGTGCCAAAATGGTTCAATTGGAAACGGAGAGGGTCAAGAGCACATATCATGTATATTGAGGGTTTCTAGGTTATGTTTATGTCTAACAACAAACGTTGCTGTCCATGCAGGCTTTACAGCAGTGTACATGTACCTTGCAGTATGGGATATATACAAGCGATATGACAGCTCACAGTACTTGGCCTCGTCCATTTGACCAGTTTTTTCAATGTATGTGTAACACGGATTTATTGGGCTCTTTTTCATGGCTTACAGGACGATGGATACTTTACGGGTAAGTACATGGGGCGTGTGTTCGGTGTTTCAGTACAGTGATGTTTGTCGTCTCTGTGGTTTCAGTTTTGCCGTTATTTGTCCTACATGTCGTCCAGGTAGAGTCCTCTGACAGCTGTCTACTTTCTGCTCTACTTTAATGGGTTTTTTTGAACGTTTCTTAGATTTTTATCTTTCATCAGGTGAAAATGTTTACTTCAAAATCACGATTGTGCGTCGGGGAAAAAAATCTGTACAGTCTTTTCTAATTCTAGAACTGGCATGCAAACAACCTGTTCAGCTGTTATATACCTGGGAAAATGACCTGGTGGAAAGGGGGATGCATGCCTTATCCTATAGAATAAATCATCCGACTTAATGTATGAAGAGAATCCATTCATACCTAAGGAAATGGTACAATCAGAGCATAAATCACAGTATATGACTTAATGTGTCCAGAAAATCCATTTATATAGAGAGAGATAGGAGAATCAGAGCGTAAATCACGGTATCTTGCATTACACTTGTTTTCCCAGTACATCTTGCTAAGTTTATGTACAGTACCTCAGTGCGGTTCATGGTGTAGACACACACACGCACTGTGCACAGACGCACACAAACACACACACACACACACCGTGACACACCCTGCACACAAACACACCCTGTAACCCTTTCCATCTTAAAAATTACAGCTGAGTCAACAGTTTTCCTTGGCATGGGTTGGGCCCCTATTTGCCAAGGAAAGCTGTTGATCTGGGTTATGGTATCTTGACAGATCCCATCTACAGTTGTCTGTCAAACTGCTTTCGTTACTATTGAAATTAGTTGAAAACACTAAAGCAGATGACATTTGACCACCAGCCGGTTTGGGGTGGTTTAAGGGGAAAGGGTTAAGGCTGCTTATGTGGACAAACTCAATTTGAGTTAGAAGAATTTATGTGAAACACACTGCATGAAGAATGTGTGGCTTAGCTGATTATATTTGTCATGGAGATTTATAACCAGGTGCACATAAAGGTACATGGACTCAGCCCTGTATGAGGGGTTTCTTTTTGATGCATGGATGGGGGTACAATTTACTGTGATTTATGAATCAATTCATGTGTTGCAGAAAATCAATTGGCAAAGAGATTTCAAGTTTTTGCCTTGAAACAGATGAGGGACAATTTGGGTAAAACCTAACTGCCCCCTCATCGTTAATGTAGGCTAAATAATTTGACAGATGGTTCCATGAAGACGTCCTATTCTGACAGCCAGAGGTTGCTGGTCTCATGCACGTTTCGAACTAAAGATGGTCTGTCATATGATAAATAAACTTATCGAAGATAGGATAAAAATTAACAGTTTTTAAATGTAATCACAAATACTATGTTGTATTAGTCATACATGTATATTAGTATCAAGGATTAGGAGAAACAAGATGGAATCATTATATTCAGATAAACAATTATTAAATGTGACTGGCTTAAGTGTGGCAAGATTTATTGCAAATTACATCACGTCAAAAATATTTGCCCCTGCTAGAGCTGAGGGTGCTGGGTTATCTTTCAAGGGAGCATACCTGTGTTGCAGTTGAATGAAAATTGCATGGGCACATTGGTACTTGAACCAAAACTTTCTCCTTGGGGAATCTGAAAATGCAGGTATGATTTTTCTATGTTGTGAATGGGCTGGTGAACTAAATATAGAGAAACATTGATCCCTGCTCTGGAATAAGTCAGTACAACACACTGATAAGATTGTTGTACGAATATGGAGAGAAAATCTTAAGTAGCCTAATTTGATGAAAGTGGTAATTTTGGCTGTGGTAATTGGCTTTGCTTTTCCACTGTCCCTGACATGTCTGGATTATATGGTTATAATAACACAGAGTGCACTCTTTTGGCATGCCAAGGAAAACTTTGGACTGGTCTAAAGATGCTGAATCGCCACCTAATTGCATGGAGATGTAAATTTTACCAAAAAAAAAAAAAAGAAAGAAAAAAAAGAAAAATATAATGTACTTACACTTGTGTGTTTGTATGTGTGCACATTATAAATTGGACTGTCACCAGCAGTAGTACAAATTAACCCATGTTACAAAAAAAAAGAAGATTTATTAACCTGAATGTCTCATGTTGGCAATTTAAATGACTGTATAAAAATCTACAGGTACAAAAAAGTGAAGCGAAGTTGATTTCCCTGAGTTCTTTTCTAGTTGGCTAGTGTGTGTTTTGGTTTTTTTCCGGCAAGTCATATGAGTGGAGCTTATGTACGCTGAAGTAATATGGCTGCCAGGGAAGGCAAATACAAACTGCAGACCAGCGTTCAGATATACTTGACAGAGAGATTTTTTTAAGAGCAATTTAAATATGCAACTCTTATACTTCAGTCCAGGAAAATTTGTGACTACAGTGGTACCTGTCATTTAAACCCATCCTTAATGGCAGCAAAAAGTGGTCTTTTACTGCAGGTGGTCTTCAAATAAAGGCATTCAACAGAGAAATATAATAAAGGGCCTTCAAGGACTGGTCTTAAAAAGATGTGGTCTCATATTGGAGGTGGCCTTTACAGCAGGTACCAGGTAGGATATTTTAATGAAAAAGTTATATAGAGTGTATGGTAGGAATTTTGCTTATAAATCCCTGTGGTATAGCATGGTGATTGGACCTGTTGGCAGTGCTGGGACAATGTAAGCTCCACGCAGCCACACAGAGTAGGGAGTCAGCCTCTTTCTGGAAGGAAAAGAGTTAATGTTGCTGGCTTCCCTCATCTTGAACAATTTTAATTTCCTTCGATGATAAATATGAGATTGCTTTGACCCGTGCCCAGTCATGAAATCCGTTCCACGCTTCTGGACACCTTGAGTATACTGCCATCATGGCTGGCAGAGATGTTGATCGTCATCGTACCAGGCATCTGCCAGCACTTTGATAAATCAGAAATGCTTGGGTAGAAAAAATATAAAAAGTAAAGAGGTGACTTTTAAAAGTCGTTGTCAAGCAGTTTGCTTATGAAAGTGTGAAATCAGACGTAAAACATATTGATCATCACAACCCATGGATATTACAAAAAGGAAAGGTTGTGGGTCAAATCACACACTGGAGGTTGATTCCTCCTAGAAAATTGCTTTTATGTTTGTATTTGACCAGATTTTAAAAAAGTGTATAACTAAAAAATGTCGCAGACCCCATACAAGGAATGGGGTGGTGGTGTTTATTTTATTTTATTTCTTTTCATTTTAGAGTCTGGGCAGTTCTTGCAATATGTAATGAATTTTTTGTACATGTAGTTGGAAATTTTTGGGAAAAAACAAGAAGTTGCCAATGTTCAATCAGTCTCGCTTATTGCATCTGACATGGCAGTGAAAGATTTGTTGTGGGCATAGTTTAGGAACCCAATTGAAATAGTCAAAAGCCTGATATTTATCAAGTTGTACTTACCAATATATTAGCTTTAAATTTCCTGTATTTCCATAAGAGTATTGACTCAACCAAGCACTTTGATATCACCAGTATGTCTCAATTATCAAATATCATTTGCATCCTGTAGAGACTCTGGGCCTCCGCTGTCTGGCTTCCTGGTTTTATGGCTGCCTCAGGAATTGGGGGGTGAAATTAATTTCCCTGAAACTGAGTTAGATTATGCAGTGTTTATAACAAGTAGGATTATTATTAGCTTTGCGGGATTTTAGGCAATATTGTGGGATTTGCTGGACTTTTTGATAAAAAAAGCTACATTTGGTAGGGTATTTTAATGAACAAGCTATATACAGTGTATGGTAGGAATTTTGCTTATAAATCCTAAAATTGAAGGAATGTTGGCTGTATTCCTTACTTCACAATGTCAAATGAGAGGACGAAACTGTTCAGGCCCTGGCCATAAAACAGCAAATACACATATTAAATTTGAAATGATAAGTTTCACTCCTGACAGCCACAGTTTGGCTATACAGTCATGTGTTTAATGTCTTCAGAAAAATACTTTGATTTTGCATGTTGATAACTCGTATGCAGTCAGTTTGGTACTCCTTGGTAACGAGAAATGAGAGGATATTTCAAAATACCATAAATATATATATATATATATATATATATATCAAATAAAAATTAGTTATGTAACTGATTGTGTCACTTTTAATAACAAAACCAAACAAAAATTTAAAAAAAAAAAAAAAAAAGCAGAAAAACAACAAAACCAAGCAGGCAGCATGTACAGCATCAGACACTTCATTGTAATTTTAATGGGAAAAAGTTTCATGCCAATGCATCATCATTAGACTGAAGGGTCCCTGGGGTTAATAGTTGCATGCCAATACACCAATAGTAGGTCCCTCAGGGTTGAAGCTTCCATACCAATACACCAATAGTAGGTCTCTTAGGGTTATAAGCTGCGTACCAATACACCAATAGTAGGTCTCTTAGGGTTATAAGCTGCATGCCAATACACCAATAGTAGGTCTCTCAGGGTTTTAAGTTGCATGCCAATACACTGATAGTAGGGCTCTTAGGGTTATACGTTGCATGCCAATACACCAATAGTAGGTCTCTTAGGGTTATAAGTTGCATGCCAATATGGTAGGTACCTCAGGGTTAAAGTGTCCATGCCAATACACCAATGGTAGGTCTCTCAGAGTTAAATGTTGCATACCAATACACCAATGGTAGGTCTTTCAGAGTAAAGCTTCCGTGCAGTTGCTGGTTATTTTTCCCACTAAATTCTGATGTCTTCATGCAGTTTTCTTGTCTGGTTGAAAACTTGTGAGGTATGTGACAGTTTTAGGAAGTAGAGGAGTTGACGTGAACAAAGGGCATGCTCAGGTATGTCGTCTTGTATGAGGTTATTTGTGGAGTACATGTACATGTACATGTATATATACATATGGCATTGCTGATGTTCCAAAGATTTATTTAAAAAAATATATATATTTGCAGACAAGGTATTAATTCTGATGCTTTATAAAGGTGCTGGGAATTTAATGTTAAATGTACTTCTAGGGGAAACCATGTAAATACGGATGTCAGGATTATGAATCAGTTATAACTCTGCACAAGGGTTAAAATCCATGACCAAGTTTTGTCATTACGTTTTGTATTCTGAGCTTGAATTTTCATGTTTGTGGTTAAATCACATTCTGATGCCTGTCCGCCCTAGGATCCCATGGAACAACACGAAGTGTGGGACTGCAGTCAGGTGTGACCAGATTTGAGTACATTTCCAGCTCCTTTTTCAAAACAAAAATCCAGTTATGGAATCAACATATAAATCTCAACATTGATCGTGGGTTTTTACCCTCTTGACCATTGGGTTTTTACCCTCTTGGCCATTTGACTGATGGGGTATTGCCCTGGTCATGTTTGTGTGTGTGTTTGGCCTTCCTTCTATTGGTTATCCTTGCAAGCACAATAAATTTTCTACAAATTTAGATACAGTCATGTAACTTGTACTGCAGAAGCACCTCATTAAGTACTTGGCTGAGCTCAAAATTCAGCGACCTTGACCTATTTTGAAGGTCACTAGGTGTCATCATATGTTTATCGTGGCTGAGGGGGGTCTTTAGGTCATTCCAATCGTTACATTTCCATTTGCTATCGGAAAGAACTCTGTACATCAGACCAGATTTAGTGTGTCTATAATGGATGGATTCTTGGGTAGATAAAACTAATTTTCAGAATTTCAGATTTAACGGATGGTAGACCTTTATCTATGATCCACCACCTAAACCAATGAACCAACATGCTTTGAAAATTGTGTCATGTCAAGCAAAGATGTTTTCACCCATAATTGAGTACAGCAAATTGACAGTAAATGCTTTGCATTGTCAGCTAATTTTCCACATGCTGAAACTGTCATAGGAATAGATTAACCGTTTTGCATCCAAACGGTGCAAAAATCAGTGAATTATGGAGCTTATAAGCAAAGTACATACTGCATTATGAGTGTTGTGGAGCTGAGAAAGAGCTCCATTCATTCTGTACTGGTCAAGTGTCTATGTATATTTACACAAAATCATAGAAAGTCAGTAGGAATTGCTTTTCCATGTTCATCAGGGGAAAAACAGTTTCACTTTACCGTCAGTGGTTTTTTCATTGCCTGTCAAGTTGTGTTGTGCCTAGCTGTCATGGGGATAGCAAGAGGGTGATCTCATCCAGACAGGGGAGAAATCATTAACCACACAAGGTGTCTAACAGGCATATTTATGGTTTTTTCCCAGCATACACACCTTCTTTGATACCAAGAACTGCATTTTCTGTGGAGAAAATTATGTCTGAATTTTTGGCTTTTCTTGGGGTCATTGACCCATAAATCTTGGCCAATTAAGTGGGGGGTGCCTACTTTCTGAAATGTCAATATCTACCTTTCAGCATCTCAGTACATAATACCAGTAGTACCTGTCATGAAAGACCACTCTGAAGACCACCTGTCTTTTAAGACCCCTTTTAAACCTACTTTACATAATACTTTTCTTGTTATTTGTACCTCTCATGAGAGACCATCTGTCTCAAAGACCACATTTTGATTCTCCCTAGGGGTGGTCTTTGGTGACAGGTACCACTGTATGTAGTAATACAGTAGTCCCTCCTTTGAGAGACCGCCCCTAGTGCCACCCAAAAGGTGGTCACATAAAGCAGGTGGTCTCTCAAAGGAGGTATAAATAACATGAAAAGTACTACAGAAAGACCTGACAACTGTGGTCTCTGAAAGGAGGTGGTCTCCCAAAAGAGTGGTCTTTCAAAGGAGGGACTACTGTAGTTTACATTTTCAAATACTTATTTCATCCTCGACACAGAAAGTTGAAGGGTATATTTACAGCTTAACTCTTTCAGTGCCAATCACGGCTAAAGTCGATCTACTTTAGTCAGACAAGTCTGAATTATCATTAATTAGTATCCCAGATTTGTATTCCTCATAAAAAGACCATTCATTCAAGTACCAGTATGCTTATCGTTCCAGAGAGAATATTCCAGGTAGTCTATCACCCCTTCTGCCTTTTCTGCACACTATATTGTGCCTATTTAGCACTGATGATGCTTGGAAAATGTTCATAATGTGAGGCTGAAGTTCAGATCTATGCTGTGTGAATTAGAGCATTATTGTTGTTCAATTAGTGGTGAAAATATATGATACCTGTATTAACATAATTTCTGCATTTTCTAGGAAAAATGGGAGTGTTGGTAAAGAGCCTGGTGAGAGGGGCCCCAAAGGGATACTATGTATTTTACTGCTGCTTCTATTGCATAACAGCCTTCAAACTAGATCAGTTTAGACATTTAACCCTTTCCTGCTCAAATTGCCCAAAAGGACCTGGATAAAATTTGTCATCTGCCTTAACCCTTTGAGTGCCAGTCACGGCTTAAGCTGTGCTGATGAAGCTGGATTACTGTAATGATTCCAGATTCATATTCCTCATTAAAAGACCTTTCATTCAAGTACCAGCATGCCTATGTTCCCAGTGAAAAATTTGGTCCAGGTCAACAGCTTTCCTTGGGGCATTTTCTGCGCAATGCGTGGAAAGTGCCCCAAGGAAAGCTGTTGACTCAGTCTCTAAATTGGCTCTGTAAGAGTTAATGTTACCAGAAAACATTTTTGCTAAGGTTTGAATGTAAGACCATTCATGATGGCATGTCCTAGGTCAATAGTTTGCGTTGGTGTGGGTTGGGCACATTGTGCCCAGCCTGTGCCAAGGAAAAGTATTGACTCAGTCATACTCTGACCAGGAATAGTTGAAAGAAGAACTCAGCAGGCTTGACTGTCAAGTGTACAATTCTGTGGCAGCATGTGCAGTGGTGGTAAGTCACAGGTTCAAACCTTGCTGCAGAGTGAGGCTGTGGGAGTCAAAGGGTCGTGCATGCACTAATTTCCTTTCAGACTGCAGCAAAACGATGGAACAAAGGTTAGCCTATATCACCAGGCTTGTCCAGCAGCGAAGGAAATTGATTATTCCGGCAGTTTTCATGTTTCTATTGGCTGTCGCTTACATGGCAATTACAGTCAAGAAATATGTCTCATTTTACTATGGGATTAGGGACAATTGTTATTATGTAAAGAAGGTCTGATAAATATAGTTTTGCAGGTTCAGGATTATTTGCTTGTGACTGTCAGAGCAGAGACCCAGGCTAATTTGTTATGCACATTAAGTCACTTTTGACTTGGACAAGGCTGCAATCCTGATGTATGAATTTAACCATTTCTGACTTGCATGTAAGCATCGAAAAGTGCATATGTTTTGGAACTGCAAAATGTCTGCTAAAATTCTCCACAGACAGAAACATTTTGAATGCAGACTGTGTAAAACTTTTAAAGAGAATACACTACAGGTTAACAGAATTCATAGCCATAGCTCCTGTGTATGGCATGTGGAAGGAAGTAATGTCCCAGTCGTGTTGTGCCCCACAAAGGGTTAACTCATTCCGCACCAGTTCTTAATTTTTCTGTATATTTACGTAGATTTAAGACGACAATTGCATATTTAAATTCTTCATGAAAAGAGCTTTCGTTCAAGTACCAACATGCCTGTAGTCTTAAGTCAGTGGTTCTGGCACTGCCTGGCAAGTCATGCTGCAGCTACCGCAAAGGCAGCTACAGCATGACTTGCCAGGCAGTGCCAGAACCAATTACCAAGGCCTGTGACCATAGTATGGAATGAGTTAAACAGTCGTGAGCCTTGAGGAGCGCTGTGTTAGCATCAGTTTACATTTATGTAAACACTTGATAGCATATCACCATCACTTGTAGAGCTGCTTAGTTACGTAAGCAAGTTTTGATTTACAATTTGGTGCTTCCCCTTATTATCTTTGTGCTTTCTGAAACACTGTTCAGATTCGCTTCAAACTTGGTGGCAATGTAGTACTCATATGAGTACTACATTGCCACCAAGTTTGAAGGGAATCGAACAGTGCTTCAGAAGTTGAAAATTACAACTGCTCCCTTTCAAATTTAGAAAATCTACCCCTTCACAATAAGGAGGAGGGTGAATTTATTGGGACCCAAAACTGAGTCGTTTCTTGTCTCGGTATGGAAGTCACTGTCAAGAAGAGGGGAAAATGGCAAATACAGTCTTAAAGAATTCCTATAGCCTCCATGCCCCCCCCCCCAAAAAAAAAGTTAAAAAGGCAAATACAGCCTTAAAGTATTCCTATAGTTTCCATGCCCCCAAAAAAGTTAAAAAAGGCAAATACAGCCTTGAATTTAGACTATGTTTCATGGCGACAATAAAAAAAAAAGGCAAATACAGCCTTGAATTTAGACTATGTTTCATGGGGACAAGTAAAAAAAAAGGTCAAATACAGCCTTGAACTACTCCTAGTTTTGATAGAAAAAAAACTGTTAAAAGAAAGATTGAGCCTTGAATTTTGACTACATGTTGTTATCATGGAGAAAATTTTAAAAGGGCAGGGCTGCCTTAAATTATTGCAATTTTCAATGAAAAAAAATGGAAAAGACAAATACAGCTTTGAATTACTCCTGGTTTCTATGGAAGAATGAAAATAATCATTAGGTCACATGGTCATGGAAGCAATTCTGTTGAGAAGCCATTATTGTGCAGAGTGAATAGCCATACCATGCCTCCATCTCACAAATAAAGCAGATCTGGTCATCAATAAAGACTTACACTGGCTACTATCTTGTGTCCCGCATGCTGCCTCCACAATTACCAAGAGATAAATAAAGAAATAGGGAGGAATTTTATTTTTTATCATACACTGTTCATTGTGCAGTTATGAAGACAGGTTATATCAGGTTGTAAAGTTCATTTGTCCATGTCACCAGAGGGCACTATCAGAACAGGATTCGGAGCCTGAATACCCAGACACATATATCTCTGATATCTACGATGGCTCCCAGTCATGTAGATTTAGTTTGGCTGTATTGGATAATTTGACTTCTAGTCTTATTGTTGGTTGTGATTTGCGCCATCTTTGATGTTCTGCTCAACCTCAGTTAATAATGTTACCCCCCCCCCCCCCCCCCCCCCGCTGTACAAGCACACCCATACCTACTGCACCAATTGAGTCTCCCACTTTTAGGCCTCAATCTTAGACATTTTAATGGAATGTTTGCCTATTTTGGCAATCTCCCCCATAAAAATCCACTCATTTCTCCTTCATTCTTTGTTAAATAGGAACTCTTTGCCATGGGAGAAAAAAACAAAACAAAAATCTCCCTATTTCTCATCAAAGGTTGTTAATTGACAATTATGCATATCTGTCAACTCTACCTTCTTGACCAAGTGGTTCCCATTTTCAAGATTCCAAACTTTCAAACATAAGAAATTATTGATGTGCATCAATTGTTTTTAAGCTGAAAAACCACACCTCACAGTAATTAGTTTGTTTACCATGATGCATATACTATTTAATGTCAGACAAACCCTCCTGCTTTCTGGTTAAAGCTAATTGAATTTCCAGTTCAGTATTTTGAAGACATTGATTTTGAAAGTTGCAAGGGAGGGGGAGGAGAAGAAATAAACTGTATACACAGGATTAGCACATAGACTGACAGTTACAAGTTGGGGACAGCCTGTGGACACTTAGTGTGCAAACTATTATTCTGTGAAAAAATTTATTTTTATGTGGTAGTCCACTGTACAATGAGGGAGCTACAAAGTCAGTCTGTGTTCTGCCGTGACATAGACCTGGTCCATTTTTATGATACAAATAACTGTTTTCACAGAGCATATAATTTTGCTGGTAGCTGGGGGACTATAAATGTGTTTTCTGACCCCAAATTGCAGACCATAGTAGCAAATAAGCCATGATGTGTTTCCCCGCCTAGGTTTTGACGTTGGCTGGTGCCTTGTATGATCTCAAGGCATAAAATAAGCATAGATGTGATATGGATGTGAAGGGTCGTCTCTCTTGGATGTCAAAACGTATCCTACATATAACTCTTTCAATGCCAGGTGCAACTTCTTAAAAAATACTTAAGACAAACTGCTTTCAATTTTAATAAGGATACGAGATTCACATTTCTTATGGAAAGACCTTTCATTCAAGTACCGGCATGCATATAGTTGCTGAGAATAGGGTGGTTCATGTAAACAGCTTTTCTTGGCGCACTTTGGGCGTTGTGCCCAAAGCATGCTGAGAAAGGCTATTGTCTCAGTCTAAGACTTGACACTCAAAGAGTTAAATGGATATGTACAATTCATATTGGCATATAGCAGTGCTTTCTGCATTACCTGCCAAGTCATGCCCTAGCTGTCCATAGGTACTTGTAGCATGACTTGTCAGCCAATGGTAGAAATTTTGACTGACAGTAATATAAGTATGAGCATGCTAGTATTTGCATGTATGGATGCCATTTGTGGAAACATTTAGTTTGCATGTCCAGGGTTGTCCAATTGGAGCATTGTAGCAAAATTTTGCTATAAAGCTCTTTAAAATTGTTACAGATTTTCTGAAAAATAAGTTCTTTTGTAAAAAAAAAAAAAAAAAAGTGGAAAAAAATACTACAAGTAAAGAAAATTTTGCTACAGAGATTTTCAGCTGGACAGCACTGATGTCTCTTATTTACCCTTTCAGCCAGATTTTCTAGTTGATGATTGCAGAAGAAAAAATGTTGTAGACGTTTCAAGTGAATAAATATCATTGCTTTTGGAACTATGTACATACAGGCAAAGATTGCACTGCATCGAGTAACAGTCTGGTGGAATGACTTAGCTTTGTAGATATGTTTACAGGCAGGCTTCTCTCAGGCTATGGCCTGTATGTCTTCGTAGACTTCCCCCACCCTCTTGGTCCCCTGCGAGGAAAGTATGCAATTGTATCAAAAAGTGATTTACCATGTGAAATTGAGATCAGCCTTAGGCCGTAGCTTGACAATTTCTTTCCCTGTATCGTTAAATATTTTCGTATTGAGCCTTTGATGTAAAGGATTTGCAGTATTGATTCCTGCCAAGTGCAACAAAAAATTCGGCATTCCAAAACATGTATAACATTAGTTTCCTTGAACAAGGTAAACGTAGCTTCAGCGATAAATTACAAGTAATCAGATGTATGACAGACAGCAAAAATAATGGTATAATTATTCATAATCTAAGCAAATCAAACGTCAGCACTCAGCAAGAAAGATGGACATCCAGATAGTTTCGATGAAGTCTTGGCCCGAAAGTGTAAGTTACTCATCAATCTTATTGCTATCTTTTAGTGAGAACATAACTCTTGACTCTTCAATGGCAGAGATAAAGTTCTATCAACAGGTTCCGTTAATTGAATCACACACACTTTGGAAGGTACAGGAAAAAGATAAGGGTGACTAGCAAGGGAAAAAGTGTTTCAAAACTGTAGCCATAAAGTCAATATAGCCGTAAATTACCTCCTGGGATCATATGACTACCATTTAAAACAATTTCAGCGAAAAAGATCTGAACAAAACAAAGGTGACCTGTGCAAACCTTTTCCCACGTAAGTTGGTTAAAAGCGGGTAGAGGTATTATGTGGTCTACTTCAGTGACTTTTGATTAATTTCAAGAAAAAAATGTCTGAATGAGAGCTTCAAATTGAGCCTATCAGGATAACACACTCAAAGGGAAGCCATTGATGGGTGTTAATTCAATGGCGACTGGGCACTGTCAGCCAGCTTTGGTAAGAAAATGAAAAAATTAATGTGTACATACATGTTCAGTGTAGATTGTGTTGTGTTAAAAGACTAGATTGGCATAACTTTCTGTAAACGGAAAGTGAATTGCTACATTGCAAGCAAAAAACAAGATTTTCTAATGGTCAGTGCTTTGGAGTCTACTGTTGGAGTTGATGCAACCCCAGAGTTCGGAATGCCAAACAGTTTAACTCTTACCATAGTTTAACTCCTAAGTTTTTTTTTCTGTAAAAGGGATAAACATGTAGGCAAAATTATACAGTAAGTTTGGAAAGAAGTACCTCACATTTTTTGGACATTCTTCATATATAAATGTGCATGTATACATCCAGAGGCTAATTAAATGTTTAAGTGCTGTGTATTGTTTTTGGTTTAAATAACCATAGATTTAAGGGCAATGGATGAACATAACGTCTCATATACACGGAGAGTATTTTCTTGGAACATTGTGCGAAAATGAAGTGGCATCAGAGAACTGAACGTCGAACTTGATGCTGGAATGCAGCATTACAGGCAGGAAATGCAATGTGTAATGGGAGAAATAGTGCACCTGTTGTAAGTGGTGTGTTTTGCTGTCAGAATCACCTGTGCTCACACAGCCTCAGCCTTGTTTGCCCACCATGGCTCCACACCTACCCTCCACTCTTCAATGGCAGAGACTGGAGGTAGGAAAGCTAGAGAAGTGGCCTCTCTGCTACATAATGTTCCACCCAGCAGTTCAGGCCCAGGATAGCTCATCCAAAGCAGCACTTTATTGGCATAGTAGAACTTAAACCCAGTAAAAATGTGAAGGTACACTACTGTGACAGACATGCAGACTCATTACATGTGGTTAAGCCCTTCCCTGTCGTAAAAAAAAAAATGTTTTTACATACTTTTGTGTCATAGTGCATGGCCCTAAAGTGATGGTTTTTACCATTTAATGTTCAGTAGCACTCCATGGCTGGTACCACAATGAATGTACCCTCATGTACTGCATACCAGTGTAAACAACATTTAGATGGATGGATCGTACTGATAATACATGCAGTATATGGCTAGCATGAATAGGAAGAGGGCGTGTCCCACTGTTGTATGCTGGTAGTGACCACCTGTGTGCACAAGAGGGAAGTGCCTGGATAGGACAGTTAACTGCCTATAGATTGGTCCCATCAATATAAACTAATGCTGGCCTCTAGAGCCATAGGTAGCCATGTGTTCTAGCTTCCAGTGGACCAACAATGTTTGTCCTTGAATGAAAGTAATGCAAGATTTATTTGGCAATGTAAATGTTAAAATTAACTCAATTTTAATCTGTCCTCAAGTTACATTGACACATTCATACATTCATCTCATGCTGGGACTGTGAACACAGTTAGACATTTTCCATTTTCCTTAAGAATCAACCAAGTCATTTCTGCTTTATGGAATATTGTCAGCTTACAACATCTCTTAGGAAAGTTACAATTCATTTTCAGAAAATATATTTGTACAAGCATGTATGGTCGCAAGGCTGACCCTTATTATTTAGGATTGTGCAAAAACCCTTGTACTTTAACCCTTTCCCACTTAAACCGGCCAAAACCGGCTGGTGGTCAAATGTCGTCTGCTTCAGTGTTTTCAACTAATTTCAATAGTTATGAAAAACAATTTGACTGAGAAATGTACATGAGACTTATCAAGATCACATGTCCCAGGTCAACAGCTTCCCTTGACATGGGTTGGGCACTAAGTGCCCAACCCATGCCAAGGAAAGCTGTTGACTCAGTCTTAATTCAGTGGGAAAGGGTTAATACACGTTAGGGAAAAAGATTTTTGCCCCCTGCCTCTTCTTAATGACCCCAAGTCCCAGCGCATTTTAGTGCATTCTTGCGAACACATTGTGCCAATTTGCTAATTTTAATCAAACGGAAGTTTTCGGATTCAAAATTGCACACAGACAGTTTTGCACAGATCCATAAACTGGGACAGTGTGCTTTCTGGACCGTTAAAATCAATGGGGACCATATCCACAATGGAGGACATGACAACGTTGATTATGAAATATTTAAATTTGTCATGACATGTTAGTGACAGCGATTTTATTCAGAAACAACAACATAACATTGGGATGTAAATATTTTAAAAATTGATGCATAGATATGGACAACATAAAAGGAAGTTTATCTTGTATTACATTTAGAATGAAGTGGTCCACAGCTGTGTTGGCATGGTCACTTGTGGATATGGTCCCCACTGGTATCAACAGTCCAGAGAGCACACCATCCTTAAGTTTATGTATCTGTGCGAAACTGTCTGCGTGCAAGTTTGAATCTGAAAACTGTTGTTTGATTAAAAGTGGCAATTTGCGCAATGTTTTTGGAAGAATACGCTAAAATGAGCTGGGACCTGGAGTCATTAAATAGATGCATGAAGCGAAAAATCTTTTTCCCAAAAGTGTATTAAAGTACAAGGGTTTTTGCACTGATCCTAAACAATGTGAGTCAGCCTGTAATAAAGGTCGATGCATGTATACAGGTAAGCCAATCACACAAAGTCATACCTGTGCACAAAGGGAGTTACATCACAATACAGGTGTGCATAGACAGACAGCAGTATCCCACAGCAATAATATTATCAGTCTATGGGTGCAGTCAGGTGCTCTGTCCGCAGACCTGTAACTCTGGTCTCGCCATATCAGAAGCAGACCCCTTGTCCCTGTAGGCTTTTTTCTACTGGTTCAAGTCTCATTTGGGTGTCGTTACAACATATAAGACCCTGGATATTGCATCTTTATCACCCCTTCTCATTCCTTGAGGGATCCATTAGAGGGTCCTGTCATGACGGGGATTTTTGTGAAAGTTCGGTGCAGTAACAATGGACCCACCGCTGATCCAGTGCTGTGGGGTAATGCTTCAGAAGTGTTGAACAAAGGACAGAGGGGCATCAAGGCTCAGAGATCTGACTGTGGTTTATGGCTACTGAATAGTAAGCTTCTGAATAGCAGGCTTGGCTCATCTTGGTGCCCTAGCATGTGGGCAATAGTGTAAAGTTGTTTAAGCGTCACTTCTCACCATCATTTATTTTGTGATTGAGGATGATGCACAACAAATACAAAGCTCCTAACTCTTTGGTACCTCCTATTGCCTTGTATGGACCCACAAGTTATTATAATAAATCAGAATTATCTCTGAGGAAATGGGAAGAGTACAATATATTTGGATATATGGTAGGAGAGGGGCCCTCAGAGTACTTACTGGTCTCACATGAAGCTGTTTAAACAATTTGATTGCTGGCAATTGAAAATTGTTGGATACGTTTTTTTTTTTCGCCGTGTCCTTTTCATGTGCGTAAGGTGTAAGGTCTGTTGTACATGCTTCCTATGGCTTTAACCTTCCCCCCCTTGAATTGACACTTGAGTCAATAACTTTCCTTAGCATGTGATCTTGATAGGGCTCATCTAGAATTCTTGGTCAAAAATGTTTTTCATTACTGTTGAAATTAGTTGAAAACGCTGAAGCAGACAACATTTGACCACAGCTGGTTTTGGCCGGTTTAAGGGGGAAAGGGTTAAATCAAGACCAGTTTAGTTTCACCCTTTGAAATTAGGCACAGGATTGCTGTGTGGTCTTGAAATTGGTCATTAATGAGTTTACATGTAACACAGACACTGTCAAAGGAAGCTGACCCTGTTACCTGGTGGGAGGGACCGCACCAAGTGGAATCTGCTTTTATTAATTGAACTGTACAGCTTTACCGTTAAAACCTTGATCCTGTTCCCAATAAAACTTAAATAGCAGAAGGATTTACTCCCCTTGCCAGACTTTGATGTAAGCAGCAATCTAATGCTTGAATGTAGAAGCTTTGTACATGTATAGTAGAATATTCCTGCACTTCAATGCAGCAGGCCCAATTTGTTCTTGGGACAGATATACAGGCAACTGTACACCACCTGGTGGCACTTTGTGGAACTGTTTGACCCAGTCAACCATTGACCACCATAACCAAGAGAAATCATGTGCATAATAAAGAGAGCCCTAAATACACCTGACATGTATGCAGTCCAATGAGAGACCACCTTCCTTTCACATGCAAGAACACACGCATCTATCAGCACCCGCATGTGACCTCTCCCATGTTATTTGACCTCTGTTGAGAGATCACCTGTATTATCGTGACCATATTTGTCCTGGGGTGATCTGTCGTAGGAGCTAATACTATATACATGTACATTTAGTGTACATGTATTGTCATTAACCCTTTTATGGTCAGAGCAAGACTGACCCAATAGTTTTCCTTTGTGCAGGCTGGTTGCACTGCACCCAGTCTTCACCAAGGAAAGCTATTGACTAGTAGTGAGCCATCATGGCAAGTCTTATTAGAAAATGTCTCCTGTTAACGAGACATCATGGTAAGAATATTAACCCTATCAGTGCCAAATTTTGAACTGAGGCAACAGCTTTTCTCGGCACACATTGGGTGCAATGTGCCCAATGTGTGCTGAGAAAAGCTGTTGACCTGGGGTATTCTCTCTGGAACTATAGGCATACTGGTACTTCAATGGAAGGTCTTTTTATGAGGAATACAAATCTGGGATCCTAATGATAATGACTTAATTGTCTGACTTAAGTAGATAGACTTAGTCATGATTGGCACTGAAAGAGTTAAATCTGATGGCAATTTACATCGAGGTGCTTTTCAAGCAATTAGAAGAGGAAACGTCTTCTTGCCTTGGAAGCTGTGTATGTGAAACTGCTGCACTGATGGTAAGCTTGGAGAATTGGATAGTCAGACCAGGGGTCTGTGTGTGGTGTTGTGAGTTGCATGTAAGACCTTGAGGTGTAGACTCCTGTCACCTGAACATGCTACCTGTAGTCGTGTGGGCCATTAATAGTCAATCCTGTGGCTCTGAGACGCCCCATGCTACATAGCATTGCAGTGTACGTATGTGTTGGGGGAGGCATCTTGTCTAGGAGCTGTAATTTCAAGAAAATTAATTTCTTCTGGTTTTGGAATTTTTTTTACATTTGATATTCAATTGCTAACTTAATCAGCAAACTTGTTTTCCGATGACTAAAATGTTCATTATCACCATCATTAATATGAATATTGCAACCACCACTGTAGTCCTCATCATCATCATCATGAAAATGATATGAATCGTGTGTGCCAATTATTGACCTTCATTCTGGTACCAGCATACCGAGTCAAAGTCTGAGTAAGCAGTGTTGCATTTCTGCTAACTCATATGCATGGTCCTTAACTGCCAAAGTGGCATCCAGAGTATCACATGACCGAAACTGTACAAGCCACTGAGCCAAAGCCAAAGTGCATGCCGGCTTGGGATGGGATGAGTTAACTCATCATGCCTATTTTGGCTGTTTTTTGCATGTAATATCTTTTCTGTGTGCTGTCACTTCTGTGATATACAAGGTATACCAGTGTACATACTGTGTAGATGCATATTTATACCCAGATTTATTTACTTACAATTGTTGACATTAGGAAGTCAATCACTACAGGCACGTTTGGCTTATTTGCCAGCATATTAACAGGATAAACATCCCTGTTTACTTGAATGTCAGTCTGCAGTTCCTGGGTTTGGTGCAGGATCTCAACAGTCACTTGAGTTTGGAACAAAGTTTCTCAACACGCACCTGCTAGAACTATTTCACCTTTGCCTGTCACTGATCGCAAAACTTGGGAAAAAAAAGAGGGTCTAAATCTGGTGGGTTTGTTTTTCTATACACTATAAACAAATGTCAGGATTACATTTTTTCACAATGAGAATGTTTCTGAATATTAATTTGAGGTAAACAACAAATCAACAGGAGACTTAATTTGCACAGCCAATCAGTACAAGGCTACCTAATTTGTAGAGCCTGTCAGCAGGGGACTATTTTGGACAGCCAATCAGGAGAAGGTTCTGTAATTTGACCAACCAATCAACAAAGACTTGTCCAATTAGTGGTGAGGTTGGATTGAATATTTGGTCATGAAATGTACATGGAAACTTGCAGCTGAAAATTTTTGTAATTTTCTATACAAGGTACCCCCAGGGGTCAACTAGACTCAAAGCAGATGAAGAAGTGGGGTTAAACCAGTTTGAAAAGTGCATGGACATTAAAAGGGTTAGCAAGCACCTGTCAAAATCATTTGTTTTTTGGAAGGAAAGTGTCACACAGAAATGGACTCATTTGTCCTGAACTGTGTAATGGTATTAACTCTTTGAGTGCTTATTGAAGACAAGTTAAAGTGCTGTGAATTGACATGACAATACCTGATTCATATTTCTCATTTAAAAAACAAAAAAACAAAAAACAAAAAAAACAAAACTTTTATCGTAGTACCAGCACTCCTAGAGTTGCTGTAAAAGCACAGAGACCTTTCAAGTGGTGCAAATCAATAACTGCCTCACTGTACTGTGGGCACATAATGTATTGAAAGCATGCTGATGAAAGCTGTTGACTCGCTCAAAATTAGGCACTGAAAGAGTTAGGAATCAAAGGAGTAAGTTCATATGGACTGACCTGGGCAGGACAGCCCCAATTCATTTAAGAGTTTTTATGTCCGTCTTTCTTGTTTAGATTAAGTCCCAACGTAAGCAACGGATATCACATGTAACAAGAAGTGTCTTTAAAAGAGAAAAATGCAAGCTGTCTCAATAATGTATGCTTTGCTCAGTCTGCAACAAGCTGGGTATTGCCAAGGGAGAAGAACAATTGAGTTCAATTGAGAAATTAGCTTACATGTTAAGGGCATGTTATATGGAATCCTCAGCTGGAACTATTAATTACTGGTACCCTTGCTATACAAAGGTCCTGCTTTTTGAAGCACTGCCTGCCTTTTGAGACCCCATCAGGTGCCCAGTGTTGACTACATCACCCATTTTATGGGACCACGTCTGACCTACCCTGCAGGTGTCCTTTGAAGGAAAGGCTTGTACAGTGTATGTAAACCTGACATAACTTAAGTATTTATAAGGCCCAGTATTTCCTTACAGAGTTTGGCCTGCTATGGTGATGTCAAACACTGGATGCTGTGTTGCCAGCACTCCCATATTACTTCGGAGACTCCCAGAATTTTATGCTGAAAATTCTTGAAAAATTGTTGATTTTTGGCAATTTCTAGCCACTTCCCTGAATTTCATCAATATTTTCCTTCTATATTTGATATTAATTTGCCAACCTCCCTGAATTTTACTTTCCACCTCCCGGATTTTAAGTGAGGCAAGTTGGCAACACTGTGGATGTTTTTTTTTCCCAGGGTATTTGACATCTCTTGTGTTTATTAGTCCAGAAATGACCACCTCTCAGTATTGAGACCATAATACTTTTGCCAGGTACCAGAGTACTTTTAACCATTTCTGTATTGAGCCAGTCACAACCAGCCTGTGGTCAAATGATGCCTGCTTCAAGGTTTTTAACTACAGTGGTCCCCCTCTTAGAATGCTACCCCAAATGCAGCCAAAAAAGGCCTTATAAGAGGGGTACGTGGCCTCTCTTGAGGGGGAGAATATAATGGAAATACCGTACTTTCTGCACACGGATGCTGGCCTTTCAACAGGGGTGTGGCCTCTGGTGAGAGGGGTCTTATAAGAGGGGGCCACTGTAATGTCAACAGTAATTTAAAACAATTGGAATGAGAATTATGGTTTAGACCTTTCAAAATAGCATGACTCGGGTCAACAGCTTTCCTTGACGGCAGTTCTGCACTTGGTGCCGCAGCCCAACTCCAGAAAAGTGTTGACACTGTCTTCATTCAAAGGGGAAAGGGTTGTATAGTAGGTTCATGTGCAAAGCAATCTATAAAGAGGGTACACAATTCTTTGGTAGCATGTTTCATTCAACTGTCGTATATTCATCACATAAGAAAAAGACCAGTACCTTACATGTAGGCTCCTGCCTTGTTCTACTTAAATGTGGGCTTTTTTTGGATTGATTCTATTCTTAATGCATTTCTCATTTCCTCCCAGTGTCTTACACAGTAATATACCCACATCACCTGCATGCAGTGAGTCTACCTTCATAACCCTTTCCCTGTGAAGTAAGACCGCTGAGCCAGTGCTGTTAAAAGCTGTCCTTTTTCAGTGAGTAGGCCTATGTAGCCCGGTACGTACCCAACCCATGCAAACAAAGCTGATGACCTAGGGCAAGCTATCCTGATACATGGAGGGTAATTATCCACGATTCTCGTTCTCAGTGTTCGCTGTGTACACAAGAAAATTGAGAAACATGTTAAAGCAGACAAGCTCTGACATCCAGGTAGTTTTTGGTATTAAATGGGACTAAAGGTTAAATGCAGGTTTACGTGCTTCCACAAAATGACTCAAAAAAAGGCCAGACTTTTGAGGAGGAAGGAGATGAGCATAAAGGGAGGTGTATTATGTCAGCTGGTAGACTAGTAACTGCTCCAGGCCAAAATGAGCCACATACGTATATATTCCTTGATTGTATCAGCAAATTTAATGGTGTTGGCTAAACCACATGTAGCGGCTTATCACTGATAGATTGTACAGGTGGACAATTCCATTAGAAAAGTGTGAGGAGCTTTCCAATGATATACCATACATGTGGATAGAGAGGGAGACCTCAGAGGCTACTGCCTCTCTATGTAATCACTGTGGCTGGCCTTGTCAAGGCTAACCCTTACACCCTAGAAATTGTCAAGGCACTCGATCATGTTATATGATAAGTGCTGAGGTATTTTACATGGTTTTTGCATCTTGATCAGGAAGACTGTTTAAATAAGGCTGTGGTACACTGTAATCCCTTTTAAGAATGCAGGGTGCTTAGGAAATGGAATTGAAATGAGCTCCAATGGTACACCCAGATGTGGAAATTGTAGCTACTGTCAATTGCTTTATTTTAATGTGTATCATTTTTCACGGTTTTTGTATTTTTGACATTTCATTGTGGTTTTAATTTAACTGTTTTGGACATAATTCCTGTTCAAACAATGTTAAAAGACTATTTCACTGTACTTTTCACGGTTTGTGCCATTAGCGAAATAAGCGAAAATAAGAGTACAGTGAAATTAACACAATTTTCCAGTGTTGAAAAATCCAAATATGCCTGGTGTGAGTCAGGAGCAAGTTTGAAGAGAAGCATCGCTGACCTGTCTTTATTCTGGGTACAAAAACGTCAAAACTTTTCAGGCTCCAAATGACATGGACTGCGTTTAATCTGCCATCTGCCAAGCACTGCTGTCAATTTTTGTGTGAATTCTGCTGCTCTTGGGAAATAGTGTACATGGCGCAGATCTGTATAGCAAATCTCCCCAGATGATAATGTTCGGCCGCTTCCTTGAGTGCATAATGCTGTAAGCACACATGAAGGATGGCTGTAGGCTAAGTCAAAAGTGTATGAATTTTGGATTCTTGTACATTACAAGATTTGTGAGGAAGAATTTCCATGGCAGCAAAGCTTTTTCTCTTTGTGCATGCTTTTATGGTGTAATGTGCAGAGGAAATATTTGTCTTAGTTCCAGTGAGCCAACTTAGCTGATCGTGAAGGTGGGACTGAAATTTTGCTCCACACTGAAACCTGTCTGCAAAGATGTCCATTTCTGACACATTATGTTGTATGGCGTTAAAGACAAACATGGCTTTGAGGTGCATGACATGCAGTGAAATTTGTCTTGAAAGACCACTCATGGGGCAGATCTAAAAGTGGTCTTAAAAAACAGGTGGTGTTTTCTTTGGTAATCAGCTAATGACATTGAAATGACAGCACAGTTGGAGAACGAGGAGTGGATATTCAAATCTGGCATGAAAAGAACTTTCATTCAAGTACCAACATACCTGGTCCAAAGCCAGTGGTGTTTGCATTGTCTTGCAAGTCATGCTACAGCTGTTGTTGGGGCACGACATTTGAATCAATGCAAAAACCACTGTATGCAAGACCTGCACCAGCATAGCATTCAGTGAAGTAAGACAGGGTCAACAGTAACTGAGTGGCTGCCTCCTGTAGATGCCATGCACATGAGTACGTACAGTACGTGGCTGTGACGTCAAGACTAGGATTTTAAAATAGTATTCAGTGGTTAATCTAGGATTTGTGGAAAGGGGCCTATTTGGATGAATGTTAGGAAGAAATTTTGTACGTCTTTGGGAATCCTGCATGATTTGAGATAATTTCAGAGGATTGCAAACAAGTTTGGAGCCTTTTCTCCAATTTGGGAAAAATAAAAAGGCCCCTGAAACTATGGTAGATTAATCCCAGTTATTATCTACAAGGAGTTAAAATTGCAGGTTTTCTTAAAAGCCTTTCCATTACCTCCTTTTGTTTTGTTTTTCAGCGCAAAATCAAAGATTTTTTATAAATGTTACTGGCCATTTAGTAATTTTACAGGCTATGTATATATAATGAACTGTTGGCAGTCATTTTGGAAATGGAACTGCTGTTAACTTACTGACAAGGCAAGTTGTAGAAGTTTTATTTTATAATAGCTATGGACATGTCATTACGCAGGAGAAGCTCACACTTATTGATTGGCAACTACACACAGGAGAGTTTCATTTACATCTCTCACAGCCGTCTCTTCTACAGTATCTCTGTATTAAAGAATGGAAGTACACTGTTTGCTCCACCAGCTCTGTGGAAATAAGTTCCAACATTTTGGTCATCAGAGCCATATTTCAGCCACCAAAGTGGGTTTTGGTTGAAAGGGATTGGAGAGGACTGGGAGGAGACCAGAGAGCACAAGGGGCAATCCTATCACCCAGCCACTCCACTCCATGCCTCCTAGCATTCAGTGGTTGCCTGACATCGAAGGCTCAAAGGTGGCCCCTGTTCACCTTCTCACCACCTTTCCCCTTTTTACCTTTTTCATTCTACCTCCCACTTGCTTCTCGCTGCCTGCAAATGAAGTTCACAGGGAACTCTGTTTTTGGCTTGTCCAACTGTCCATCCGTAGCAGAATCCTTTTGAGCAAAATATCTTGGGATTCACAGCTCACATCAAACTCAAATTTACCTCAGTCATACCTCAGCACCATTTCTTGACCTAATTAACCTCATTTTCAAGGCCACAGGACCTATATGTGCGTGAAGCAGGGGGGTATCTAATCTGACAGCTAGTGATGACTATTCTAAATAAAAAATATATTAATTCAGTTGTATTAATATATGTCTGATACAAATGTGTCACAAAAGAAGATTTACTAGATGCCTTACCATGTACAACATTTCACGTTCAAGTGCCAGGGAGAACTCTGGCGTACAGGTTAGAGGCATATTGATATTTCTGTGCCTCCACCAATTATAACAGCTTGATGTACCGCAGACCTGAATAGACAACACACACCCAGGAATTGATATCTTTGCTGTCACTGCATCAACTTCCTCAGAGATGCAAAGTCACAAAGCTCTAGGCTAATTAAGTTTCTCTTTTTTTATGGTTCATATATCAATACTCTTTGATGGCTTATGGACTGCTGCAGATAGTGTGGGATTTTAGTGGTCAGACTGGCTCATCAATTCTGGAATACAGTGTACTTTCAGACTTTCCAATTCTTCTACTTCTGACGTATGATCTAATCAGCAGCTGGAGCACACAGGAGATATTACTAGGCTCCTGTTGGTATGATTGCTCGGAAAACAGGATCAAAATATGATCATCAAAAAAAACCTCCATCCTGGTAGGGCTTAAATGAATTGGATGTATATCCATATACTGCCTGACACAATTCTTCAAGCACCATGTATGTATGTATGTATGTATATATATATTATATATATATATATATATATAATATATATATATATATATATATATATATATATGTATGTATGTGTATATATATATATATATATGTATGTATGTGTGTGTGTTATATATATATATATATATATATATATATATATATATATATATATATATATATATATATATATATATATATATATATATATATATATATATATATATATATATATACAGTAAAACCTCTCTGACCGAACACCTCTGTATACCGAACACCTCTCTATACTGAACACCATTTCTCGGTCCCAAATATATACTTTCAATGCTATCAAACCTCCCTATACCTGAACACTTCACTATACTGAACACTTTTTCTGGTCCAAGGTGTTCGGTATAGGGAGGTTTCACTGTATATATATATATATATATATATATATATATATATATATATATATATATATATATATATATATATACATACATACATACATACATACATACATACATACATACATACATACATACATACATACATACGTAAAATATGTACATATGAGAGGGAGAGGAGGGGAGGGAGAGAGAGAGAGAGAGAGAGAGGAGAGAGGGAGAGAGGAGAGGGAGAGTGAGAGAGAGAGAGGGAGAGAGAGAGAGAGAGAGGAGAGATGAGAGAGAGAGAGAGAGAGAGAGAGAGAGAGAGAGCGAGAGAGAGAGAGAGAGAGAGAGAGAGGAGAGAGAGAGAGAGAGAGAGAGAGAGAGAGAGAGAGAAGAATAGGCCACTTCATCAGTGACCCTCATGTGAAACCCTGTATGAGGCAGAGTAAAAGAAGAAGGGTTGTGTTCTGTAGAGGGGTTATATACAGACAAGGCTTCTTCCCCAATGTTTTTTTTTTTAAATAAAGTACATTTACACAAAGGTTTGAGTGTTGCTGGAGCACTTGCCAGTCAAACATGGTCAATAGTGGATTATACACATTTGAGAGAGGATCTCATCACTCCATTGAGGACCCATGGGGTGGTATATTTTAGTTTTTTGCTGTTTGAGGAATGAACCGCCACTGGCTGGCCAACACTACGGGCTTTAACTGAATACCCCTGCATTCAGAACAGCTCAAAACTGTTGAGGAACAGTGGTCCTGGAGAGTTGCAAATGCAGTAAGCACCTACTCCATCATAAAAATAAAAAAATGAAAAAAAAAATTAATAAAAAACCACAAGTTGGTGCTCTATGGGTCCTCTTGTGTCTGCAGTAATACACTGCTGAGGACATCTATACACAGGTTGTTATGAGCAGCGTTTATGGGCAGAATGAAGAGATTGTGCATGCAGGAAGGTGCAAGCCATGTGTTGAATGCCCTTGGCCTTGTAGAATCATGGACTTCTGATCATTTAAACACTTATAAATGTGAGTAATGTGGAAATCAAGTCAAACTCAGTCACCCAGAGCAGCATTGCCACCAAGTCCACAGTTTGAGTCATGTGGAAAACTGCAAAAAGACTCGACAAAATAGAGGTAAAGTATAGGTGTACTTAGAGTGTACATGCTCCTGTGCAATTTGGCCAAAAAGTCTCAGAGAAAAAGATTTGGCAAGCCCGTTGCGCCCCCCCCCCCAAAAAAAAAAAGATGATATACCTAAAAACTCCAGAAACTATTGAAATGTATCCACTTAAAAAAAACTTGGAAGGTAGCCAGCTAAGATTCATCAACCTCCGCCAGACATCAGGAGGATATGGCCAGCAGTTCTGAGAAGTTGTCAAAAAAGTAATTGTGAACATAGATCGCAAAGAAACTTTGGTTTCATGCACTTTATCCTGTATCATCCATCCTGGTTTGTAGAGTGTATTAAAGATATTGACCCATGAAGCACATTCTTACACTTCAGAGGATGAAGAATTGAAGTGTACTGAGCATAGAACCAGAAGAGACACTGTCTTCATTCCTCATAGATACACGCAATAAAGTATGAAGAATTGTAAATTATGGAGAATATGTAGAAGCCTTAACTTTGTGATGTCAGTGGAAGTTAATCCAGCACACAAGAAGCGAAGGGTAGGATTGGCCACTTAAATTACCTTTGATAGACACCATTATGGGACAAAAGCCAATGAAAGATATTTCGCTGACAAGTGTTTTGGTGGTATACTGGCTGGTGATTTTCGTCACTACCGCTTCCTCTGACAGACTTTTGGATGCAGCTTATCTGCCTAATAGGCAGACTTCCTGCCAATTGTTCATTGCTACAGAGTATTGACCTCAAAGCTACACGTCTGGGACGTATCTTTATTGCTTTCAATGGAGTGATAGCCCATGGAATCTGTGGTGCTAATGAGAGACCGGTTCTTCAGTGGTTCTCTGGAATGCTTCAGAAAATCGAGAAAAGGCCCTTAGACGTGAAAGTCCATTGGTCAAGGGTTCATTCGTCAAAGAGCAAAAAGGAAAATGTACCACCCCATGGGCCCATGCGTGAGTGAAATGATCTCATGTCAATAATGTTTCAACCACTAAATATATTTGTCTGGCTAGAGCACTGGTGACTTTGACCTCTTCATGGGCTTTCTTATGTTACTTTATCTGAGACCTGTACTCTTTGAAAAACAGTTTCTCCATGTGGCTCAATAGGGAAAGTCACAATTAGCAATTTTATGTGTATTTGGTCAAATACACAAACTTCTTAAAGCCTCGAGGTGTGTACATGGTATATTACCTCATAAAGCCTTGGGGTGTGTACATTGTATATTACCTCATAAAGCCTCGAGGTGTGTACATGGTATATTACCTCATGAAGCATTGAGGTGTGTACATGGTATATTACCTCTTAAAGCCTTGAGGTGTGTACATGGCATAAAATTACCTTAAGGTGTGTACATGGTATATTGCCTCTTGGTTTAAACATATTTTTATTTCATCATAAAGTTTATGAATTACATATTATGAGTGGCAATTGGGGAGGAGGGCTGAGCCCTATATTAACCCCTCAAGATTGCGGAGAATAAGACGAGTTGCCTCTTAAAGCCTCGAGGTGTGCACATGGTATATTACCTCATAAAGCCTTGAGGTGTGTACATGGTATATTACCTCATAAAGCCTTGAGGTGTGTACATGGTATATTACCTCATAAAGCCTTGAGGTGTGTACATGGTATATTACCTCATAAAGCCTTGAGGTGTGTACATGGTATGTTACCTCATAAAGCCTTGAGGTGTGTACATGGTATATTACCTCATAAAGCCTTGAGGTGTGTACATGGTATGTTACCTCATAAAGCCTCGAGGTGTGTACATGGTATGTTACCTCATAAAGCCTTGAGGTGTGTACATGGTATATTACCTCATGAAGCCTTGAGGTGTGTACATGGTATATTACCTCTTAAAGCCTTGAGGTGTTTACATGGTATATTGCCTCTTAAAGCCTCGATGTATGTACATGGTATATTACCTCTTAAAGCCTCAAGGTGTGTACATGTACATGGTATATTACCTCTTAAAGCCTTTAGGTGTATACATGGTATTTTACCTCTTAAAGCCTTGAGGTGTGTAAAATAAAGTATTCTTATTGGATTCAACACTGAAGTAACATTCACAGAATTGGTTAGTTTTGCATTTGAGATGTTAAAGTTTACTTTATTAGTTCAACAATGTACAAAGAATTAGAAATATTAATTTTTCTAAATGCAAATTACAATGAACAGTAATAGGAATGTGCAAACCTTGTTCTTGATCTTTTTGACAAAGTCCTGTGTTGAGAATTCACCTGAAGCAATTGAGCTTGAACTTAGCTGTTTATTCTTGTCAATTGTTCATGTCCACTGAGGTGTGACCATCCCATATATTGCAGAAAGATCTTAATCTTTGCCTCCTGTTTCATGTTGCTTAAATTCTGCAAGGCACTACTATGAGTCTGTTTTAGTACAGTGATACCTGGCTTGATAAAGAACCCCTCTAATGAGAGACTGCATATCTTTTTAAGACAGCTCTCTGAGAACATTGTGCTATCTTTGCCATCTTATTGTAACTCAGTTTAAATTTGCGAGAAAGGATAATTTTATATGAAAAGTTTTCTGTGACTGTTAAACAACCTTGAGCAGGTGTGTCAAGAAAATACTACCGCGGTGTTACAGTTTCCAGCTATCAGGGTAGATGTCATTCTGGTCAAGGTGATAGTGTAAAGTACGTAGTACATGTACTATGGCCTCACCAACTTGATGAATTGCTTGTTTTGCTTTTGATGCTTGGCAGATGGCGTCCTGTACAAGATGATAGGCATATCATAATATTTACACTGACAATCAGTACCTCATACCTGCAGTAAGCCAGTACCTCATACAGGATACAAGCAGCGTGCCTATTGGTGGGATGGTTGGCCAATGATAGCCTTAATTAGGACATTTTAAAATCCTTTTTTTGTGGAGAAATGAAACAACTTGGAAAATCTGAAAACGGAAGTTGATCAATGCTCTATACCTAGATTTGACTCAGTCCATTTGGGATATGGACTACCATGGACATACCTGTAACGTCAGTGGTGCTTGTTTGTGACTTTTTTTACCATAAAGATCCATGTTTTCTGTGTGAAGCATCATGGTCCAGTTGAGCCCTCTGACTGCCCCCTTTCACATCTACTGCCCCCTCTGACTAGTATACTGCCCTGGTAAACATGTATATTGTAGAGTTTTGACCGGTGCCTCTCTGGATGGATGCCATGTACTGACCAGGACCCTCAGAACCAACACAGCAGACAGATTTGTAGTTTTGCAGTCCGCTGGTAAATTAAGTAACTTCTATGACCAAGCCAGGTCTAGATTGCTGGCCTGAGAGAGACATGTAGGGCTATACCCGGCAAAGCACCCAAGCAGTGAGGTATGGAATCCACGCCAGCATTCCTACAATGTTTCTGGCATTCCCTGCCCCATGTCCGTCCAAAAGTCTCCTTTTTAACAGCTTGCTGATGAAAGAATTTCTCAGGCTGCCAGGTCACGCCAGATTAAATTGTTTATAGATGTCAGTTTGGGGAATGTAACATGTGAAGACAGGCCCTTAGTCCAGCAAAGAGTGATGGATAATAAATCATAAAATTAATCAGTCAAAGAGAAATGTATGTTCACGGAAATTGAAACTCACTGGTCATGGAAATCTGCGACTGTAATTTATATTAGTATGCTAGGCTTACGGTAGCAATCTTACAGGTGCAAAATATATGTGGAGCTTATGAAGTGGTTATTCAAGAAGGGTAAGGTTACCAATGCACCAGGGCATTTCAAAGAAAATTCAGGAGTTGTGTCATGACCTTAGCATACCGCAACTGGCACTGCTAAAAAAAAATGAAAAACATCAAACCAATTTACAGTTAGAAAGAGACTCATCATGTGCCCCTAAAGGTTTGGGGAAATGCATGAGGTGAATGCAAATTAACCCTTTCCCCCTTAAACCGTCCAAAACCAGCTGGCGGTCAAATGTTGTCTGCTTCAGCGTTTTCAACTGATTTCAACAGCAATGAAAAACAATTTGACTGAGAATTGAAGATGAGAGCCGTCAAGACAACATGACCCAGGTCAACAGCTTTCCTTGGCATGGGTTGGGCAGTCTTAATTCAAGGGGGAAAGGGTTAATGAATCATTAGACAAAGAGAAATTCTACCATGCCAAAAGTGTCCTACACATGAAGGGATTAGGAATGTTTGATATGAGTCTAGTCAGTTGCAGTACAGAGAATTCACCTCTGCGTGTTTACATGAGACTTTTTACAATGTAGAATTGAAACTCCGTTTTGAAGCTAATCGATTCACTTTCTCCAGGACCATAAATATTTACTAAAAGCCAGGCATAAAGACAACACAAAGTGTTTAACTGTCATAACAGATTATTTATTGCTACATAAAGAATGTACGCACGACAGCTTTACTCTCGAAACTGCAAAGGTGTAGGCAATTTTCTTTAGCTCAGCCAAATATGTCTGTGTCTGTCTTACGCTACCAAGGCAATCTTTGTCATATCTGACTATTTTAGTCCCATAGATGAGCAAAATGGCACTTTCAATAACGAAGGATGAGACATGATCTGGTGTCAGAAAGACTGTACATGTGTGGTAAAGCATTCCGTAATTTTAGCATTGTGCCTGTCAATGTTCCTATCAGGCTGTACGAGGCCAGGAATTAATACTTACAAAGTGAAGCATACTATAACACATGCTGAATATGATTTCACATTAAAAACCTCACAGAGCACTTTTTGTCCCGGTAATTTCAAATGGTAATGTGTCCAAAAAATAAATATGTGTATTAATTGTACCTGTGTCCATGACAACAACAGCTGTGTTCAGCTGAATGGATGTCATTGTTCACAATGCAGATTCCTGGTAAGAAGACCTTTCTTATAAGTGCCAGCATGTCCTTATTGCCAGACAAAAATGACATGTTGCAGGTCAACAACTTTTTTTAGCATTGGGACTCTGCACCAAAGTTAACTGAGGAAAGCTGTTGACTTAGGCTCAAACATAGCTCAGAAAGAGTTCAGTAGCAACAATTTGTCAGGGACTGGGAAAAATGCATTATTGATATCTGAGTGGAGTCTTCGAGGAAACGTGATTCTTACAATAGTGTGGCCCAGACGGCTTTTCCCGCATGCATTTTACGCAACACAGAGGTTTTTAGACAAGGAGAATAATAATGTTCGGTGAAAGCATTTCATTTTGAAAGGCAAGCATTAAAATATTCAGAGGTACTCCGGTGGGCAACATGATTCGATATCTCCCTTTATCGTACACTTAATGGGGAAAATGGAAGAGCATCTGTGACATGGAAAGCTGAGTTTGCATAGGAATTGCTGCTTGTCAAGCCTTATAAGACTTGCATAACTATCTGCTGTGACTGAACAAATCCACTGCAAGATAGCGCAATCAACAGCCAACAAGATTATAGCAATAAAACATTGAAAGATATTGGTGGGAAGATGAGCAGTTGATTCCCAGTTTATGATGCAACTGGGGCTTCTGTACTAAAGTTACCAATTTTTGAATGAATCAGGTGTTTTTCGTGAGTTCAATGGGTGGAAAAGCCTTCAGGAGGCACATTTTTTATGCTGGTATAGTTGTTAATTTCTTCTCTGAGCCAATTGCATCGAATTTCCTAATTTAACCCGTTGTATACCAAGTTGGTAAAGATGTTTTGCACTCTTGTTTGCAATGCATACAAACTCATCATGCATAGTTAACGGCAACTGGATTATAATTCGGCAGGCAGTGTGAAAAGCACCAACTCTAGATGAGAGATGGTGGTACTTGAGTCTAACAACTTATTATGAGGAGTTTGAATTTGCAATTCTCATGTTAATTGCTACTGAATCATAATGTGTCATGAAGCAGGACAAGCTACACTGCCAGCTAATCCAGATAAATTGTTGCTGTGATGTTGATGGGCTAAGGCAGGTGTTTCCCTCCGTGTGATTGTCATTTGTCTTCACTCCAACCTGCCCAAAGCCAAGTTTAAGAATAAGTTTGTCAGTCTGATGTCAAAATGCAACATTAATTAAAATACCAGTGGAATATGTTTGCACTTTCTACAATGGAGGATATGTGTTACAGATGGCACCACTGGTAACCTACGCTTGGTATTAAGCTGGTAACAAGTGGAGCCACCTGGTTGGCAAAACAGATCCAGCCTTTCTGATTAGCTGCTGGTCATCAACAGGAAGTGGTGTCACTTGTAATTTAGCCCTACAGGAAGTAGTGTCACATGCCATTTACCTCCCTGAACAACCCCATTACTGATCTGTGTGTCTAGTTAATTTAAGGAAAATTATGTTGTATCAATTTGCTGTTTGACTCATTGCATGTATACCTCGAGATGATATCTATACAGCAAAGTGGAAAAATATTTTGTTTGAATCATTACAGACAGCCAGAAAATAAGTTCAAATTTTAATGGATGATCTTGTTTCATATCTCCATGTCACAGAATTAAATATGCTTCCTGGATGGACTACAAGTAATTTTAATGCAAAGAATCCTTTTATTTCCACATACATGTAGCTGGATGGAGTACAGTGTACTGTAAATTGCTTTAATTTCGCTGTATTCTAATTTTCGCTTATTTCGCTGATGGCACAAAAACGTGACAATAAAAACACAGTAAAGTAGTATGTTAACATTGTTTGAATGGGAATTATGTCCAAAACAGTGAAATTAAAAATTAAAACAGTGGAATGTCAAAAATACAAAAACCGTGAAAATTTATACACGCGAAAATAAAGCAATTTACAGTATTCAGCAAATGTATTCAAAATGTCGCGTTGTTCTTCATCTTTAGACTCTGTTGCATTTCTCCAAAGGGTGGAGCTAGGTTTGGCACCTTTCTGAAGACACTAAAGATTTCAAAAGACATTGGCTCGTGCAGGTTTTATAAGTTCTGCACCCACTATTCTTATTATCGCTCATCATGCAATAGGACGTGGCAAAAAATGAAACACCAATACATCATCAGCATTTAACTCCTGCAGTGCCAAATTTTGGACTTAGTCAACAGCTTTTCTCGGCATGCATTGGGTGCAATGCACCCAATGCATGCCGAGAAAAGCAGTTGACCTGGAGTATTCTCTCTGGAACTATAGGCATACTGGAACTTCAGTGAAAGGTCTTTATAAGTAATACGAATCTTGGATCCTACCGATAATTCATACTAGTTTGACTTAAGTAGATCAACTGTAGTCATGATTGGCACTGAAAGAGTTAATGTCCTGTGTGTCACTTCTGCCAGAAAGTTGTTAGATTTATATCTTGCTTGCAGTATCAGTGACTGATTAGTGTTACATGCACAGGTCAATAGGTCTGCTACACATGACTTCAATTTCATTTGTCTTGCATTACTGATACAAGAGGAGCATTTGGGTTATAGTCTGCATCACAAAATGATTGGTTTCACCCAGCTGCAGGGGATTCAAGTAGAAATGAACACATATTTGAATATTTTACATTTTTCATCTTCCTCTTTACATAAAGCTGTGACCAGTGCTCAGGGAAAGTGGGTATGTAGAGTGGAACCTGGTATTTAAACTTTTTATTCTGAAGAGCTATTCGGCAACATTGTATTCTGTACATAGTAGACTTTTGCCTGAAAAGCAGACCAAGTTCTGTGTTACTACACTTGGTCTGTCCTTGGTGGACAAAATTTTATTTATATTAAGGGAAACTAAACTATACCTTGACCCTCCCCCTAGACCACTTGCACTCACTGGTCCTTAGTGTACTGAAGCATGTTACCATAGTAACCATACTCAGCCAATTAAAAACTGAGTCACGTTTCCATTGCTAAAACAGTGACCTTGTCAAAGAAGGGCAGACCCCAACATAGTAGACAAAATACGCAGCTTGGGTCTGCTATGGAGGCAAAGTAGCTATATAAAGGCATACTGGCACTTGAATAAATGTCATTTTACAAGGAACATGAATCTAGCATCCTTATCATGATAATTCAGACCAGTTTGTTTGAAGTAGTTCAACTTTAGTTGTAGTTGGCACTGAAGAAGTTAAAAGTTAATAGTCCTGTTGATTCATTACGCTGTCTAAATAGCTCAGCTGACCTTGACATATCTACTCTATGTCTTCATTCTATTTCAGATCAAGAAACGAAGATGTTCAGCAGATATTTCTATTGGAAATATAAATTGATGCCTACTTTTGCTGTAAGTTGAAAGTGTCTACCATTGTCAGCTTTTGATCTTGATCTGACTAGCATTTTTCATCTTTATGTACTTGCAGAATCACAAGCGAAAACCTTTGGAAGCCAACACCAGCGCCAGACCTCCCAGAGCGCCCTCAAAATTGGAAAATTTACTACAAAAATCACATATCCCAAAAGGTGTCAAAACTACAAGTTCAAGAAAATCTCATCGCGAGAAACAAGGTACCTCAAAAGCAAAAGACAGTAAACATGAAAAAGAATTGAAGAAAAATCGCGATGATAAAACTCAAATTTGCCAAGCCCATGAGGATTTACAAAATAACAACACCACGAAAGCTAATTTTGGTGAGGCAACCAGAGTGAGTGACGATGAAGTCTTTGTCAGTGAAAAACCCAGACCTCAGGGTGAGAATACTCAAACCACTGCTGATAGAAAATCATCTTCAGATGATTCCCAGAGTAGCTTAAAACATTTTTCTGTCTCGCTGGCAGATAGCGCTGCAGCATGGACTGCTATTGCTGCGCTTGATCGGCGAGGGAAGCATATCGTGGACGGCAAGGTTGTCACCATGGATGGCGGGCATAGACCTCGGCGACACTCACGGATGAGATATCGTAGCCTGCCAGTTAAAGAGGAAATAGAAAAAGCCAGACCCCGATCAGAAGAATTTCATTTAAACGTTAATGATCATAAATCTCAAGGAGCAACACCTTTCCGAAAAGGTCACCAGAGGTCTCCATCAGATGGACAGAAATACTTTAAACCGCCTGAGCCTTCGTCTCGAGACCCATCTCCGAGCACTGTGCCTAAGAGTCCCGGATTTCTTTCAAGGATGTTTAGTATGAGACAAAAATCGCCAAGCAAGGATTACAGACGAAGTTTCAGAACTTCTGATCTGGATGCTGCTGCAGTTGAGGCAGAGATGGCAGAGATCATGAAAAATGAAGCCCAGGGAATAAAGAAACCGGAAAGGAGGTTCACATCACGTAAGCTTATTCGTGTTCGTTCACAGGATAGAGAGGACTCCTGTTCGTCTCCTCCCATTGCCAAGTTCAGTGATGATGAGGATATTGAATCGTGTCCTAGTTCTCCCAGGCCAGCCACTGGTGGTGCACATGATAGGAGGTCGGGAATTCACCACAAGACCATTACACCTGAGTTGGGAGCTCAAATTAGTCGTGTCTTGTTAAAACCTCCAATGCAGCACAAGTTTCCTGATTCAGATTCGGAAATAGGGAATGACTATGGTGGGGTATCCCCAAGATCAAGTACATGTACCTCACCGAGGAGCAGTGTATGTTCTTCAAGGACTAGCGTCTGTAGCTCGCCACGTACCAGTGTGTGCACGTCGCCACGCTCTAGCGTTTGTGTGTCACCCAGATCGAGTACGTGTACATCCCCTCGGACCAGCATCTGCGGGTCGCCAAAGTCCAGTGTTTGTTCAAATCCTCCAGGTAATTATCCCCAAGGCAGAAATTTGACCACCGAAACTCAGCCTGGAAAGAAATATGTTAATTCACCTAGACATTCAGCAGATATTCCTGTAGGAAAACCCCCACCAAGTCCTCGACCACCAAGGAAGGAGGTATCACTGGGCAGCAGTCCTTTTGAAAATGGGAGACGGCATAACACCATAGACCTGGCAGATATTATGGTGCCAGATCCCAGTGACCCGTCCTCGAGGATGACTTTAGGAATGCAAGGAGGACAAGATACTCCCTCTGTCAAGGACAAAAATGCCACCTCAAATGAAGAATCTGCCTGTGCCACAGAAATTAGTGCCAAGCCAAAGAAAGAAAGTTCAGACTTTCAGGAAACTAAAAATACACGTTACAGCCCGCATGCATACCAAAGAAGTTCATCTCATGGGGTCAAGGTCGTACCCCCAGCCTCTGTGAAGCTGGAGCGAGTGACCTCACAACCATCCTTGACAGGGGAAACTCCCACAGAGCCTTTTAGTCGAGCTGCCCCAGAACGATGGACTTGGGGAAAGACGACAACCACTAGGCAAGTAGTGGAGGTACCCAAGTGGACGTCCATCATTACACATACCCGTGTTGAGACTGTCTCCAGGGGCACAAGCAGTGCTGAGGCAGAGGCTGCCTCGGGGACAAGCACAGAGGTAAGTGGGGTTACGGGCCTGATGCGCCCTTCTATTGCTTAATCTGGATGGTGCTCAAAGGACGTCGCCTGCAAATTTTTTGTTGTTGGTGTAAATTTCAATGGTAATAGAAATTAATTTGAATGAGAATTATCGATGAGACCTGTCCAAGCTATCAAGATAACATGACCCCTGCCAAGGTACATGTAAGCTGCAGTCTTAAACTAAATCTTAATTCATGTGGGAAAGGATTAAAAACTCCAAATTGATATACTAGTGAGAAAAGCTATAACAATGTCTACAGGTGTTTGACCACAATTTAACTTTGGAGTCCCTTCATGCCATTTATGTACATGTATTAACCCTTTCAGTGCCAAATTTTGGACTGAGTCAACAGCTTTTCTCAGCACGCATTGGGCACAATGCACCCAATGCGCACAGAGAAAAGCTGTTGACCTGGGGTATTTTCTCTGGAACTATAGGCATACTTGAATGAAAGGTCTCTTTATGAGGAATATGAATCTGGGATCCTAATGATAATGAGTTTGACTCAAGTAGATCGATTTTAGACATGATTGGCACTGAAAGAGTTAAATTTTCCAATTTAGACTTATCTCGGGGGGGGGGGGGGGGGGCACCCTTCAATGCAAGCACACTCACAGAGGGTCCAAAAGTTGTGCGAGTGTATTCAGTTGCATTTTATCATAGAACAAGCTTTCATTTCATTATACAAACATGCCAGATGGAGACAGCAACGGGCAGACAATACACAAAACCACTGACAACAACTTTTTGATTGCAGTCTAGTATGACATTGAAACTGACCATTAACTTGGTGAAAATATCAGCTGTATACACAAACACAACATTCTCATAACAGCTGTATCAAGATGGTGACAATACAATAGACATGAATATGGGTCGACAAGAATCTTAGTATGTAACCTATCTCTGCTGAGAATAGGACTGAGTCAATAGCTTTCCTAGGTATGGTTGTGGGCTATATACATCCAGCCAGCAGAAAGGAAAGCTGTTGACCTGTGGTATAATGTCAACAAAGGCCTCATCTGCAATTCTCACTCCAAAATATTTTGCATGAATGAGAAATTTGAGTACAAAGTGTATTAAGCAGAGAAATTTTACATCCAGTGGCAGTGTTCACACAGAATTTGATCTGATTCTATCTTTAATCCAAAAATTAAAACCAATGTGGTTTGGGCCTTAAACTGCTTAATCTTTGGCTCAAGGTTTGATCAAAACTTGGAGGATTGGCCAATATATGCTCCTAGTGACAATATGAACTTAAGGATTTACAGGTTCATTTTATTAAATCAATCTTAGTTTGAACCAGTATTTAATCTTTTGATCCAGGATTAAAATCTGGATTAAATTAAGATTGATTTAATAAAATAGAAACTTTTAATTCTTAAGTTCATATAACAGTGGAGAACAAAGATTAATTAATCCTGCAAGTTTAGATCCTACATTAGCCTAACAATTCAGTAGTTTAAGGCCCAAAGGCACATTTACTTTCAATTTAGGATTAAATTCAGGATCAGATTCAACTCTTTGTGAATACAACCCCAGGTGCATTAGCGTGATTTGAATTGGAAAGTTTGAAAGTTGTGTCACTTATCACTGAAAGTTGCATGTCAGTCATCAATTTTTTTTCTTTGTTTTTTTGGTTTTTTAAATTACTTTATTTCAGTTTGATTTATCTATGTTGTCATTTACTGTGGAAGAAAAACAGGTACAAGAAAGACATATAAGGACGTTTGTTACCATGGCAACTTACATCATACTGCCTATTTCTGTAATATTCTGCAGGCATAGTACCAAATATTTGTTTACAACACAGGTCAAGCTCACAATATAAAAATAGTTTGCAGATACATTTATATATCCATATAAACCTACATGTTGGTGTTTGGGTCAGTGCAGCCAATAGTGATATTGAAATGACACTTGCCCCCCCCCCCCCCAAAAAAAAAGAAAGAAAAAAAAAAAAGTACAAATAAGCCAGGACATGATCTGTGAATATGTCAACACTTGATAAAGACAGTTTAGCCATTTCGTATTTTATTGACAACTTGGCACCAACAACATTCATGCTTAGATTTATGTGCCCAATTTAAAGTAATATATGCATCAGTTTATTTTTATGACAGGAATACTAGGGAAAATGTCCATACTTGTAAAGGGTATTTATCTTTATGCCTTATGGTTCACTCCAACGTGCCTTTGATCATACAAATCCAAAATCATTATCATTAAAGATGCATTTGATGATATAGCCAGTCTTCTGTTAAAAGTCCACCAGGAAAGCTGAAATATTGTAGCCAGCAATTGCATGTGTGTCATAAATGTAGAAAATAAAATTGTAAGGCCTCTACTGAAGTGGATGTGGAGGTCACCCTGATGGGAATCACTTTTCTTTTTGTATAATATGACACATCCTCGTGCCTGTTAATTCTTCTGGGAGATAAGCTTTGAAAGGGTGGCAGGGGAGGAGAGGGTGGTCCAAGTGTGTTGGTACATGGAATGATTTTTGCCAGAGTATTAGGTACTGAAAATATAAAACATAAAAAATAACGACTGGTACAAAGTGCAGAAATTAACTCTTTCATTGGCAATCACGACTAAACATGCTAAAGTTCATCTACTTAAGTCAGACTAGTCTGAATTATCATTAGGGTCGTAGATTTGTATTCCTCACAAAAAACCTTTCATTCAAGTACCAGTATGGCTATAGTTCCAGAGGGAATATCACAGGTCAACAGCTTTTTTCGGGGCCCATTGTGCCCAATGAGCACAGAGAAAAACTGTTGACTTGGTCCAAACTTTGGCAGTGAAAGTGTTAAAGAGGGTTACAGCATGCAAGTTCGGTAAATAAAACTGCCCAGTATGCCTATTGAAGACCCCTTCCGACCCCTCCATCAAGCTTGCTATCCAGATAGAAAAACAAGCGTTGAGCACACCTTGATGGAGTACTCCACTGGCCATTTGAGATAACAGTCTTGATTTGACTCCAAATGTAGCACAACGCCATCCATTCCATCAATCGTTAATAAATCTGACGCCAGGCCAATGAAAGCTTGAGGATCGTACTTTGAGAACCTGTCGCCATGTGGTTTTGCAGGGTTAGCAAGTCAAAGAAGCGCAAGAAGGGTGAAGTACAGGTGACTATATGTGCTTCATTTCATTCATCTCCCGTAAAGGTTGATGGAACTGGAGGTCTAAATTGTACGTCCATGTTTTAAGGTCTCTACGTGAGGTAACATTTAGAGGTGACATTTTGCCCATAAGTATTGATCTCTGAACACTCAAGTACAAACTACTTTTTGTACCGCAGAGGGCACAGGATTTTAATTTTACTTTTACCAGAGCACAAATGAACTCTGTCAGTTCACTCCTCACTATGAGATTATTGTACTGGATGGTGCATATCTGTAGTACTTGCTTTTATTGTGGTGCTCACTCCGCTTTCAAAACAAAGTGGATCAGTGGTTTATATGTCGGAGCAATCTGATTTTGAAAGACTATATTCTGTATCATATTTTGCTTGGTACAGTAACCCAATCAATGAAACAGATAGCATACAAGTACAGGTATTTATTTGTTCAAGCAACATGGGGGGCAATTATGAAAACAAAGTGCAGTGTTATAGCAGCGTGCGGGTGTAATGTTGTGCCTGCCTGTTTGAGAAATGGGCACAATTTACCATGTATAGATATACATGCAGGTGACTTACCTAAAAACTCAGAAAAGGTGAGCTCTGTAAAGCTGGCCTGAATTTATTCTTATTACTTGGTTCCTGCTATTTAAGACCACCCTTAATGGCAGACAAAAATGGTAACATATGGCAGGCTGTCTAAAATTATAGTTAAATTTACAGTGGTGTTAAAAGGCTTGTGTTAAGAACTACTGCAGTCTTTCACAGGCTGGGAGCTGGCTGTGTCCGGATCCTTAAAACCTCTGAATTTGCTAAAGTCAAAAGCTGTGACGGAAAAAGTTTGAACGAATCTGTCAAGTCGTGGCAGCATACCCTAGATTTTCCGTAGATTACTCGAGAGAGAGAGAGAGAGAGAGAGAGAGAGAGAGAGAGAGAGGGAGGGAGGGAGGGAGGGAGGGAGGGGAGGGGAGAGGGAGAGGGAGAGAGAGAGAGTCCCTCTTTCTTTCTTGGATCCAGCCTCCATTTGCACAGCCACCAGAAGCGTTGTTTCTTTCCAAACATATTAGTTTTCCCTTCAATAAAACTAACTGCTAATTGTAAATAACTTGTTTTTTATTATACACCTTTTCTTCCTTTAGTCATGGACATATTCCATGCTTTAGATGAATAATTCTCAGTCTGGTATAGATGCTGAGCTTGCCCACAATAATTTTTCAGTGGTACAGGATGTTTGTTATGGTAGATCTAAAGTTACATCATCAGGAAAAAGGACAGACCACCAAATCATAGCTGTCGCGCACACTAGACTACGTGCCCAGCTGTTAATTTATATTTTTTTTGCATACACTGAAATGCGTAATAATTGCATGCCCACTATTTGCTAGCAAAGGGTGTTGCGCTATTTGCACACAAATTGTTGCACTATGGGCGCAGCATAGTTTTTTTCACAGATGATCATGTGCTAAATTTTTTCTGCAATTTGTGCGCCTAGTGTGCGCAATCAGAGGGCAGTTATTAAAGAAGGGTACTGTATATAGAAATATATATGTATGTACATGTGTGTATATATATATATATATATATATATATATATATATATATATATGTATATATTGTTAAAAGTTAAATATTTCAAGATTTAATTTGACTAACCTGCCAGATTAGCTCATCAGCTAAAAGGTTTGGGTAATGAATTGTGAGTTTCTCTGTCAACTACATGTATATCATTATGCAAGCACTAACAATATACATGTGTGCACTGAGCAGCGGGGATCAGTACACTACATCAAAATTTGTGTCAGCAATTGTGAGACAAGCGGATATGATCTAAATTGACATAACCGTACAAGATTCGTATTCTTTATAAACTGATCTTTCATTAGGTACCAGCACGGGTACATGCAGCTACAGAAACAGTAAGAATGCAGGGTCCAGGTCAACAGCTTTCCTTGGCATACTATGCCAAGGAAAGCTGTTGACTCAGCACTCGGCACTGAAAGAGTGAAATGGATTTTAGAATATACACATTTTATAGAACCAGAAAAATTTAAAGGCATCTTTTCACCCATTGGTGAAGACTCAGACATACGAGATGACAAGATAACATGGCTGTCAAATTATAGTAGTTTCAAGTGCTGCAGATATGGAATATAGGCTGCCATTGCTGGCGGAGAATGTATTTCTGGGCAGTTGAGGAGAGTTGTGAACACAGCCGACCTCTTGTGCGTGTTTTATGACCAAACTACAGCTTTCCACAACATGCTGTGGGCATTAATTAAGGGCCCGGCGTACCTCAGACAGAGGAAACCAAGTGTCCTTTAACAAGGAGTTGATGTGAGGTGACAAAAAATATTCAAAGTGAACATGTTCTGAGGATGAAATAAGTACATCTGAGAAGTGGGTGTGCCAAGCAGGCAGTTGCCTGCACGGCCAAGCTTCCCCAAGCCATGCCAACATAGCATACAGCTTAACTGTTTCTGTGCCACCTGCCACTAGAGTTAAACCACTAGAAGGGAACTGCTCGGAATTGTAATTAGAATGCCAGATCTAAGCTCTTTGTTAAAAGACTTTTCATTCAAGTACTGGCCTGTAGTTACAAAGACTGGACCATGATGTCATCAGTTTAAAACATGAACCATGCCATTAACAGTTTTTAAACAGTGAAACATGTTATTAGCAGTTTAACCCTTTCTCCCTCAAACCGGCCATAACCTGCTGGTGGTCAAATGTCGTTTGCTTCAGTGTTTTCAACTAATTTCAACAGTTATGAAAAACAATTTGACTGAGAAATGTATATGAGACTCATCAAGATCACATGACCCAGGTCAACAGCTTTCCTTGGCATGGGTTGGGCACTTAGTGCACTTAGTGCCAAACCCATGCCAAGGAAAGCTGTTGACTCAGTCTTAATTCAAGGGGGAAAGGGTTAAAGAGTGCGCCATTCTGTAAGTGGAGGGTGGCCAGCTTAAGCCTCATGCTATAAAATCATCCAAGTGAGTGGATTATCTCTGTCCTGTCGCAGGTGATCTGTGATGGGTTCTGCGAGGCGTACATGTCTAATGAGAGTGGACCACCTGACTTCCATGAGATGTCTATGCTTGTGTTCTAGTACTGTATGAAATAGTCATGGCCAGTGTGTGAGGCCTGCAATGTTTGGGGGCATGTTTGGGACCTATCCGGGTTGGGCAGTGAGAAATTATAACGACTGTGGGAGAGCAGTGAGAGGTTGTCTGGACTGGTATGTGAATGGATTTATGAATACCAAATAACTGCATAAATAAAGTCAGGGTGTTTTCATTGATGAATCATTATTGGAATAGTACAAATAACATACCAAGACAACATATTGAGCACATGACCATTTTTCAGGTATTTAATTTCACAACAAAATTAAAAACTTAAAGTGCTAGTCACTGCTGTAGTTGCTTTCTCATTACTGTAAAACATATAATGGTTAAAAGATTCAAATTCCTCATGAAGATACCTTTCATTCAAATACCAGCAAGCCTAGTCTAAAGCAAAAAGTAGTCTTAGTCAACAGCTTTCCTTGGGACACTTTGCGTGCAATGCATGCAAAGTGTCCCGAGGAGAGCTGTTGACTCAGTGTTAAATCAGTGCTTTAAGGGTTAATTTCATGTCTATAATGCACTTATGAAATATGTGAAGTTTAAGACCTGATGAAAGTAAATTGTATGTATATGGTAGTGTTTGAAGACATGCCTTTGGGCCTGCGCTAAAAGATACCCTAAGTGGCTAGTTGGTCTCTGTAACATGTACACCATTGCTAATGTTTTTTTCTCACCCCCCAAGATGATAAAACTTTGAACTAATTTTTTTAACAAAGAACTTGTGTAAAATGGTTGGGGTGGACAGAAATTACCAAAAAATCCAAGTTTTGAAATCTGATTGAACAGGCTAAATTGAAAGAAAAAAATAAAATAAATAAATCACTTGAAACTACATATATTGAGATGAGTAAGTGGCACACAGAAGGTCAACAGTATTGACTTTCCCTGAAGAGGCCACTATAAAAGTATAATTTGTGTATATACATATTTATGTGTAGGACTGAACCTGCTGGTATTTTAAAGCGAGGGGAATACTGTCAAGCAAACAAGGACGTGATCTGCATTTGGATACATTCCCCACAGAGAACTTATGCTCTTATCAAATAGAATTATGTAAAACAGTGTGTGCCAGGGATCAGGGGTCATCTCCAAATACACCATACCCATATGTCAGTATGAGGGCTTGGCGGTAGACAGTGGTTTATGTACAGACATATGATTGTGGAAGCAAATTTGGCATACAACAAGGGGAGCAACCTTATCAAGTTTGCAAAATTGCCACCTGGTGGCAGCACAGGTCATAATGCAACTGGCAGAATTCTGACTTTTCACTCGTGTTGTTAGTGTTGGCATGCAGCGAAATATGTATTTCCCAGGATGTATGCTAAACAAAAATTATTTCAATCAAGGGACCCTATTTGCATTGTGATGTGTTTGAACACAACATAAACTGTAGCCAATATATATTTATACACAGATCATTAATTTAAATCTTGAAGTGTCCAGTTTATAAAAATTGTTCAGCACTAAGGAAATTTATAAGTTCAGTTGAAAGTCCATATTATGGGATTTTTTGTTCACTAAAATTCACCTATAGTTTTCACGTAATAAAATGCAAATAAATCCACTGCACCACATGCTTTACCAGACAGAAGACAATGTATGTCTCATTGTCTTACTTTCAACCAGTTTTCATTTATCTATTTGTAAATAGTTGTTTATTTTTGATCGCAAGATCATTGTTAAGTTTTTTAGCCAGTTTTTCCACAGGTATTGATTTCTTCCTCAGTACACAGATTTTGTTTTTGATATGCCCCCAGTAACTGATTTCTGAAAGCGCCATGAAAAAAATGTATCTGGGGTATACGTATGTAAATTGTGTAGTGCATGGTGGTATAGCATGGTGACACATAAGCTCCTCGAGTTGTTCCTGATGTGTGTGTCCTTTCATTTTGCACGCCTTTGACTTGGATTTTGACGACCATTTCAAGGACGCCTGCGTGCTTATGTTTCTGGTAAGTGTAGAATTCTCCTTGTTGTTGTGTTGTAAAAGTGTTGATGTGCTCAGAGTGCCATTGCCACCTTGTACGACATTAAGCGAGACTAGAATGTCCCACCAAAATTCATACCCTTTGATGGAGAAAGGCAGAGGTGCTTGGCAAATCACTAGTAGATAGTGTGGGAAGCCAGCCTTAAGTTTTAATCATATTTTTTAAGAAAATGCTGGTAGGCTGTGTTTTGCATTAAAGAGAGATTCAGTAACTTGGTTGGTCCCAGTTCAGAGAGTCCACTTGGCTTGAGGGACCACAATATTATTAGCCCAGGGTTGTTCTATTTTCCCATATCTCTTATGAGAAATCAATAATTTGGGTCTGTGGTTTGGTGATCTGTCCTAGAAATAATATGTGAGGTTTTCTCTGCCATGAAAGTTGCTTTAAGTGCTGTAACGTCCATGTGCCCACGTCGTGTTATATTCATCGGCATTGTTGTCACACACACTTTTTCTCTCTTTTTATTGTGTATATTACATGTATATGTACCAGTGTTGCATGTGATACACACAGATATATATATATATATATATATATATATATATATATATATATATATATATATATATATATATATATATTTATATATACATATATCATATTCATCCCAGTAAGTGCCCATGCTATAATAAGCACACCACAGTCCCCACTGACAGCGCAGAGCTCTTGTTAGCTTCAGTAGGTCAACTTTCCTTTGTAAACACTTAATCTTCTTTGAGTAAAGCAGATATTTCTTTAAAGTTGAAACTATATGTGACAGTTGAAAGTCCATGTGACAGGTATTTCTAGTCCATACACTTGGTTATGGTTTACTGTTTTCCCAGTAACTTTTGTCTTGATTGAACCTGCACTTTGAAGAAAATATTGCTTATCCCAACAAGTACCCCCCCCCCCCCCTCAAATTTATCTTTCTAAGGGCCCTGGCTTATTGGGAGGAATGTGGTGTATGTATATATGCAGCTTGTTTCTCAAGGGACTGGTTGCTTATGTACAAATGATTGATTTATTTTCATGTATATATACATTTTTTTGTGATTTTTGGAAAGTTGACCTGTTTATAAGAACTTAAAATCTGGATTTGACCACAAAGAACACAAGCTTCAAAATGTACTACAATATGCAGGCGGTGCAGTGATGTGCATGTACTTTTTACACAGGTTAAATCACTGACAATAAAAATGGAAAATAACAATACAACTCAGAGTCTCACAGAAATTTTGTTTCAAGTCTTTCCCCTTTTAATTAAGACAGAGTCAACAACTTTCCTTGGCATCGAACTCTCAACTCTCAGTCAAACTGTTTTTTCACTACTGTTGAAATTAGTTAAAAACTCCGAAGCAGATGACATTTGACCACCACCTGGTCTTGGCCAGTTTGGGGGGGGGGGGGGATTTGTGGATCAGATTTCTTGGAGGTTAAGTCAAGAGCATAACTTGGTGCTCTCTGGGCAGCCAGGGTGCTGGCAAGAAAGTTGTTGCTGACAGCATGTTGCTTGTAGTAACAGGAAGCAAACAGAAGACATTTAAGACATCAGATGCATGCTGGTTGTTTTTCATAGGAAAAGCTTGCATGCTGAGATGCTGGCAATGAGTGCCCGGAATAAACTATGAAGATAGAAAGAATTAAGCTGCAAAATAAAGTAATTTACATGTACATCGATAGAAGTAGTAGTGGTATTTAACCCTTTCCCCATTGAATTAAGACTTGAGTCAGCCACTTTCCTTGGCATGGGTTAGGTGCTAAACCGAAGTGCCAAATCCATGCCAAGGAAAACTGTTGACCCGCAGCATGTTATCTTGATAGGGCCTGTCTCTACAATTGGCATTCATATTGGTTTTCATTACTGTTGAAATAAGTTGAAAAACCTGAAGCAGACGACATCTGACCACCAGCCGGTTTTGGCTGGTACAGGGGGAAAGCCTTAAGACTGCTTTTTGATATTGTGTCAGTTAAGTTCCATTGTATGTGTATACTTGGTCTACTTTATCACCAATGATTATACACCCCCCACCCCCCAAAAAAGTGGGATGGGGTGGGTTTAATTTGTGTTTGGATTGTTTGAATGTGATATGTCTGACTGTCCATCCATTGCACAGTCCTGGAGAGTGTAATGTCTCCTGACCCACAGGCCACCTCAAAGGGAAAAATAAACCTCAATTATACTTTGACACTATTCTTGATCGGCTTACATTTTGGGGACATTGGCTTCATTTTCAAGGTCATGGGACCATTGTGTGTGTGTGTGGGGGGGGGGGTTGGTCAACATCCAGTCTGTCAATGACAACTGTTCTAGTTTTAGGCTATATATATATGACAGCACCTGTGGACTTGAACCCTTTCCCCCATAAACTGGCCAAAACCGGCTGGTAGTCAAATTTCATCTGCTTCAGCATTTTCAACTGATTTCAACAACAATGAAAAACATTTTGACTGAGAATTGAAGATGAGACCTGTCAAGACAACATGACCCAGGTCAACAGCTTTCCTCGGCATGGGTTCGGCACTTAGTGCCCAACCCATGCCAACAAAAGCTGTTGACTCAGTCTTAATTCAAGGGGGAAAGGGTTAAAAACAGGTTACACTGTACATGTACTAAATGTGTTGGATCTACGTGTATTTATAAATGGCATGTGTTGTCATTTAATTATAATCTTATTAACTGAAGAAATTGTGGCAGCAATTAATTAATGTATGCCGTGTAAGATTGAGAAATATAATTAGTACAAACATAAGAATAACACTTGGATTACACAGGGCATTCTTAACTCTTTAAGTGCCAAAATTGGACTGAGCCAACAGCTTTTCTCAGCACACATTAGGTGTGCCAAGAAAAGCTGTTGACCTGGGATATTTTCTCTGGAACCATAGGCATGCTGGTACTTGAATGAAGGGTCTTTTTACGAGAAATACAAATCTGAAATCTTCATGATAATTCAGACTATTTTGACTTTAGTAGATCAACTTTAGATGTGATTGGTATTGAAAGAGTTAATTCAATAAAATATCGAGATAACCTCAATAAACGCTTGGAAAAAGGCAAATCCTAACAGTAACGATTATGCTACTCTCAAAATAAATCTAGCAAATTACAATAACATTTAAAGAAGAATATCAGACTTGCTAAAACAAGATACTATGACTTTATTTTCAACAGATGTAAACATGATAGGATGCAAACAGGGGCAACAATAAATAATTATATTGGAAACAATTTTATTAAAGAAATCTCCCCAGAAATATTTAAAATGAATGGAGAAACTATTAGTGATAAAAACATAATTGAGAATTAATTTAAAATGAATTCTTCATAAATATTGGACCTGATCTTGTACAAAATATTACCAAACCAGGTAACATAAGTTTTGATAAATATCTAAACAAATACAGTCATAATTTTGAATTTAATGAAAGTACAATTGAAGATATACAAAAAGTAATAAACTCTTTAAAACTGAAAACCAACTTTGGTCATGAGCAAATGTCAACAAAGTTATTCAAACAAATTAGCCCACTCTTGATTGAACCAGTCACAAAAATTATAAATCAAAGTTTAAAAACTGGTCTTTTTCCAGAAAAACTTGCCCTACATAAAAAAGATGATGATGAATTATTTACAGCAGATTGCCCAGTGTCATTACATCCTATTATGTTTTAATTTTCGGAAAAAAATAATTTTTAATCAACTTGTTGAATACCTTGATAAATTTTACATTTTTTTTATAATGGTCAGTATGAATTTCTGAACGGACACTCCACTATATTTGCTGTAGTAAAATTATAAAGAATTTGATATGTAAATTAGACAAAGGTGAAATGCCACTGTGTATTTTTCTCAATCTCTCAAAAGTGTTTGATACTCTTAATCATAAAATTCTTCTACTAAAAGTAGAAAATTATGGAGTCACAGGTATGTTGTATAGCTTTAAATTGTTTGAAAGTTACTTAATAAACAGGAAACAATATGTAGATTCTGATGGTATAAACTTAGAACTTTTAGAAATAAAAACAGGAGTGCTCCAAAGCTCTGTTCTTGGGCCGCATCTCTTTGTCATTTATACGAATGATATATCTAATGCCAGTAATTTATTTAACTTTATATTGTATGCAGGTGATACAACTTTATCTCCCACACTAAATATTGACTCTGCAATTGGGAATCTTAGCGAAACAGTTAACAGAGAACTTAACAAAATTTGTCATTGGCTCAGGGTGAATGAGCTATCACTAAATATAGACAAATCAAAATTCATGATGTTTCATTATTCAAATGAAAAGTTTATGAAACCCAACTTAATTATGAATAATTCTGCAATAATAATTAAGTTAAGTGAGCAGGCTTTTTGTACAATATCCAGCATTGAGAAAGAATGCTTTAAATGGTTAAACTGACATGCAGGCATATGGTTAAAATTGTGATACACTAATGCAGGCAACTGGTTAAAGGGGATAAACTAACATGCAGCAAATGATCAAAGATAGATAAATTATCATGAAGGCAGATGGTTAAATTTATTCAATTAACATGCAAACAAATGGTTAAAATGATTAAACTACATGTAGCATGTTGGCAAACAGTTAAACGGACATGCAGGCAAATGATTAAAGTTCTGAAACCTACATGCAGAAAAATGGTCAAAGTGATTAAATAACATATAGACAAATAGATAAATTTATTAAACTAACATGTCAACAAATGGTAAAAGTGGTTAAACTAAAGTGCAGACAAATGGTTATTGGTTAAATTTACGAAACTAGCGTGCAGGCAAATGGTTAAATTCATTTACATAACATGCAGGCAAATGGTTGAAGTTGTTAAACCTATATGCAGGCAAATGGTTAAAGTGGCAAAACTAACATGCAGGCAAATGGATACAGTGCTTAAATAAGCATACAAGCAAATGATTCAAGTGGTTAATCTAACACGCAGACAAATGGTTAAGGTGGATAAACTAACATGCAGGTAGATGTAAATAGGTAAATATGAGCTAGACAGGCTGGGCACGTCTTCAGTGTATGTAGCTGTAATACCTGACACAGGTGCCTGTGTGGAGATCAATGTGAGCCAATAGCCTGAAGCATGGCAGCATGGCAGAACTCAATGCTGTTTCCAGCTTGATCTGGTCAAAATCATACACAGCATTAACTCATTGTGTGTCAATAATTGGTGAAAAAGTTGACTGGAAGTTTTGTTTTGCCTGCCATGCTTTGGCTGCTGCAAGGGCAGCTGGAGATGACTTGGAATTCCTGATTCCTGAGAGAGAGAGAGAGAGAGAGAGAGAGAGAGAGAGAGAGAGAGAGAGAGAGAGAGAGGGAGAGAGAGAGAGAGAGAGAGAGAGAGAGAGAGAGAGAGAGAGAGAGAGAGAGAGAGAGAGAGAGAGAGAGAGAGAGAGGAGAGAGAGAGAAGAGAGAGAGAGAGAGAGAGAGAGAGAGAGAGAGAGAGAGAGAGAGAGAGAATAGGCCACTTCATCAGTGACCCTCATGTTGAAGCTCTGTATGAGGCAGAGTAAAAGAAGAAAGGGTTGTGTTCTGTAGAGGGGTTTGAACACCGAACACTTCACTATACTGAACACTTTTTTCTGGTCCCAAGGGTGTTCGGTATAGGGAGGTTTCACTGTATATATATATATACACATTCATACATACATACATACATACATACATATACATGTGAAAATATGTACATATGAGAGGGAGGGAGGGAGGGAGGGAGAGGGGAGGGGGAGGGAGGGATGGAGGAGGGGGAGAGAGAGAGAGAGAGAGAGAGAGAGAGAGAGAGAGAGAGAGAGAGAGAGAGAGAGAGAGAGAGAGAGACTGGTTTTGGCTTGTCTGGCTCTCCAACTATACCTTTACAGCACAATACACGGGGGCAAAATATCTGGTGACTCCTGGGCCACATCAAACTCATCTACTTCACTTCTACCATGTCAATGATGCTATATCTTACCCTGGTTACATTTGGGTGTCCTTGACCTCATTTTGAAGGTCACAGGACCCATGTGTGCACAAGCAATTCTCATTTAATTTGGCAAAGTAAATTGAGTGGCACTTGCACCTTTTCTAAAGGCCCCCTCTCATGATAAACATCACATCAGACCATTGTCTTATGACACAAGAGTCCATATCTCCACAGGTCAGGTTAAGATCAACTAGTTCATGTGGGTTCCCAGTAGAGGGCTCCACAGGCAGGCAGGCAGGCTTGGTATGTTTACATTGTAATTTGCACCTATATAACTTTTAAAACCACTGTACCCAGGAACACCAAATTTCTCATGGTGAAAGAGTTGTAGATAGTTAAAATACTCCTGGAAATTGTTTAACTTTTGCGGCAAAACTATGTAACATTATATTGATTGTTACTTTAAGAGAAAGTTATGGGATATACACCTCCAACCTGGAAGAATTTTGTGTCTTGGGTTGTGGGCTGAGCCAGATTAATACACACAAAACTGCTAACTGCCACATCTCCTATAAATTCCACATGTATTTTAAACCACCTGTGATACAAGATCACTTTTCTGGCAGTGGGACAGTCTTAAATAGCAGCTGCTGCTATATTTGCGACCAAAGCTGTCAGCAGTAATATGTACAGCTACATGGAATAGGTCAAACTGGGAATAAATAAAACATTTGGCATAAAAAAATAGGCTGTCCAAGTTTTCAATAGTCTCCCTGCTGCACCAGGAAGACGGGGTCAACACAGTCATTTTGCTCTCATGAATTGTTCATTCTTCATTGAGGGGTAGAGCTACAGAGAAGCAAAATTAAATTTCAATGTAAGTTCTGTCTGGTATCTCATATGTTAAAGATTAATTGGAAGATTATCATATGTCTTCCACTAGAAATGTTACATGCATGTCTCTGTCAACAGCCATTTCAAATGTCCCGGAGCCTGAAACAGCTTAAACTATGAGGAGAAAAAATGGCAGCTGATTCTGGGTGACTTTCATGTGAAAATCTTGCCGAGTGTTCATTCAAGATGTCTCCTGTAATCACAAAATAAAATACTATGCAGTCATCCCCCTCTTATAAGGCCCATCTCACCAGAGGTTTTTCCTCTTGAAAGACCAGCATTCTTGTGCAGAAGGTATGGTACATGTATTTCCATTATATTCTCCCCCTCAAGAGAGGCCACCCCTCTTATAAGGCCTTTTTTTTTTGCTGCATTTGGGCTTTTGTTATAAGAGGGGGACCACTATATTATTTCTGCTCAATGCCCTTGGCATGCCCCCTTATTAAGGCCCCCCTGACAAGAGGACAGCCCCCTCCCCCCCCCCCCCTTATTAAGGCTCTCCTGACAAAAGGACAGCCCTCTGCAGAGCCCCTTCTCCATGCAGCAAGTTGGCATTTTCATTTTATTTCCCTCAAGAGACGCCATCCCTTTATAAAGCCACATTTCTGGAGCACTTGGGGGTGACCTGGTGAGAGGGTAACAACCGCTTGGGTGAAACTTTTCACTTTTAAAATGGAATTGTGTTTCCATCAAATTTTTTTCAAAAATATTTTAATCTGGATATGTTCTAAAATATGCAAATTTAGCAAGAAATGAGAACTGAGAATTTTAAAGGGGTGTTTTCTGTTTTGCAAACATTGTTGGCTTTCACCCATGCCACTGTATTCTGATTATTTACAGAGTGACAGCATAAAAGTAGTGGAAAATACAGTCTATGTCACATTATCTAACTTTTTCTTGAGATTGAATAGCAGTAGGTTGGGGAGGGGGGGTTAAGCCTGTTTAGGGGGCAGACACTAAATTGGAATAGTACAGTATGTCTGGAGTATGCTGAGGAAAGGTCTCGATTCAGTCCCCAGAGAGTTAAACATTTAATCAACAGCTTCGGTCAGCACAATCTCCAAAGGGTTAAAGAGACTTCTGCATTGGTAGGGTTAACAGGCTCTGTGCTGTCATCCAGTAAAAACACAACAACACCTTGATCAGGTAGGAGATTTTTCCAGTGAACAAAAAAAAAAAAAAAAACGAACATTTTTGCTTTTTCTTTTTTTTTCCATGTCAGAGTGCTCCCATGTGTTAAAAATTTGGACCACTCAAGAGATTAAGTGTCATTTATTAAAACAAATGTATAATAAAGTCATAAAATATTTTGGCTCTGGAGAATAATTGTGCATGCAACTTAGAACAAGTTAAAGGAAGAATTTGTGTACACTTGGTTGGATGGGTCGCTGGTTAACTCTGTAGTTTGTAAACATACTCAGAAATTACCCAACCAAATCAAACATACATGTAGCATGGAATGATTATACATGTTCCTGGGCCAGAGGCATATATTATGCACATTACAGTTTGCACAACAGTATTAGGAACAAGTATAATATAATCACATCTTGTAGGTGGACTAATCACAGGTGTAGTCAACAGATAATTTCTCCAGGATATTTGTACAGTATATTGGAACAATTGGTGTCAGAAAGACAGAGAAGAAAAGAGTTTTGTGTTTTCATGAATTAATCCTCAGTTTAGTGCACATGAAAATGGGAAGTTAATCAGACTATGCATCAGGTCTTTGATTTCCTTTCAATAAATGGATTGACTTTGTTTTTTGTTTTTGTTTTATTTATTTTTTTTTTCACCTGATTAAGCTGGATTCATTATTAAAGCTGTCTGAGGGAGTTATGTAAGCGTAAAGACCCCAGACAATGTGTGGACAGCATGTGTGTGTATGTGTGTGGGACTCTCGCCACAACTAACCAGGTCTTGCTGCAGGCACAGAATCGGGCCACTATTTAGAAGACGGTATTATCACGGACAGTGCTTACATGGCTAATAATGTTCTCTCCACGCTCTCTTATGGTTTTTCGAAAGAAGAATCGCGGAAAAGCACATGTAAGTAGCAATAAATTGTGCCTGTGCCTGTCTTATGGGTGAAAATCAAGGAGAATGGGAAACTGTGAAACCACTTGGCTGGCTACTTGTGCATACAGATAATGGTAATGAGTATTTTTCACACCTGTCAATAAGGCAGCTGCAATGAGAATGAACCTTGTGTTGGACACAGGTAAAGTTGAGTGCATGGCATAAAACAATGAAGTCTCTCAACAGGCGTGGCTTTGTCAGTGCAGATTTTCAGGTTAACTTGCACTCTCTTCTCACCATTGTAGAGCCTGGCTGTCCTGGCAGGAGCATGACATTTAACAAACCAGTTGGGATTTTGTTTTTCAGGCCAGAGAAATTTGAAAATCTATCTCATTATGTAACCATAGCCGAGCTCAACAATTCTTTTCGTAAAAAAAAAAGGGGAGTCTCAGCTGGTCCTGTTTTATACTGACAGGGTCAGAGTCTTCAGTTTTGTTAAGCATGCACATGGGCTCTCAACATGAGAAGAGCATTAGACATCTGTAAGGCTGCTGACTGCAGCCCTTGCCTGGGGAATGGTAATCCTGTCTTCTTCAATTTGCCCGTGTGCTTGTTGTCTGCTTTAGCTGTTTGCCTTGAATTTCTTATCATTTTTGGTGAGCATTCTAAGACCTAAAAAAATAGCATATCCCAGGTATTAGACCCAATTTGATAGCATTATCCCTGGTGTAAGACCCAATATGATAACATATCCCAGGTATAAGACCCAATATGATAGCATATCCCAGGTATAAGACCCAATATGATAGCATATCCCAGGTGTAAGACCCAATATGATAGCATATCCCAGGTATAAGACCCAATATGATAGCTTATCCCAGGTATAAGACCCAATATGATAACATATCCCAGGTATAAGACCCAATATGATAGCGTATCCCAGGTATAAGACCCAATATGATAACATATCCCAGGTATAAGACCCAATATGATAGCTTATCCCAGGTATAAGACCCAATATGATAGCTTATCCCAGGTATAAGACCCAATATGATAACATATCCCAGGTATAAGACCCAATATGATAACATATCCCAGGTATAAGACCCAATATGATAGCTTATTCCAGGTCAACAGCTTTCCATGGCACTGTTTGGGCATAATGTCCACAACCTGTACAACCCAAGACTGTTGACTTGGTCTCATTGTAACTAGAAAAGGGTTAATTTCAGGCTGGGCTGTAGTCCTCCCAGGATTTCAGTCCACTGTCAACCAATTTGGCCAGGACAGTGTTAATCGTGTACTTTCTTTAGCAGGACAAGGGTTTCAGGAAGCTTGGAAATGGGAGCCAAAGAGATTATCCACTTTGGATGCTTTGTTTTGTTAACTTGTTTCCTGCTGGTGTTAAATTTTACTATTTTCCAAGAATTGAATGGAAGGATGAAACCTTTCAAAAATGCTCATAAATCAAGCATATTTGAACAGAACTTTGGCATACAAAGATCTTAATTATTTTTTTTTATTTTGAGGATAAGGAAGTTAATAAAGGAACAAGTAGTTTTTCATTTACTTTCTTATTTTCTTTCTTCTTCTTTTTTTTTTTTTGGATTCAGCATTTTCGTATGGGAGTAACAAGTGAGTTTGTTACAATGCTCGTGTTTCTTGTGAAAGAAAACACCTCGTTTTGCTGCAAAAATAGGTGAAATGTGTTTACCTATCAGTTTCATTAAACTGCAAATCTTGAAGTTTAGATTATGTGTATGCTGAAGCAGAGAGTTCCTGGGGACAGTGGTGAGGAAAGCTATTGACCTAACAATATTAGATTGACTTCTTTCCCCACCAGCATGTCAGTCAAGGACTGGAAAATCCTTTTTAAGCACGTGGGGTACTCGGGAAATTTAATTCAAGTAAACTCCAATTCTAGACCTAAAATTTGGACAATTTTAGCTGCAATAACTGGTAAATTATCAGAAAGTATACATCATGCCCCGACGTTTCAGAACTTTTGTGCCAGAAAATAAGGCGGAGGTGCTTAAAATGGCTGATAGAGAACCAGTGTAGCCACAAGAGCAGTGTAGGGCTGACAGGGTGGTCAGGTCAACAGCTGGCAGTGCTCTTTAACTCTTTAAGTGCCAAATTTTGGACTGAGCCAACAGCTTTTGTCAGCATGCATTGCACCCAATGCGTGCCAAGAAAAGCTGTTGACCTGGGATATTGTCTCTGGAACTAGAGGCATGTTGGTACTTGAATGAAAAGTCTCTTTAGGAGGAATACAAATCTGAGATCCTGTTGTTTATTCAGACTAGTTTCACTTTAGTAGATTGACTTAAGATGTGATTGGCACTGAAAGAGTCAAGTGCTATATGCCTGAAGTGTGCCAAAGAAAGCCATTGACACAGTCAGAATTTGGTTGTCAAGGGGTTAACTGGTCACCTGTCTCCTGTATGAGTAGAAAATATCTATGATACTTGACCATTTCTGGCAGTTTGTAATGGGAGAAATTGCAAGGGGTACATCAGCATTAGGTCCCTAAGGGTTAAATCTGTTTTTATCATCAGGGAAATCATAAACCAATGATTCATAGATGTTTACAATAATGTCATGATTTATACATCTATATATTGAACGTTTTGATAGCAGCATGAATTTATGGCATATGGGGATCACAGGGTTGAGTTCCGAATAATGATCAAAGCATAAAATACAATACATGCACCGTCTATGAACATATTTGCACAGGAAATCAAGAGTGAATATGTGATAAACAAATTCCAATTGTTAATGTGTGCATAGCAAGTCACAAAATGGTCTCTTGTATGAGAGTTGAAGCAGATTTATATGTTCCATTGAGCACATTAATTTTAGCAGACAAAATCAAAAGTGAAATTTGGTATTTTCCAAAAGGAAGATATCTGATAAAGGAAAAGGTAATATGATAATCCCATGAAAACAAGGATAAATGTGGAAAGTAAATGGTCACTGTAACAATGTTTCCTTTGTCAACAAGTTTCTTCCATGCAACTGTGGGCAAGATATGTCTTGACCTGGAGGCATAATGAAAAGGTCAGAGGTCAAAGGTCATTCTGTGATGACACATTGTACCAATATTTGATTGGCTGTGTCTATAGAGCTCATAATATCAGACATTTTATTTTCCACTGCAGGACATTAAAAAAAAGGCTAAACAGACCAGCTATGTAGTATATATAGCTGAATGTGATATGCCATACACAGATAAACAAATAAAACTCCAGCAATAACTGCTATCAGTTTAACTTGGCTACTAAAGTCAACACCACACCTGACACAAAATTTGGAATGCTCTCAAAGTGGAATGTTGACATATATTAAGTAATTATGGAAGAGTCCAGCCTCTACAAGTGGCATATTGACGTTTTTACCTGTATTGACATGGATGTCATTTTACCAATGAGAGGAGAGAGAGTGACACGCATTAACAGCCCACAATAGACTTTGTATGCGCAGCTGTTCTCTGATAAACAGATGGACCTAGTTACAACCTTCCCAGATAAAACACTGAATGATTTCTATAGCTACATATATTATGGAACCAGTCAGCATATTTCTACGTAGAAATGTTAAGATTCCAGGACAGTTGTAACTGTAGGATGTATGTACCTATACATGTAGACGTTGTTAGTCTAATAACTTTAATCTACAAAAATAGTCTGGACTGATTGGTAAATGGGGTGATGGCAAAGCAGGGTCATATAGAGGATGTATATTGGTACAGTGTTCCAGACCTGGGCTCGCAGGTAGGCTGTCCAGTTTTCTTGCCTCCATGTCCAGAAAGCAGACTAGAATGTACGTTATTATATCATTTATTTTCCTCATGAACTTTTAACCCTTTCCCCCTGAATGAAGCAAAATTAAGTAATACAGAGTCCACAGCATTCCTTGGCATGGCTTGAATGCTAACCATACCAAGGAAAGTTGCTGACCTGTACCACGCTATGTTGATAGCTGTTGACCTGTACCACGCTATGTTGATAGCTGTTGACCTGTACCACGCTATGTTGATAGCTGTTGACCTGTACCACGCTATGTTGATAGCTGTTGACCTGTACCACGCTATGTTGATAGCTGTTGACCTGTACCACACTATGTTAATAGATCTCATCTACAATTCTCATTCAAATTGTGTTTCATTACAATCGATATTAGCTGGAAGCAATGAAACAGACAATATTTGACGAGCAGCCGGTTTTGGCCTTTTTGAGGGAGAAAGGGTTAAGTGGGTGACATACTTTTTATCTGACCCAGTTGATGTATTGATGACATTCAGTCATCATTATCAAAGGCACAGGATGCGTGAAAATTATTCCTAAATACTGATGGCTGTGGTTACAGCGGCAAAAACGGAAGAATCTGCTAATGGGTTTTGAATGCGTCTATAACTATATTTAGAATAGTTGTTTACAAATTTGATTATATGTACATATATATCTCAGTGCCGTACTCTTTATTTTTTCAGTTATTAACCATCAACATGCATAAAGCCCTAAATATGGCTTAAAGTACATGTTTATAGTGTTCATGCCATTGTTAATGGGTTAAATTACAATACAAGTGCAAACAAATTCTCTGTTTTGTTTCATTACTTCTTCTGAGTTTTAAATACATTTTAGTTCTGTTTTTGATCTCTGGTATATTCTTTATTTGCTCTAACAAGTATTTCCACTTTGATGCATTTTTGTTCTCTATTGTCTTACTACTTTCTGCCTGCAATTAAAAAAAATGGGCAGCACACAAGACCAGAGAGTAGAACGTCACCAAAGACAGCAAGCTAATAAATCAGGTAGCCAAATGAGAAAAAAAATGCAGAATGAAAAATAGCAACAAGAATGAAATGCCCATCTAGATCAGTGATAAATAATGTACATGTACATATTGTATTGCAACACATCCAGAAATTTCGGAGTTGCGTAAACATGTTACAAAATTTTTCACTTTTATACATTTTCATACCAGTAAAGGCCTCATTAACCTTTTTGCGGATAAAATTATAAAAATCAGCAAGAAATGGAATGGTATCTGCCTCAATGTTTTGTTTTTACTTTAGCCGTGATGAAGGACTGTGATTGATAGGTATAAGTAAGACCCATTAAGACACATAATGCTGGAGGTTAACAGCTTTACTTGGCACAGGTTGGGCGTGTAAGTGCCAAACTGGCACGGTGGAAATCTGTTGGCCTAGTGCTTACACAAGGATGAGAGTGTTAAGTGCATCTCTTGTACTTTGTAATGCTATCTACGTAACCTTTAAAACATCGGGTTAGCGCCGGGCCAGGGTGTTACCTGAGAGAAGCCTGAATGCCAGATGCAGGTACAAATGATGACAACAGGCAGTTATTGTTGGGGTTTCGTGAATTTAACAGGTACAGATATTGCTAAGTCGGCAGTTTGGTTTCATGGCATCCTGGTTGCAGTTTGGACAATGCGAGAAGGATTATGGGTTGAGAGCTGTGATTTAGTATAAGTAGTAAGGAAGACTGGGATAGGTAATTGCCATATAAAACCAAACCATCATCAGTTCCATTTGCTGGAGTCTGCACTTACTGAAAAAACAGAGAGAGAGAGAGAGAGAGAGAGAGAAGTACATTCCTGGTGGCCCAATCATGTGGAGATTTTTAGGTTTATCACTGGAGTGTTTATGGTTTCAGTGGATTGGATACCTCGTACGTGCTTCGTAGACATAACAGGACACAGCGAAATCTTGTGCCTAATGCCAAATCATCATGGTCGTAACATAGCTTCCATGTAGTTGTGCTGTGTAAATGCATGTTTTTCATTCCACTATTGTTGTTTGTTGTCTTTTCAAGTATCCAAATTGAAGTCGGCAGGTGAGGCTATAATGAAGCAGTTGTAGCCACCAAACTGATGCTGATGATCCCACGTACACCTGAGCCATTAAATTGACACCATAAACACCAAGAATGTATTAATCCTCTAGATATATGCCATCAAGGCTCATATAATTACCTACACTGGTCTGAGTTCCCGCATTGTCAAGTTCAAGTGGTTAAACCCTTGTCTTGGGTGGAAATATGAGGAGATAGGAAATGCCTCTGTCTACCTGTGCCAGGCACCCAGCGCCAGCCTGAACCACAACAAAACTGCTGGACCCAGGTAGGAGATGAAACCAAGGAATACTCAAGCAGTCACGATTGATATTGTTTCCCTTTTGGTTATCTTGAGTGCAAAAGGGTTAAATTCTTGACGCATCAAACTGGGGCAGTGTAAAACAACATTAACGCTGACTGGGCATTTCATGTGTTCTTCCTTTGGTATTTTTGTGCAGGCTGTAGGAGAGGAACCCACCATGCAGGTTGTGCGAAGACTACGAGCGTCGCCAGAGACAACCAGAGAAAGACCCAAGTCGGATTCACTTAACATACGGTGGGCTGCCATTGGACAGGATCTATTACCCAGACAGCTGAGGGACAGGGACAGATCTCGCAGCAAAGAACGACCAAAGTCAGATTTAGGTGAGTGCCATATTTGCCTGCTTGACATTCATTTGTAGGGTTCATAGTGGGATGGGCATGATTGTGATAATTGCCAGTCGAAACATCGCAGACCATAAAAACAAAAGGGGAAAATGTCTCAATGGGCAATACACATACATACAAGCATGATTCTGATTAATATTTATTACTGTGAAGATACAAAATCAGACTGTACTCAATATTCAGTGCTTACATATAACTCCTTTGGCAACAGTTTTGGAAGTGAAATGGTGTCCTATTATGACACATAGGTCTCCTACTTCTGCATTCAAAGATCTCCAAATTAGTAGAAGTACGTGTATGAAGAAAGCTCTTAATCTTAATGTGAAGATCCTCGTCACCATCATTGTGATAATCATGAGGCGACATTATGGACATTGTCCCCAGATGTGGGATAAAATTTAGCCCTTCAAACTTTTTTGGTTGTGAACTTCATTAATGAAAAGACGACAATAAGAAATTTTGTAGCAAGGTAAGTGAGTGTACATTGAAGGTTTAATAGGTCAATTACCTGATGATGAGTTGTTATCAATCAATGTACATAACTGATGGCAATAAATGAGAGCAAAGAGGTGCTCATAGGAAGAGCAATAAAAGGTTGCCCCAGAGGGCTGGACTGTTAACTCTTTCAGTTCCCACTTTGGCCAGATTGGATGTGCTCTGAGTCGACGTAATGATACCCGATTCATAGTCTTTGTAAAACAATGTTTCCTTTAAGTACCTTGGTGCCTAAGTTACAGCGACCACAGTTATGGCCCAGATCAACAGCTTGTATGACTGCCCTGTCTGTGCAATGTGCCCAGAGTACACCAAGGAGAGCTGTTGACTCGGTCAAAAATTTGGTGCTGAAAGAGTTAAAGTAAATTGGTTATGACAGACATGTGGGCATGAAGCACAGTACAGTGAAACCTCCATTTTCACACCTCCATATTTGAGCTCTTAAGGAGGGGTCATTAAAGACAGGTTGTCCTGTCTCCACAGGTTGAAGAATAAATGTTGGGGATGACTGCTTTACTTAAAACAGTTGCCTTCAAATTATGAGGTTCATTCCTCCATGTAGACACCAAAGTGCCTCACACATATAGTCAGGTAATCCTTCGTGATATTCTAGCAGTCATCTTGGATGGGTGATTCAAGTCATCGCCTTAATATTACGCAGTCTGTTATATCTGTGGTTGAAAATTGAAGCAGGGATGACTTATTATGACAGGCAGTTTAATGCCAATAATTCTGCTCTTGCATTTGTTTCCTGTCTCTATATCATCGTGTTACATCACAAGTCAGCAGAGAACTAGGTGCATGGGCCTCTTGTTATGTGAATGCCACCAATTCACATTCATGTGGTAGTCAACACTTAACTAATTATTAAGTACTAATTAAATACTATCCTATTGTGACCACATTTTTCAGTCTTGTAGGTGATGTAAATAGGGATATTCCTCTCTCTCTCTCTCTCTCTCTCTCTCTCTCTCTCTCTCTCTCTCTCTCTCTCTCTCTCTCTCTCTCTCTCTCTCTCTCTCTCTCTCTCTCTCTCTCTCTCTCTCTCTCTCTCTCTCTCTCTCTCTCTCTCTCTCTCTCTCTCTCTCTCTCTCTCTCTCTCTCTCTCTCTCTCCCTCCCTCCCAAAACCAGTATATCCCTAAAGTTAGTTTGCAAGACTTTCTCTCTCTCTCTCTCTCTCTCTCTCTCTCTCTCTCTCTCTCTCTCTCTCTCTCTCTCCCTCTCTCCCTCCCTCCCTCCCCTCCCTCCCTCCCTCTCTCTCTCTCTCTCTCTCTCTCTCTCTCTCTCTCTCTCTCTCTCTCTCTCTCTCTCTCTTACAGACACACACACACACACACACACACATATAAATATGTATATATACGGGGTACATATATTTATATATGCACAAGCACCTACATTCATGTATACACACATACAACATATATGTATAGTAGTTTTAACAATAAGGGACTGAAATGTTTAAAATGTATATATCTCCTGGTTACATACAATTTCGGAAAACTAGACTCGATCTCAAATGCTGGAATTTATCCGGGGTGGCCGTCTCCACTGGGGGTAAGTATTATCCTAGTGCATACACTTTTTATTGGGATATCTTTTTTCTTCCAAACTTTAACTTTGGGGTGTTTAGAAGCTTATATTGATATCTATGTGCAAGTGTTGTGAATTTTTGCTACAACCAGGCACTGGAAACTTCATTGCACGAACTTCGTCAGACACTCCAGCACCATGTGTCAAATTTGCAATGTGTTGAGGTTGGAAACTCGATGACATGCTATGATCAAGCTGTGTAACAGAATATCTGCAGAAATAAGTTTTAACCCAACAGCAGGCTTGCAGAGAAATGGAAGTTAATAGGTGATAAAAGTCATACAGGCAACACAGGCACATGACATAGCACTGAGCTTTGAGGAATTTCACCAAATTATGACATTTCGAAATCATGACATTGTTAACTCTGTTTAAAAGAGAAGAAAAACAGTATGATGTAAAATGGTAGACCATTAATTAATTGAAAGTTGCACAATTTAATGTCATATGTATGTTGTTAATAAACGTTTTTGATGAAGGGTGTTTCAATTTACACCAAATTGCAAAAAATGCAGAATTTATGGAGGAGTTATGAGATAACATAGAATGGTGGGATGACGGTTGTGACAGCAGGTATTATCGTTTCGGGAAATCGTTCATTTGAATGAAATAAATGAACCTGAGCTGCAAAGAAATTACTCGTAAATTAAACTGTTCACCATAAAGCTTATTATTTTGAAGTAAATGTCTGGAAGATGACTGCTAGAAGATGAAAGGGGAAGTGTTACCTGCAAGTGGGGGATAATGAACATCTGGCTGGGTAGACCATTTCCACATCAAATGTGACCACTATGGTTTTATAGTATACATGGACAAGATACTTTGTTAAAAATTACATTAAGAGGATGACCTTTGTTGGTACCTTCATATTAAAGCTGACTCAATGTAGATCAGCAGTCAGAGAGAAATAAGTAATTCAGTGAAATCTTCCGTAATTTTTCTGTGAACAACAAAAGCAAATTGAAGAACTCATCAGGGGATGTCACCGTCCTGATGATTTAACAAAACTATTAACTCAAGAAAGTGGCTACCTATGGGTGGTTCGTCTGTAGCAAAACCAAGGACATGCACACGCTAAGAAGTTACCATGTTTTGCATATTTATACAATATTGAAAGCTTTGCACCCAATAACCAACACTTTGTCATGCAATTGTGTGTGGAGGGAAAACTGTGCGTGGACACACCATAACAAGTTTGTGCTTTACCAATGTTCAGCTTCTGGCTCTAACAGAAATTAAAACAAATTGAAATTATAAGTGTTTCCATGGCAACCGAAGAGGAAAAGCAGATTGCCCGCACCTGGCTGGTGGCAGATACGTCAATTTGTCGTGTGTGCGTCACTTTGAAATGATTGCGCTACTCTCAGAATTGTAATTTTGAGCAAAATGTTATGTTGGATTTATTAATTTTCTGCTGGTTTGTACACAGGCCTGTGTTGAGATAGTATTGATTCTGCATTCTGTGTTAACATCGAAGTGCTGTCGTGAATTTTATTTTCAAGGAGACCTACTTTTCATGCTGTTTGTTTTTCTTGGCATTGTCAGAAAACATGCCATTAACCTTTTCCACCCTTGAATGAAGACTGAGTGAGCAGCTTTCCTTGGCATGGTATCTTGATAAATCTCCTCGATAGTCTGGTTCCAATTGTTTTTAGCACAGTTCATATCAGTAAAAAACATGAAAGCAGACGACATTTGACCAGCAGCTAGTTTTGGCCAGTTTGGGGTAGAAAGGGTTAGCCAGCAACAGAATAGATTAAAAGGTGTGTTATCAGTACTGAGTGTTTTTACAGTTATAGTCCACAATACATGGACAGTTTGACAGGTGACATTTAATAAATAACCAGAAGCAAGGATGTTCCCAGTGTGCCACAGTTCTCATCCCTTCAGCCATATCATCAGACAGGGAAAAATATCACATTTGTGTGTGCACGGTTGACCGTCCGCTACCCTTGTAGACTTAATCACTTTTGAACAAATTGAGCTACTGTCATGAAACGCGTAATGTAGAAGCAGCTTATTGGAAGTTGAGTTTGACATTCAGCAGCCTTGACCTATTCTCAAGGTCACCAGGGGTCATCATATTTTTACCGTTGCAGAGGCAATAACTGTTGAACAAATTGAGCTACTATTGTTGAACCTGTACTGTGGAACATCTCATTTGAAGCACGAACGACTTTGACATCCAGTGACCTTGACTTGTATGTATTTCTGAGGTCACCAGGGGTCAGGATATTTTTAGCATGGCTGAGGGGTCTTAAGGTCATTCTGACCATTATATTTGCTGATTAAAATAAGACATGAGTCAACATCTTTCCCGGGTGTCCTACCAGCTGTGAGGGTGCTTCAAAGAAAGCTGCATGTTGACCTAATTAGGACATACCATCTTCCTGTGTCTTTATTGCAAATATGTCCAGACAAATTTTCACAGCAAAACAAAAATCAAATAAAATATTCTCAGTAACAGATGATATATTTCCCATGTGTTGAGGCAGTTTGAGGGGACAGGAACCTATACTGGTGTACAGTTGGAATACCCCAGCAGCGAATATTGCAGGCCGGTACAGGTAACTAACAAGGAAAATTGACGATTAGCCACCCACATACTTACCACAATAGTTTTATCAATCATGTACTTATCTTTCCATGACAGTACCAATGCACTTAGGATGTGGGTGGATGGTGGACTCGTGGGCTATATACTGATCAGCCATTTGGCAACCCAGGTTTAACTGTAGCTTTTATTTTGTACTCTTGGACACTGGTACATGTTCCAGTATACCTTCAGCCTTGAAAACAATACAACAGGAAAACCAGCAGACTAAGGGTGTATATTGACTCCAAAATATTGTATTACATTTCTTTTGTACATTAAGAGAAAATCACATGAAACGCCGGTGGTACATGCAGCCAGACAGAGCTAGGACAGCCAATTACAAACTCTCCAAATCAATTGAAGTCAAATTGTACTGACACATAGGCAGCCAGGCCCTTCCTTGCCCACGCCAAAGATATTAACTCTTTCCTGGGTAATGAAGTCAAAATGAATTGTATAGAACAAAAAGCTTGGTGGACCCTGGTGTAGGATAGGTTAACGGTCAAGGCTGCGCCAACAGGCTAACACTAACCAGTGCTACGAGGAGTGACATCCAGTAAGAGGCAATTAGAATCCAATGTTTTATCATGTTTTATGTTTCTCAGCTGGCAAGGTTTTTCTTCTGGTGGAATGGCATCCACTTAAGATGAAGATGCGTCATGCTGCACTATGCAAGCTTATGAATTATGTTTAAGAAAAGAAATCTTCCGGGGAGACCCATTCAGTGTATGTCCTTAAGTCTTAATTGCCAATTTGTGGTTTGACAATAAACATGCAGAGATAAAGAAAAACACTCATAAAAACACTCCGCCAGTTTTTTTTTTTCCTTTCAATTTTAACTCTTGTCAACCAACAAAATTTTCCCCATTTTCCTTTATTGCTCTACTTCCTGTTGAGGTCTAGTTTTTTTTTGTGGTGTTTGTCCATTTAGTTGTAACCCATATATCAACGAGTGCAAAAACCTTGAGCAAGAATATTTATAGAGAGGAGGACCCTTATACAACTTGGGGCAAGTTCCAAAGAGGCTAAATTTTTTCGATAGTGGTGGTGCCAAGCTGCTGTTTGGACCTAAGTTAGGAACTATGCCATGAAAGATTAACCCTTCCCCCTCAACATAAGACAGAGTCAACAGCTTTCTCTGGCATGGCGAAGCACCTAAACATCACCAAGGAAAGCTGTTGATCTGAGGCCTGTTGCCTCCACAGGTCTGAGTCTCATCGACAATTTACATTCAACTTTATTTTCATTTCTGATGAAAAAATAAGTCAGGAACATAGAAGCGGACGATGTTTGACCACCAACCAGTTTTGGCCACTTTAAGGGAAAAAAGGGTTTAAGATGCTGTTTGGCTCATTAATGTGGCCATATGCAGAGAGAAAGGTAAACTGTCAAATTCCTGTCTTCTGATTCTTCAGGAAAGAGTATTTGTTCAAGTCGTAGCATGTGTATGGTCTCAATCAGTAGTTTTTTGCAATAGCTGTCGAGTCCTATTGCAGCCCAGAGTGCAGAGAGGAAAGCAGTTGACTGATAGCATATTATTCTTGGTGAAAACCGAGAAGTGCACAGGTTTTACGATAGCAAACACTTAATGGTAGTTTTCAATGGGAAAACGTTGCATGTTAAGACATCAGCCATAAGCATTACATGTTGGCCAGCTCTTATTGTCACAATACTTGCAGGTAATGTGCAATGGCCAAGACACTTCCTACATAAGATTGAATGCAAGACTGGACAAACATGCTGAAAACTGATGGTCAGTGGGTTAAAAGATTTCAACTTTCCATCAAAATTGTATTAATGTTTTTTTCCTGCATGTACGTTAAGATCCATTATAATTTTGTTGGGGTTTTTTTTGGTTTTTTTTTCTCTTTTTTTGGGGGGAGGGGGGCAGAGAACTAATTGAAAGCTGTGTGCTTGACATTATGTTTTGGAGACACAACATATCTACTGGCATATTTTAAGCCCATTTGTATGGATAAATAAAATTAGGGGAATTATCGGAAGTCAGACTCTGTGTTAATATCACTGGTCTTCTGACCAGTCTTTGCTACTTGCTTGAAAATTTCCGTCTGAAATTGACTTTTTTACTAATGTAATTTACATTGCACAGAATGATATCTTTTTTGGCAGACTGTCAGAGTGCAGCCCAATAATCCTACTCAAGTATATTGTCCAACAGGTTCTTGCTGGGAAAGTAGGCAAAATTACTGTTTTAGGGTGCTGCAAGATAAAATTTGAGGAGACGAGAACAATAAGAACATGAAACAAGGATACTCAATTTGCTGTATGTTCAGATGTAATTGACTGATTTTCACCGACATTGCTCAAAGACCTGGTCTCCAGTCACCAGAAAACTCCCCACTGATAATTGGACAGGAAAACTGGTCCATGTTGCCGCTGCTAGGTTTGCCTCAACTGCGTGGTAACCAATATTGGGAGTGGCATACGCTTTTCATGTCACTTTTATCGAGACAGTAAACTTGGAGTTACTTGAGTGTGAGATAATGACAGCATAAGAGATAAGGTAGTGTTGGCAGGGAGGTGGCCGGTCAGACAGACATCACCTTAAGATATGGGCAGCCAGGCCAGGCTATAACCACCTGACCATAAAGTATTTAGGAGCAGCGTCCAGAAAGACGTATCCACTACTGTGTGCTAGGTTTGGATAATCACAGCATTTAGGCAGAGTTTGTGTTTTTTCATTTTGTGGAGGTATCGAGGATATTATCTTGTATAGACATTGTTGAACCATATCGAGTATATTCTATTGAACCCTGCTAATATGCAAAATGAGAACGATATTCATTTATCATGATGGATTCTTTTTACAATATGGTGGAAAACAATATTTACAGTGAGTATCCAGTGTTTCTCTTTTTGTGTAGTACATTGTTACCAGACTTGGGTGTGAGTGGCGATATTTATGTCACCAGCAGTCACTGCATTATATTCATTTCTTTCAACTTTTTTTAGCACAAATTTATAGCTTGGTGAGAAAAGTTAGATATATCTGAACAAAGATAAACACATTTGTATGAGCTGTAAGCCTCTTCACATAGAGTACAACAACGGGCGTGCTATTAATATCACCCCTACTGCCTGCAAAAATGGACTTGTGGTGGTCTGAAAAATACAGTCAAGTAAATTTCTGTTAGTGTGATTTTTGCCACCTCCACTTGATTGGCCAGTGGGGTATTGTCATTATCATGTGTCTGCATGCTACCATCCATCCATATGTCTGTGCATTGTCCTTGTGGATACAATAACTTTCAAACAAATTGAGCTATTATTGTGAAACGTGCTCTATAAGCTGCTCATTGAAAGCTTAATTGGCTGAGTTTGACACTCTGTTGCCTTGACTATGTTTAAGGTCACCAGGGTCATTGTATTCTTACGCTGGCTGAGGGGTCGTTCTGACCAATATATTTTAGCAGATCTCAGCCTCATAAAAACCTTCCCTCCTTGTCAGTTAATTGGATTGTATTTCTTGATCATCTATCATGTAACTTGCATACATTTTATCAGTCTGGAGACATATTTATGAGTAAAAACCATGACAGATGAAGTCGATGAAAGTCTATGACTTGTTTGGCTGCTGAACAGATCAACTTGTGTAGCTACCTGCTGTATGTGACCACTGCTGTCACAGACCACCTGCTGTTTGTATTGCCACTTGAATGACGCTGCAGTAGTCCATTTCTTTTTACAGTTACCTGTGATGAAAGACCACCTGCAGTTTGTAGCCACTTTTATGAGGCCGCAGGAGTCAATTTCTTTTTGAAAGTTACCTGTGGTGAAAGACCACCTGCTTTATGTGACCACTATTTCTTGGCAGAAGGGGTGGTCACATACAAGAGGTACATATACTGCTGCACAGTGCTCCCTCTTTATAACACCCCTCATTACAGGGTGGTTTCTGATATAGCACAGAGGGTACCAGGGCTCCCACTGAAATAGTTTTCCCATCACTTCCATGTTAAAAGTCGCTCTGTTATAAGACGGTGTTACCATATAACATCGTCTGTCCTGGGGATCCCAACACCAGTGTTATAAACAGGGAGCACTGTATTTATAAATGGCATTCAGTGGAAATACACATACGTGGAGAAGATCTGTAAACATGTGTACCGGGTAATCTGCTGATTCATTGGGTACAAAAAGTACAAGCATACCAGTGGTAAAGTCATGCAGGTACACACTGTACATAGAGATGTGAAAGCAGCAGCTAAACCCAGCTGGACGTAAAATGTTATCTGCCACAGTAATTTTCCGTCAATTTTTGCGTTAACAAAATATTGAAAAAGGATTGTAGATGAACGCTTTCAGAAATGATAGCATGTATCCTGGCCCATTAACCCATTCCTGGTCGGAGTATGACTGAGTCAATAGCTTTCCTTGGTATGTATTTAGGCGCAATGCACTAGGAAAGTTATTGACCCTGGCCCTGTCATCATGAATGGACTTATAGACAAATAGCAGCAAACATATTTTCTATTGACGAGAACTTGAGTAAAAATGACAATGTGCATTTTGGCATTTTTGGGTAATTTGAGCTTCAAAGGGTTAATGGGCTGGGTGGGACAGACTGGAAATTGATCATTTCAGCGGATACTTAAAATTGTGTTGAGACCAAAACAAATTTACTCAGCTCATACAGGGAATTCCCCATTATGATACAGTGCCTCGCTCCCCCCCCCCCCATAAGGTCACCCAAAGTGCAGCCAGAAGGTGGCCTTATAAGACAGGTGGCCTTCCTACAGAGGGGACACTGCACTTGGAATGCCATCAATTCTGCAGAGAAATAGTGGTCTCGTTTAAGAAAGTTAACCCTTGGTGGCAGGGGCCTTACTAAGAGGGTTATCCCTTGGTGGCAGGGGCCTTACTAAGAGGGTTATCCCTTGGTGGCAGGGGCCTTACTAAGAGGGTTAACCCTTGGTGGCAGGGGCCTTACTAAGAGGGTTATCCCTTGGTGGCAGGGGCCTTACTAAGAGGGTTATCCCTTGGTGGCAGGGGCCTTACTAAGAGGGTTATCCCTTAGTGGCAGGGGCCGTACTAAGAGGGTTACCCCTTGGTGGCAGGGGCCTTACTAAGAGGGTTATCCCTTGGTGGCAGGGGCTTTACTAAGAGGGTTACCCCTTGGTGGCCGGGGCCTTACTAAGAGGGTTAACCCTTGGTGGCAGGGGCCTTACTAAGAGGGTTAACCCTTGGTGGCAGGGGCCTTACTAAGAGGGTTATCCCTTGGTGGCAGGGGCCTTACTAAGAGGGTTATCCCTTGGTGGCAGGGGCCTTACTAAGAGGGTTTTCCCTTGGTGGCAGGGGCCTTACTAAGAGGGTTAACCCTTGGTGGCAGGGGCCTTACTAAGAGGGTTTTCCCTTGGTGGCAGGGGCCTTACTAAGAGGGTTAACCCTTGGTGGCAGGGGCCTTACTAAGAGGGTTATCCCTTGGTGGCAGAGGCCTAACTAAGAAGGTTAACCCTTGGTGGCAGGGGCCTTACTAAGAGGGTTATCCCTTGGTGGCAGGGGCTTTACTAAGAAGGTTAACCCTTGGTGGCAGGGGCCTTACTAAGAGGGAGACTAGTGTATTACAGTGCAACAAAACTCATTGGCCCTCAGTTTTTGCTGATGAAAAAATTGCCAAGACCAATAAAAAATATACCTATTTAATATCTATAACTGTATGGGTCTGTTGAAATACCAGCAAACTTACCGATGGCTATTAAAACCTTGGGCACAGATTGCAATATGTCGTGCACAATGTGCAAAAGTGAGAATGAACTTCAAAGTTCTATATATATTATATGTGCTGTTGTATATTGATTTGCAATTGTCGGGTCTAGGTTAACCTATATACATACTGGTGTGAGTCTGCATATTGATGTGCTCTGTGTAGGAGATAACACAATGTACTCAAAGTGCCATATTTATGACTAATTTATGAGTGACTGGGTTTTTAAAAATAACTTTGTATGAAATGTCAGTCCTTCATAGATATGTAGTCTGACAATAACCACACTGTACCAAAGAGTGCAGTAAGGATGCGAGTCTCTATGTCTGTACAGGATAAAAATAACTTGTGGCATGGACAGAAGGGGGGGGGGGGTGCAAATGTCAAGTTTGTGTTGCCTTTCGTTTCATTTGGAGGTTGCACGTTTGACTTATGTCGAGCTTACATTGACATTGATGATTTATCCTGAGCTCTCTTTGGAGGTTTTTTGTTTTTTTGTTTTTTTTTTGGTCATTTGCTGAAAGCTGTTGCACTGACAAATAAACTGAGTGGTGCAATGTTATAACACTCCTCTAAAATTTCTGTTCGCAAGCGTTTACAAAAATCATTTGTGAGTTGGTAACACACTGGTACAAGTGCAGTGAAACCGCATCACAACAACCCTCAGATATCCCACATAGTCAACAAACAACACAAGTTTTGAATGACTTACAGTCAAATTCCTTTACCAATTGAGTTCATTTATGCGACAAATTCAGGTAACTGACGTATACAGGTAACATACACAACATTGTCATCATAATGAGGTACATGTACCGTTAATTCTCAAGATTACAGGATTACTTATACAGTGGTCCCTGTCTTGAGAGGCCACTCCAGCGAAAGGCCACCTGGCTTGAAAGACCACTTTTGGCAGGCTCTGCTGCAACCTTTTTCATGTTATTGTACCTCTAATGAGAGGCCACCTGTCTTGAGAGGCCATTTAGGCCTGCCCTTGGGGTGGTCGCTCAAGACAGGGACCACTGTATGTGTGAACTTAGTTTCCATGTGATAACTATTGAAGAACTTGACGAAGCTTTGTGAAACTTGATACCATTACTATATATCTACTTCAGACCTTGGGTGAGATTCTAGTTGCATGACCTTGACGTAATTCTCAAGGTCATGATGTCACTAATTATTGTAAAGTCGGTTTCCTAGAAACAAATTCTAAAGCACTTAACAAAAATTCAAACTGTGTAAGATTATGTATCTGAGTGAGACCATAGTAGGGTCAAGGGATTCTAAGGGGTGGGGGTCATCTTGACCTAATTCTCAAGGTCACAGGGACACTTATGTGAAATTGTTTTCTATAAAATGATATTTTATCAGTTGTCTCATCCAGAGACACGATGTTGTGTGTGGAGGGTTATCGTGCAGTTGGCTTGCCATGATACAGAAGCAGAAACCACTGATGTCAGACCAGGGATGTTAGAACAGGATACAAATGATGCCCTCGGCTGTGGGGGACAGGACGAATTGTCAACCTGAGGGATGGGGTCACCTTGATGTGAAGCAGAGGGTTGATACTCCATGTCAAAGGTCCACAATTCTTTGTCACCCAAAGCAAAGGATGTCATTTGTTTTATAATATCGAAGAGCAATAAATCATTTAAACATCAATATCTAACTTTGTGCCTGATCCAGGTCAGAAAAGCTTCCTCCCTGAGCTATCTTAATTGCCTCGGTTAAGTGTGTGTCATCTGCTGGGTACCATCATGTAGGTCATGTGACATATAATAGCCTGGTTCCTGTGCCAATCGGAATTGCAGTGCCATCTAGTGGAACATTTAGGGTGACAGTTAAGTTTTACAGAGGGAAACAGGACAAAATGTGCCACCCCCAACTAACCAAGTATGAGTGTGGATTCCCTCTCAGGTATAATAATAAAACCTGCTGTGGAAGACCACATTTGTCACTAGGTTTGACAAAAATATGGTCCTTAAGATAGGTGGTTCTTGTAGCAGGTATAGGTGGTTCTTGTAGCAGGTATGAGTGATACAAGTACGAAGCACAGTATCTTGAAAATTTGGTCTTTGAAGGCAGATGGTCTCACATTGGAGTGAAAGTTTGGGTGCTAACTCTGACATGCCTATGGTGTCCTCATTTAACTCCAACTAAAAAGCAGCACCAATGTCATACCCTGTCATTATATATGGGTGTAGCAGACTAAGGCATGATAACATCCAGTAACATAAATCACGGTAATCGTGACACATTTAACCCTCCACAGGGAGCTTATCTTGTTTAAGTGAAAAAGTCATGAAACTTAAATCTGTGCTGAAAAATATGTTTAGTTACCTCCCTACCTCAGAAGTTTTTTCCGACAAGCTGAGAACTCTGACAAAAATTGATTACGTGGATATAATTTCATATATATCCATAGATAATACAACAGTAGACATATTTATTGGAAAAAATTGCCTTGCTGATGGTGGACAGGTGGTCCCTTGTGGGAGGTATAAATGGCCTGGAAGATTCTTAGTAAAAGCCTTGAAAGGTGGTCTTTTAACCATTTCAGTGCCAAATTTTGGACCGAGTCAACAACTTTTTTCGGTGTACATTGGAGAAAAGCTGTTGACCTGGGGTATTCTGTCTGAAACTATAGGCATACTGGTACTTGAATGAAAGGTCTTTTTATGAGGAATACAAATCTGGGATCCTGATAATAATTCAGACTTGTCTAATTTAAGTCGATCGACTTTAGATGTGACTGGCACTGAATGAGTTAAGGCATGTTGTTGATAAGTGAGGTTCTAGCTGCTAATAGACAATTTGAGCAGGACCTGCCTTGTAACATGCAGACCACTGACCAGCATAGTGGTCTCTGGCTGAAGAGATCACTCTACCTGCCTGGATAATCACCTTTTCCAATTCTTTACTGAAGAACTTTCGTGTAATTTACAGCTCCTATCAGAGACCACAATTGGGAGTGGTCTTTTAAGCCAGATTTCACTGTATTGTATGGAATGCGTTGCTATCATATTTGGGTGAGTCAAAGTGTTAATCTCCCGTGACAGCCTTAAATGTTTGAAAGGTTACAGCAATATCTGCTGAATGAAATTACACATACCTCTTCTGAGGTAATTATAACAGTAGTGACCACTCACGTAGCCTCCTTGTAAATAAACGACAATAGTTGCCATGGCAACCCTCTCAGTAATGCCAAGAAATGTAACAAAACAAGAATTTGCCTGATAGCTTGCAGGCAGAACTGGCATGTTATTTTGTAATCGTGTCTGTTGGAGAGTGCATTGGCTGGAGTATTTGAGACTGGATTAATGGAAATTTGTTCAACATGTGCTTAAGAAGATGCCTCCATATTCACTGTGGGTAAAATGAACTTTTATTTTTTGGTACTTGTATATTATTTGTTAAATTGTCCATGTAAGTAATGATTGATTTGTTTCTACTAGTGCAGAATATCACCGCATTGATATGAACTTGTGTCATAACTTGTGTCATAACTTGTGTCATAACTTGTGTCATAACTTGTGTCATAACTTGTGTCATAACTTGTGTCATAACTTTTCCAGGATGATTTTCTTTCCTGAAAACTAATTGATAAACTTGAAATATCAAAAATTGACCCTCAGATAAAATTGATGTATAATGTTTTGTGTCAACCTAGGTCCTGAGTGCTATTACCCTTTAATTCCTGGTCAGAATAAATGAGGGTGGATTCACTAACATGTAGGCACCAGAAGTACGCAAGGAAAGGTCTTGGTCATCTCCATGTGTACGTTGTTGTTTAAGAAAGGCATTAATTATAATGATTTCTGTGTTAATTTCTGGGCAAGATCCTGCGTCATGCCCTGAGTAGGGAGAGCCTGACTTACTGAGCAACGCAAATGATGACTGACCTTAAAGTAGGTACTTTATTGTGTTCAAGCTCTTTTTATGAGGAATTTGAAAAACGTTTCCCATTTTGTCTTGATCAAACAAAATTTGTTACTAGTCTGAAATCCTGGTCTGGTAGGCTGGTTCCCTGTAACCCTTGTATCCTGGCGGTTTTATGAAACTTGATGAACTAAAACAGAGCAGACAGTACACATGTTTGACTTACCAGTCACTGTTATCTGCTTTAAGGCGAGGAGGTTCAGAAGGCTGAGTCTGCGTCAACACAATGTCAATGTAATCCATCCAGAATGGCCCTAAAAATAGTAATTAACTAATGGGATATTATTATTAATGCCAAAAAAGTCTGATGTTATATTATCAGATGCTTGCTGGTAATTCTTAATTGGAAAAGTTACATGCAAATACATACGCTTTAGGGCATTATATCGTCATTCCAGGGTTACCTAGCATATATGTACTTGTATACAGACATTTTGTACACATATCAGCAGATTGACATCCAGTCTTTAGCAATGCTAAAAAATAAAATGGCATTTTGAAGAGGAATTACAAATAGAAGGGTTTGCAATATTCACATGATGATTGTCCTGCCACCTGGTGGCAAAAAAGTTCTTTTCATTTCAGCTTGAATTTACTTCCACTGATATTACAAAGTTTTAAAATTAACATGTGAAACACGTTTTTCTGCAATAAACTTTTCATAGAATTTGTAGCAAAAATATTAAATTTTAAATTTGCATGAAAGGCCTGAAATTTTAGAGACACGGCTGGGTCTCCATGAAAACAAATGCCAAGGACTGGTGAGTAAAGACTTGGCACAAGCTGGATCATTTGAACTAGAATTTAACCCATTGATAAGATAAGAATACAGCTTAAGAACAATGCCATTTCCCGTCCTGCAGCTCTCCTATCAACTGACAGGATGTATCCAGATGCCTGGCATGTATAAATTACACTGAGTTAAGTTGGCCAAGGCTTTTGTCCAAAAGCAGAGGCTGAAATGTCTGAAGTCCAGATCAACACAGGAAGAGATATTGGAAATCTAAATCTTATTTTATTCATGGCCGGATAAGTTGATGCCAGAAATAGTCATGTGCTGTACCTTAAGTCTGTTTAACCCTTTTAAGTTTGCGTTTTGTAAATGTGTGTGGCATGGCCAGCCAGATACCCAAGGGCATTATCAATGTGGTTCCAAACAGCAGGTGGTCTGTCAATGTAGGAGGATTGACATGGAGAAGATAGCACTAGGGACTTTATTGGTTGTGGTCTTATAAGGCAGGTGGTCTATCACTGGAGAGGAGTCCTGAAGGAGGGACCACTGTGTGTATGAAATATATTGTACCCAAGGTTGACGAATAAAACACGTCAAAGAAAATTGGAGGGAAAAGGGTGTTCAGGTGATGGGCTGACTGGGGTGTCTGGCTAGGGATGTTTTACTAACTCTATGTTCCTGGGGGCTGTTCATAAGCAAATGGACCATCCCCTAGGCTTGAAAACAGTTGGTAATGTAGGTCTGCACACACAGGCAAATAAGACAAAGAACTTTTAAAATCTGAAGGTGTGTTGTAACTGATTTACCTGCTAAACAGACCATTGTTCTGCATGTCTGACTGCGCTCCACTGATATGTGGAGCCCCCACAGAGTAATGATAGCGGAACTTAGTCTGTCTTAGCAGGCAAGTGGCTGATGGTCTGAGTTCCGAAAAATACCAATTCTGATGCCCTCTCCTAACAAGGCCCGTCACACCTAAGGCCATTAGCCCTCTTATAAGCTGTCCTTGATCTCCATGCTGTATCTACTGCATTGTGCCCTTGAAGAAAGGCCACCCTGGTAATGTGGTCACATTGTGTTGCAGGAGAATTCATCTTGTGACTGGAGGTTACTGTACTATAACCACAGTATATATGTATGTCAGGTTTGTTAGACGCCAACCTTCCAGTTTTGACTGGCAGGGTCACGTTTTAGAAACTTCACAATTCATTTAAATGACAGCATAATTCAACAGGCAAATTGCTGCAGCTGGTTTTCTTTGTTTTTCGTACACAGTTCTCACAGGTTCCCCTTTTACTGACACTAACCCTTTCCCCCTTAACCAACACTGGCCGGCAGTCAGATATTCTCAGCTGCAATGTTTTTGAGTAATTTCAGCAATAATGGTAAATAATTTGGATTAAAAGTATAAAGAAGACCTATCAAAATATCATGCCCGAGGTCAACAGCTTTCTGTGACTTGTGTTTGGTACTGAGCACCCAACCATGCCAAGGAGAGCTGTTGATTTAGTCATAATGCACAGGAGCGAGGGTTGATTTGGGGTCAACACCTGTAGTGGTTATCAAGTCATTATAGTGTATACACCGTGAGATATTCACCAGAAGGAAAGTGCCTGTATATTCCTACATCATTGAGGCCAATGGCCTGAAAGACCCAATGCAAATTAAGCCTCCCAGAATTTTTATCTCCAGTTGCCCCTCATCCATTACGAACCTGGCAGCCCATGCTGTCATTGTTACCTATGTAATTTTGCCTTATTATAGGAAAGCCTAACTTGCATAATTAGGATAATTGGAGTATTGTCTGTATTTCAGAGGCAGTGTGGTTTAGAGGCATGCACGTTCTGGTTAAACACACTGGGAGGAGGCGGGGAAATAATATCTTGAATTCCAGAGCAAATAATAACACACAGCGGATGTAGCAGTAGATTTTAAAATATTTATGTCTTAGTATTCTTCAGTGTGGGAGTTACCACGGAGTGCACAGTGAATTAAGGCGAAGTCAAAAGGCAGGGACTTGATTGTGAGAAAGAGCGTGTGTGTAGCTACGCTTGACTGAGTATAACACACCCATCTGTGACCCAGTCATTTCTTTGGAACATGTCTACCCCCAAAGGGAACGCCATTTGTTGTGGCCAGTCACAACATCTTGTGACGTCACCTGGCAAACTATTTGAAATGCCGCAGTCGTTTTATGTAGGTTAGGTTCAAGTGATGCGGGCTAAACGTTCATTCAGGTTTCAAGAATAAGTCTGACTGACACGGATTAGAATACAACACCATGCAGGAATGGTCTTAGGGGGACCATGTGGACGGAAGTTCTGATCATTAAGGAACAAAGGGGGTGAATCACTAGCTGACCCCATGTTCGATCACGGAAACCAAGGTCAGCCACGGCTGGTAACCCCAGCAGGATTACTACGAAGGAGACACTCGGAGAACTTGCGCTTGTGTTGCCATCAAAATACGAGGGCTGGGTGCTCACACCAGAACCAGATGCCGACTGTAAAATATTATCCAAGGTATCGTCGGATTTCAGTGACAAGATGTGATGACTTATACAAGTATCTGTGTAAGTGTATATATGATGTTATTATACCCCTAAAAGGGGCTGGGTCAGGATAAGAAATGTCTAAATGAACATCAATAATTACACTGAAGTCATGTGTATATATTTCCTCGTATAGGTACAAGTTTTTGAGGGTTAGTACATTTATAATATTTAAAATGACGTATCCAGACTTTCAATTCCTGTATGTTTACACAGGACAGTAGTGTTGATGCTATGCGGGCTCGCATTTGACTGTTATACCCCTATGGGGACACTAACAAAGGCTGATTGTAATAAAAGGCCAAGTAAGTAATTTTGTATTCCTAGCACTGATCAGCCATGCAATTAAATTTCCACAAGTACCTCCAATCTCTGTTCAGTAATTATGGGAATTTGACGAGAAATGTGGTAATTGGATACATTTACCATGCAGAGAATCAATTACTTGTAACGTAATTGCAAAAAGCTGGGGACTGGTCCCATAGGGTCCCGGAATGTATATGTATCCTGGATCCCTGAAGACTTCAAAGTGTGTCGACAGCCATAAGGCACAAGTAGGGCACATTAAAAGACACCCCACTCCCACCCCCCGCCCCTGCCCCCCTCCCAAATCACCAAATTGTAAGTGTGCAGACTGCCATAAGGTACAAGTAGGGCACATTAAAAGACACCCCACCCCCCACCCACCCCCCGCCCCCGCCCCCCTCCCAAATCACCAAATTGTAGTCGGTCAAAACAGGTTGTCTTTCATTAGAGATACATTGTATATACCACATATGTAAGTGAGGAAATATCCTGAGTCGGTGGTCTTTGGAACCAGGTGGTCTCTCATTGGAGTGGCTATACAAGCCAGGGCCTACTGTAGTGAGCTATCATAGGTTGATCATGGGTCCTGTCTGAGAAATTTTTGCTAAAATTGTGGAGGTATGTATCTACCTCGCAAACAAATTTCTTGGTGGGTGCTATTGGCCATTTTAATAAAAGATGAGTCATTCTTGTGTTTGGGTCAATTCACAAGAGCACATGTTCAGTGCTGGCATTCCATTGGTGGATTATCACTTAACAAGTTTCTCTGGTCGAATTTTGTGAAAAGATGGTGTTTACTTGGGCAACCATTTTTATGGTGCTTTGATTTTGTGAATTCTAAGCAAATAAGTGGTTCTCAGTATGGATCAGTTAATGCAGTGGGTTGGTAAATAGCTTAAAAGTAACTTTTTATTAATACATGTACGTCACATTCAACTAAGAATATTAAAAAATGGTTTTGAGAGCATGAAGTCTGTGTATACATGTTTACAGTGGAATTTAGATCATGTTTAGGCAAGTGGAAATGTGACTTTTTCACTTAGCCCTTTCCACTTGAATTAAGACTGAGTCAACAGCTGTTCTTAGCATGGGTTGGGCACTTGGTGCCCAACCCATGCCAAGGAAAGATGTTGACCTGGGGCATGTGATCCTCATAGGGCTCATCTCCAATTCTCAGTCAAAATTGTTTTTCATAACTGTTGAAATTAGTTGAAAACGCTGAAGCATACGACATTTGACCACCAGCCGGTTTTGGCTGGTTTAAGGGGGAAAGGGTTAAGTAAATTCTCCCCTAAATGTTTCAAATCTGAGGAAAACCATTTAAGTAGGTGACAGTTTACAGGGTGGAGATACTTTTGGACCATTGGAGTGGGAAAAGGTCAGATTATTTTTGAAATTGCCCGACTTAGACCATGGGTTTTTGCAGAACCTACATGGCAGTGAGCCTCAAACATATATACAGTGGTACCTGCTGTATGCAACCACTGCCGTGAGCAGCCGCATTGCTTTTTGTGGCCCCAAGGCTCAGACATAGGAGCTAATTTCTTTGTAAAATTTACCTGTGGTGAAAGGTCATCTACTGTCTGTGGCCACTTTTTCTTAGCAGAAGGGGTGGCCACATACAGCAGGTACCGCTACATATGATAAGGTGGGGGGTGAGGGAGCTGTAGGGTGGGAGATAGCTTCAGTTGTATAGTTCAATACAGTGATTTCAACTTGGTATTTAAATGGTGGCCTGATTACAACCAGGCAGCAAATAGGCCATCAATTCAATACAGCAATAGCCTGAGGCTGTGACTGCCCACCAGGCCTCGCTTTGTCCACTCACACAGAATAAAGTCTTTGATAAATCAGATTCCTTTCACACACCTGAAATAAAGAATGCAGCTTTTGACAAGACATAGCCGGCTTGTGCAGCACAAGTTTGAAGACAGCTTAAAAGTCAAAGGCGACTTAGATCAGAGATTCTCTAATCTGCCGACCTTTCACCTACACTGAGCCACTCACGGTAACTGTATAATCAGCAGGAACTGATTGGTAACTGCGTGTGCAGCAAGGTCTTGTAACTGGCAGGGAAAGCTTCGAGTGGATGTTTATGTGTATAATTGTACGTCGGACCTTTGTGGTGTTGATGGCAAACAAATAGTTCTGTAGAGTGCATACGTAAAAGGTCTGTTTATTTGAAATGTCTGTGATACCATTTTCACTTTCACAAATTGGACATTATATGTATTTATATATTATTTTTAGTTTCATTATTCTAATTTATAATCACAATGTTGATAAATATATGAAATGAGATAACTCTACAAATTTATGCCTGAAAATTGACAAGGTCAGGGCAATGTATGTCTGAACTGTGTCATGCCCTGGTGAGTTACATGGAACTCCAGAAATTTTGCGTCATACATTGAATCCAGAATATTTCACTGGAAAACATATGTATTCAACGAGACAGATCTTTTTAGTCTAAAATTGCAAATTATGTAACAAGAAAATATAGTGTAGGGTTTATGTTATACAGTAGTCTCTCCTTTGAGAGACCGCCCCTAGTGCCACCCAAAAGGTGGTTACATAAAGCAGGTGGTCTCTCAAAGGAGGTATAAATAACATGAAAAGTACTACAGAAAGACCTGACAACTGTGGTCTCTCAAAGGAGGTGGTCTCCCAAAGGAGTAGTCTTTCAAAGGAGGGACTGCTGTATTAGCAATGATATTTTTTAATAACTATATGTAATATATGCCATATTTTATAGCATTGGTCTAATCACAAGTAGCGACACAGAGGCCTTGTAAATTTGAAATTCTTAAATTATATAATGTGCAGATAAAGTATGTGACAGTTATGTATTATTTTATTTGACATACAAGTATATATGTTGTATTTAATTGATACTCATAGTGCATGACACAGCTTGGTCTGCACCATAAAACGACTGAGACTCCAGCATAAAGAAATATAAAAGTGATTCCATCTCATTCCATATCTGGATAACACTTTTTTTATACATTTATCTTTACCGGGAATTGTATTACAATATAGAGAATGTGCTTTTAAATTCCTCATAAAAAGAGTGGTAGCTTAAGTACCAGCATGCCTAACGTAAAAGTCATTGTTATGCTGCGGCTGTTATAATGGCAGCTGAACCATGACATCATGCAGCAGGGAAACCGTGCAAGGCGGTCTCCAGCATAACACATCATTCCTTACAGAACACAAACATTTGAGTCAAAAACAGGTATTTAATCTTGCACAGCAGGACTCTTAAATCACGACTTTCTTGTCATTTAACGTTTCGTGTCATTTAGCTTCATTGCTATGACATGAAAAGTATTGTTAGTGCATGATGAGGAAATTGATACTTCCAGTATATTTTATCATCACAAGATTTTATTATAGAGGAACCAGCACTAAAACACACAAGCAGGGTATTAATCATACAACATGAGTATATATGTAGCTCTGTGTAAAATTTTATGTGCATTATGCATATATGTTAACTGAATCTGTGCTGCAAATGCCAAGGCCTTCAGGTCAGTGCCTTCTGTGTTGACTCCTTCATGTCCTACTTTGACTGTGAATGTGATGTAAATGGAGCCACCAATACCAGATTCACATTCTTTGTGAAACAACCTTTCATTCAAGTACCAGCATTCTACAGTTGCAGATACCATAGGAAAGGTCCTAGTCAACAGCTTTCAGTGGTGTGCTTTGCTTGGCTAGCGCTAGGAATTTGAATGTGTTTGCCAGTTTGGCTTAACACAAGAATATTTTATTAGCCAGATATCAGATTTAGGTTATTTTGATAATTCTATAATAAAATATACATGTACTTCTATGCAAAATACGTGCAAGATTGTTTAGCCAGTTTTGCAAGTTGGCTTCAAAAAGTACTATCCAGATCACACATATTTTAGCCAGTGGCTAATTGGCTAATGGCTACCGCTAGCCCAGCTTTGGGCACCATGTATAAACAAGCAAGGAAAGTAGTTGACCGAGTCAAACCTTGGCAGCGAAAGAGTTAGGTGCCTTGACATCATGCTCCAGCTGCCTTTACATCATGCTCCAACTGCCCTTTTATAACAGCAGCGTACTGACTCATCAAGCAGTGCAAAAAACACTGATGTTACACCAGGCATATTAGTACTTGAATGAAAGCTCTCATTATGAGGAATCTGAATATGCTATTCACGTACACGTACTGCTCGTGCTGTTAATGTTCCGACTAAGTATAGATGAAAAATGATTTCTAGAAGTGAATGAGTTAAAAGTGGATGGCGCTATGATTGTCGATGTACTATTTACATATTTTCTTTCCAAGTTTCCTGTAAAGACAACACCAAGTTCATGATGTACATCTTGCAACATATTTGTACATATTTATTTAAATAGAGCCTAATTGAATTAATATATTATTCATAAGTGTATTTATTACATTACACTGTTGGTTCAGCATTGGAAAACTGCACATAAATGCTAATTTCACATTGTTTTTCTTTCAATGCACAAAAGGTCAAAAAATGCATGAACCATTCAGTTGCTTAACTTTTGTTTCTCGTGAGGCAAACAAAATTTTGATAAAATATGAGTCAGGGAACGTAGCACGTTATGCTGAAACAAATTGAAGAATAGTATATATTTGTTTGAAAGCACTCCAGATTCCCCTAAATGCTTGCCTTTCTTAATCTGAAAAAATAGATCAAATAACTGTATATTGTATTCATAATGAGAAACTATATTTGTCACCATGATAGTATTGTATCTTTAATTGTTCTGGTTATAGGTCATGATAGTATTGTATCTTTATTTGTTCTGGTTATAGGTCAGCTTCATACATTAAGACCCAGATTTGGCATTAATTTTTCATTGTGAGTGCAAATTTGGAGTAATATGACCCATGCACAGCAGACATCGAGGTTTTTTTTGTCTCAGTCAGGAGTGACCATAAAATGCTTGCACAGGCACCTACCGTGTGTTATGGTTAAATCTAAATCGTTTTCTGTCTAACATGAAATTACCTCATTAAGAAGGAAGTTGGAATTTAGTGAGATTACAGGTAAAAGTCATACAGGTGAAACAGGTGATATTGTGTGGTATATCATGTTAACCCTTAAAGCACTTATTTCAGATTGAGTCCACATACAGCTTTCCTCAGGACGCTTTGCGGGCAGTGCACACAAAGTGTCCTGAGGAAAGCTGTTGTCTAAGACTACTTTTTGCTTTAGACTAGGCTTGCTGGTATTTGAATGAAAGGTATCTTCATGAGGAATTTGAATCTTTCAGCTATTTTAAGCTATGTTTAAGGGTAATGAGAAAACAACTGTAGTATAGTGATTAGCACTTTAACAGTTAACCAGCTGATGGGGGGAGGGGATGTTATTACAACAGGGAAACATTAGTGCACTAGTTTCAGGAAGATGGGGAGATTAATACATTCCTGGTCCAACCCACACCAAGGAATGCTGTTGACCTAGAGCATGCCATCATGACTGGTCTTACGCCCTAATATCAGCAAAAATGTTTTCTGGTAACAAGAAATCTAATTAAAAAATGTTAAAGCAGACATAAATTTACATCCATGCATTTTGGGTGATTTAAGCATGGAAGGTTAAATTGAAATTGTTGGTGTTTTATCACACATATAACAGTTCTTGCAACTCCATGCATACCAAATTTCTCCCAATGAAAACCACTGTTACTAGACCAAGGCAACAGCTTCCATGAGCACGCAGTGTGCCCAAAGTGTACAGGGAAAAGCCACCAACCTAGATTGGTCACCTTTCCCGGAACAGGGAAACTTTTGCTTTGCATACTGGGATTTGAATGAGAGGGCTTTGTGTGAAACATTTCAAGGTCGAATCCTTATAATTTAAATAAGTGTCACTATAGTTGTGCTTAGGTCTGAAAAGGGTTAATGAGCCAAGGCCTTCATCAGTTGGTTTTGCAATGCTAGACAGGTCATGCCCCAACTGCCTGACAACAACAGAAGCATGACTTGGCAGGCAGTGAAGACAGGTTTCATAACTAGTGAAATTTGGGTAGTCCTACTGATAATTTTTTATTTATTTTTTTATTTGTATTTATTTATCCATTCATTCATTCATTCATTTATTTGTTAATTTATTTACAATGTCGTCCAACCTGCCAACAGTGGAAAAGACAGTCAAGAGGTTTAGGGAAAAAGTTGCTTGTTTGTTTCTTTAAAAAATTAATGCATATAATTCAAAATTAAGATGTAAAATAAGCCTCTAAATGGGCCTTTCAATTATCAAAACCTCTGAAGTTCCAGGGGGCTTTGGCCCCTTAGACCCCTACCAGGGGCACTGTCTCTAAATGTAAAGGGCCCCACATCCCTGGCCTGCATGTACAGTTCCCCCATTCTAAATTCTGTAGGATCTACAGAAATGAAGTACTGTAAATTGCTTTAATTTTACTGTATGCTTATTTTCGCTAATTTTGTTGATGGCACCATGAAAGTAAAAACACTGTGAAACAGTCTTTTAATATTGTATGAATAGGAATTATGTCCAAAATAGTGAAATTAAAACTACAGTGAAGTGTCAAAAATACAAAAACCGTGAAATTTTAAACATGTGAAAATAGAGCAATTTACAGTAATTTTTTGTGGAAGGTACTTCAATGGATAAAACAGACTTTGATGTTGGCATGCTGGGACTTGCACAAAAAGCTCTGTGTTATAATGACAAATCTGATTAGACAGTCGACTTGGTGCCTACAGTTTTCACCTACATCCACTTAAATAAACTGGAATGGCCATGATTAGTAAGGAATGAGTTAATGAATGTTGGTACCTGGGTTTAATTTATGCCTTCCAGCTTCCTGCCCATTGATTGTCAGTATAATTTTATTGGAGGATAAACAAATATATGCCTTAATTCCCCTTGTTTTGTGGAACTTGAATTGGAGGATAATTGGGCCAAATCAGAGTAAACGTCCCAGTCTTCTCATTTGTGAAGAAACTGTCACTGCAGATGGGCATGTAACTAAACTGATGTTGAACTTTAATTTAGGTGCTGACTGTATGCTAAGGACTAAAAGTTTTAAGATACGTAAAACTATCTACGATGAGGTCGAACCGTGCGTTGTACTTAGAAAATTTGTCAAGGTGACGGAACAAGACAGTAAGTATAATTTTACATCAGCTTTACGTAAAATCTTCAGGCATCAGTGCATACATAGGTGGACAGGCAATATGTACATGCCTGAGAGGGAAGTGCGTCTGGATGCATCAAATACCTCATGATATTGACAATTAACTCAATGTTATTTACATGGACTTGAACTGCACAGTTGATCAAAAAAAATTGGGCAGTCATCCAGGCAGTGTTCATGCCTCCAGCAAGGCCTTTTTTACAGGACAGATCCTAAACCTAGAGGCTCGTGGCTTCACTGGTGCATAATTCTCGTCAGTTTTATTATTACGAGTCCCCTTTATACACTGGATGTGTTATAACTCTGTGTACTCTGGGGGCTCTACTACCACCATTACAAAGAAGGAGCATTGGACTGTAAATTTCACTATTATAACCCTCCTTCTCTTCTGTCCCCTGCCCCCCCCCCCCACCCCCAATAAAATTTGTGGGTGTACTGTTTTGGTGTCTTTGACTGCATGTCCATCCATAGCAGAATCCCAGCAAGCAAAATATTTCATGATTCACGGATCACATCAAACCCAAATTTTAACTTCAATTGTACCTGGACGTTGTTTCATGACAGGATTCATTTTGGCAACCTTGACCTCATTTTCAAGGTCACGGGACCCACTTGTGTGTATGTGCTTGTGCAAAATGGGCGGGTGTGGGTGGGGTCGGAGGAGGGTTTCCAGTTTCTCAGTGACAGCTCATCTTGTTTTCACTGTATTTTTATTTTCAATTTTTTTCACTTTAAATGTGATCTGGGAATGTAAAAATGCCAGAACTTATAAAACAATATTTTTATATATTTCACAATTAATGTAATCTGGAAATATAAAAGTGCCAAAACTTGTAAAACTGTGAGGTGTATCATATCCTTCCAGTGACAGCAATAGATTTATGTAAAGGTGTATGAATTTTATACATATAAGTACTTCTGTCAACTTGAGTGCGTTTGAGCCCACTACATGAATCATGCCTGCTTTAAAAGCTGTCTTTGCGTGCAGTGTTGCGGTCACGGAGGCAGCAGGGTAGTAAAGGCCTGTCAAGCCATAAAACATGACAACATTGAAAATATATAAACGTGATGACAACAATTAATACTGACTTGGTCTATAAAGAGTTACATTACAGTAAATTTAGAGTTAAGAACTTTTTTCATGGAGATTTTTTTTTTTCAAAAGTATATAAACTTGTGTTGTCACTCCATTGAGACTACACCTACATTGTTGTTTGCACTTTTGGGCCTGTCTGCAATGTTACCTACATGTATGATGCTTTCAAAAGAAGATTGATGATTTCTGTATGAACAAAGAGCGAGGTCACGATGTGATTTCCTCTGGCTAAGCTTTCCATAAGACATCAATAGCAAAATATTGGTATATATGAATGGTTTTTCAGAAATTTTACTTTATTGCTTTTTATTTGCCTGGATTATAAACCGTCTGGAATGTTTTTGCTGTGACTGAAAGCATGCTGTACATGGATGTGTGACATTGCATGTTAAGCTCTCTCCAGCAACAACATTTTGACATACTATATTTTTTGTATACACGGAAGAGTACTTGATCAGAGCAGTTGCTTGTCCTAAATATATAGGAAGATTATAAAGCATTCACTTTGTATTTAATCAAATAGCTGCAATATTATCTGTCAACAGTCAGACAGTAATTGTGCTTATTGTAAACAGCTTATTGTCTTGCTACAACGGTTTTTTTATTCTGGAAACTGTGTTTTAACTCTTTCAGTGCCAATCACGTCTTAAGTCGATCTACTAAAGTGAAACTAGTCTGAATTATCATTAGGATCTCATATTTGTAATCCTCGTAAGAAGACCTTTCATTCAAGTACCAGCATGCCTCTTGTTCCAGAGAAAATTTCCCAGGTCACCAGCTTTTCTCAGCGTGCATTGGGCGCATTGCACCCAATGTATGCCAAGAAAATCTGTTGACTCAGTAAAAAATTTGGCACACAAAGAGTTAATCACTATACAAGTGAGGAACAAAATCAGTAGATGATTGTATGGTATGCACACCAGGATCGTGCAAAGACATGTCTAGAATAAAGGTAATCACTATTACAGGTGCTACAGAATTAGGTAATTAAGCCATTGTTGCTATTGTTTGATATTGTGTACCTGCCTCGCAGTGGTCATGGTTACACCTGATGATACACATGTGCGGTAACGACAGTTCAGCTGTTTTATGACAGGAAAATACAAAATCGTCGGATATAATATGACCATTATGCACATAAAGCTTCAGTTTTCAAATTATCAGTGGATTTTGTAGCCTTGGTACTGTGGAGAAGTTTTATTGTTTGTACACAAAACTGTCCCTTGCTTTTTCATTGCATTGAATATTGATTGAGAACCCTTTCCCACTTAAAGCGGCCAAAACCAGCTGGGGGTCAAATGTCATCTGCTTCATTGTTTCTGACTTATTTCAGCCGTAATCAAAAACAGTTTGAATCAGAGTTGTGGATGAGACCTATCAAGATAACATGACACAGGTCAACATTTTACCATGGCATGCATTGGGTGCTAAGAGTATAGCCTGTCAAGGAAAGCTGTTGACTCAGTGCTAAATTCAATCTTATGTTTTGGACATACTTCCTGTTAAAACAAAGTTAAAATACTATTTCACTGTTTCTATTTTCACAGTTTTGTTCCATCAACGAAAGAGGCAAAAATAAGAATACAATGAAATTAAAACAGTTTACAATATGTTATACATTTGTTTCACATTCAAAGAAAGAAAGAAGTTTGTACTTATAACAAACACTTGTACATATACTTCAGTATTGTACACAAGAATTATGATGTAACATGGAAATGTTTCATATAAGACAACATGGATGATGCGTTTAATTTGGTCGAAACAAGTTCGTAGTTTGACACGATCAGCAATTTCATAAAAGCAAGAAATCTGCCAATAAAACCAATCAAGAGGAAGATGATGATTTTGGTTAAGGTTATGATGGGAGAGACATCTGACTGATTTGGATTCTAACGAGAGAAGCACGACTTCCGCAAGTTTGTTGTGTTGTCTAAGGTGATCTACACGCTAAACTGTTTTTATGAGAGACTGACAAATGGGACTTTTTTGTCTCAAAGAAAAACTATTGCTCAAAAGGCACACTGTGGAGAACAAAATGTCAAGGCTTATAAATAGAGGTTACTCCCACATAAGTCTAAAATTATCAGGGTCTTTGTGCCCCACTGGCCCAGGTGAAAGTTGACACGAAGTGCAAACAGGATTCTTCGTGCCATTGATAAAACTTGTCAATTAGTACAGCAACACAGTGACAAACACAGAATGGAAATAGATTATGCTGGAGCAGGTGGACAGTAACAGACACAAGGTCAACTTCCTTGTGGAAAATAACTAAATATATATATATATATATATATATATTTGTGTATATACACAGTGGTACCATTCTGTATGCACCCACTGCCGTGAACAGCCACATTATTTTTTGTCGCCACTGGGCTTGGACATAGGTGTCAGTTTCTTTGTAAATATACCTGCAGTGACAGGTCATGTGCTGTATGTGGCCACTTTTTCTTGGCTGAAGGGTTGGCCACATAAAGCAGATACCACTAAATAAATATATATATATATATGTTGCATACATAAATTGATAGTTGATGAGATGCCTACAGTGGAGCCATCTGTGGCCATAGTAGGAAAGGATCTTTTATTTCGAAGTGGATTAGCACCGAAAGTTGCATTTGTATGGTTATTTACTTAAACTGTATGCGAACTTAATCTATGATTGACCATGCAGCTATTGTTAGTCTCATTGGCAATGAAATATAGGTCAGGCCGTATTGAGTCTTTCATGTTGAGCTGTATGCTCTGATGTATACACCTCATTACCAACAGTCTGCATGTTGGTTAAAACAAATAACATTAATGTTGTATATCTGGGGACCCTGCCACACCTAAATGATAAATACAGCAGTCTCACTGTAACAGGCTCTAAAAGCAACCTGATATAGTTCATGTATCTGTTACCATGCTTTAACACATGTATCTGTGTTGTCACCCTACTATGTAACATGTATCTGTGTTGTCACCCTACTATGTAACGTGTATCTGTGTTGTCACCCTACTATATAACATGTATCTGTGTTGTCACCCTACTATGTAACATGTATCTGTGTTGTCACCCTACTATATAACATGTATCTGTGTTGTCACCCTACTATGTAACATGTATCTGTGTTGTCACCCTACTATGTAACATGTATCTGTGTTGTCACCCTACTATGTAACATGTATCTGTGTTGTCACCCTACTATGTAACATGTATCTGTGTTGTCACCCTACTATGTAACATGTATCTGTGTTGTCACCCTACTATATAATTTGTGTATCTGTGTTGTCACCCTACGGTATTATCCCTCTTAAAGGTGATGGGGAGTAGACAGAATTTAAGTGGGCCACCTTTTACTTCCTGGATAGGCTCTTTAGCTGTGATGTCATCCTAAAATAGTCATGTGATAATTCACACTTCTTTCATCTCTGTTTGTGAGCAGGGCATGCTGTCCAGGGTGACATTGATTGAGGTGTGACCCACTCCTTAAGCTGACAAGAGATCATGTACACTGGTCTACCCCTTACATATAATTAACATACAATTAGCCACCTGGTGGCAGCAACACTTCTCTTTCCCTTCAATCACCCCAGCCCTCTTAATATAAGGATATACGGCATTTTAAGGTAGCATTGGCTTTAGTGAGGAGTGGACACTTTTCTTTGATAACTCTCTAAATACACTCAAAAAGCCCATAAAGTAGACATTTTTGGAAAGCAAACAACTTAAAGATTTATTCTGTAGCACTGTAGTAGTGTTTACCAGCTACAATGTACAATGTTTACACAGCAATTATCAAGGTGTATAGAAGTGACTGTCGTTCTTTGATGCAAATTTGGCTTCAACTCCTACATTTTAGTATGAAATAAGTGGTAAACTATAGAATACCCCATAAATGTAAAAAGTGTGTCTCAAATTTTGAACTTTTGTTGCTGTTCCTCATATACAGCAGTTTGAAGTTGAAAAGATGACACATCAAAGGCAAGCCACCTTTGATCATCTCTGATTACAAAACTAAACAAAAACTGGAAAATCTGAGACACCTTTTTTTGATACAATATATGAACTTCAGTTTGCTGCATATTTGAGGCCAATATGTTCAGACTTGAATGAGTTGAAGCGATATTTGTGCTAAATTATAATGATCACTTGTGTGATCGTTATACAAACATTGCACACCAACTGATAAAGTGAAATTGAAATGAATAGCATCCTCAGTTTGTTAGCTTTCTGAAAATGTTCAGTTTACCATACTTTATATTTCAATCCCAAATTATATTCTTCAATTTGTGAAAGTCACTGCTAACTGGCCGTATATCCTTGAGTGCCTTTGTGCTCATTTTTCTGGCAAAAATGTGTCGAGATATTGCACAATTTTTTGTATATATTTTACAATGGTTTACCTGTTGTCACTGCTAAAATGTGTCAAATTTAGGTCTCCAATTGGAGCTCATTTCAATTGAATACCATTTAGTGCACCATTTGCTTAAAAGGAATAATATGTACGGTGTCTGTGGTGTACTACTTCATAATGACAACACAGATACACTACTACGTGATAGCAACACATCAATAATACACATTGTTTGGCATCAGTGTTGTCACCCAACCAAATCATGAAAACACAGACACACTTTATAGTATATGTGTGTTGTCACCCTACTACTGTAAATTGCTTTATTTTCCTGTAGATAAATTTTCACGGTTTTCCTATATTTCACTGTAGTTTAAATTTTCCATGTTTTGGACATAATTCCCATTCAAACAATGTTGAAATACTATTTCACTGTGTTTTCATTTTCAGTGTTTTTTGCCATCAGTGAAATAAGCGAAAATAAGAATATAGAGAAATTAAAACAATTTACAGTATATAATTACAACAAAGACACACATTATGAAGCATCTGTGGTATCACCCCATCAGGACACCCTACCACAACACAGGCATCTGTACCGGTACTTTACATATGATGTTGTAGGATGTCAGAACACCTATTTGTGCAATACAATATTCAGCTGCCTCAAAAACTAATGACTCTGGATTTGATGTGTGTGATTTGATTAAATTTGTATTACAGAGGTGAAAGGTCATGCAAGGTCAGTTCCCTTTCCACCCCCATCACCACATGTACACTGTATTACCTTGGCCTACACAGTTTGCACCAATCAGAATGTTTGGTATTTACAAAACCCCACTGGTCTTTGTCCTTAAGAGACCTTAAGTTTAGTGACCATGGGCATGCTTGAACCCCTCCCCACCACCACCAAAAATCAGGGTTTGGAGAATATGGACTACAGTACATGTAGTGATTTGTGCCAGAGATTTTTAATGGAAAGGAAGAAATTAATGCGCCAGTGTTAATAATAAGCCCACTCAAGTGGCAATTGCCTCATCCTGAGTGACGTTGTGGGCTCATTTTGACTGGTCACGTGTGTGGCTGATTTGACAGGTATTACCCTCCATCATAACTTGTACAATTTGGTGTTTATTGAAGCAGGATGTGTACAGTTGAATAACAAATCATTTACTTGGAAAATTATCATTAGTGGTTTCCCCACAAAGTTTCAAGGGCAATTAGTTCCTACCAGAACACTGCGCGATCTCCAGGTTCATCGAGTTAATCATAGAATCAGCGAGGTGAACAGTATAGCCTCACTTTTCTACAGAGACAGGACGTGAATTATTTTGCGACACATGTATTAGACGTCCACGATGGCATTTGGGCTGGTGGGTGCAAGTTTCACTTTGGCAAAGAGAAAAGCTAAAATATCAACACGGAGATTCAGATTATCCAGAATGGAGAGTTCAGAGGTCCAGTTTAGGACATCACCAAAGCGGCTGAAAGGTAGTGCAAAAAATACACATAGATTTATCCTGCAGTATATTTTGAGTGTGGCCGTTTAATTCTCTGTCTGTTCCATATATGAACATGTAGATGTATGTCTGTTGATAGTGATATTGTTTTTAGACGTTACTTAACCCTTTGAGTGCCAGTCACGGCTTAAGCTGTGCTGATGAAGCTGGATTACTGTAATGATTCCAGATTCATATTCCTCATTAAAAGACCATTCATTCAAGTACCAGCATGCCTATGTACCCAGTGAAAAATTTGGTCCAGGTCAACAGCTTTCCTTGGGGCACTTTCCGCACGTTGCGCAGAAAGCGCCCAAGGAAAGCTGTTGACTCAGTCTGTAAATTGGCTCTGTAAGAATTAATATAGCTTAAATTACAAAGAAAAAAAAATGGAGGGCTCAGCCTGAATGCAGTAGCTAAGGTAATGTAGATTGCAGAGAGTCACCTGTGTGGGAATTTAACACTTTCAGTGCCAATCACGTCTTAAGTTGATCTACTTAAGTCAAACTAGTTGGAATTATCATTAGGATCCCAGATTCGTATTCCTCATAAAAGACCTTCCATTCAAGTACCAGTATGCCTGTAGTTCCAGAGAGAATACCCCCAGGTCAACAGCTTTTCTTGGCATGTATTGTGCCTAATGTGCGCCGAGAAAAGATATGGACTCAGTCAAAAATTTGGCACTGAAAGAGTTAATATTTTCATTTTCTGATCCAGATTCCAAAGGCAATGATTGGCTGTTGGTCATCACTGGAGTTATATTATGTTAATCGCTAAAGGCATTTGAATGTAAAATTTACTTGAGAATTTAATAGAAAACATTTGTGTGAGGATTTTATGAGAGGTGTGTAAGACTAGCATGCCTCAATTAGCAAAAGTGTTAGACCAAGGCTTAATGCAAGGGGGGAACAGGGAAATATACTTTATCCATACTGGGCCTCTATGCCCCTGCTGAGGTCAGAGGCTACTCTGTCATTGCTTTTGAATGTATTGCTGGTTTATTCCCCTTCATTGTGATACATCATGTGCCTACCTTTCTGTAATATACAAAGTTCCACAGGAGTAGAAGTCGGTGAAATTTGTTGGTGAGATTAACTGCCTAGGTTGACTGGTGCACCTTTGGGTGGGAGGTCATGCCTTAGTTCGTTTTTATACGAAAATTTGTGTCACTTTATATTGCATAAATTTGTGTCTTAAGCAGGAAAATGTTGTGCTTGTAATTCATGAAGCAGGTACAAGGAGAGATAGACATATCCAGCAACCGGACAGCCATCCAGCCTGCTGTGTTCTCAGCTGTTACTTATGATAGTTCCTTTCTGTGCTTCCAGGTGGCAGCAGCAAAGCCTTATCTGATGCCTTAGAACAACTTGAGTTGGGAGACTCCCTGTCAACGCTGCCAGACATCTTCCGAGATGAAGATGGAAATCGTAAAAAACAACCTAGGAGGGTAAGTTGTTTTAAGGGCAGACTGGCAGGGACAGATTTAGATTGTAAAAAGTTGTTGCCAAAATTGAAAAATAAAAGCATAATTTAAAAAGATTTTGCAGGAACTATTTAATAATTCAGTTTAAAATATTTTAACCATTTGCAGATTTCTTTAGCCACATTTAAGAAACACTAGAATTTAGCTAATTGGCTAATGGCAGAGCAGTCCTTGACTGGGGTGGGGGGTTCAGGTATTATTAAATTAAGATTAAATCTAAGCTAGCTGGGTGTCAGGCTATTTTTTATAACTGACTCATTTGTAAATCAGAGTGCATGTGATAATTGAGCCTTTTCTTTTTTTTTTTGAAAGTCCACATTTTTCCATGTGAGTCATTCCTAAACTGGACAGCATCTGATAACTTTTTTCAGTTTCAAAGCAAGCCAAAAAAAAAGAACTAGCATATGAAGTCAGCATATGCAACAGGACACCAAGTTTACCGCATGTACTTAAATTGAAGTCACCCAATAAGCTGACCACAAAGTACTGCACAAATTGAATAACAATTGGGATTTTATCTGTACTGTCTGTTATGTTATTTATACTTTGGAGGAGGTGATACAGTGGCCCCCCTCTTATAAGGCCACCCCAAATGCAGCCAAAAAGTGGCCTTATAAGAGGGTTGTCCTCTCTTGAGGGGGAGAATATAATGGAATTACCATACTTTCTGCACAAGAATGCTGGCCTTTCAAGAGGGGTGGCCTCTGGTGAGATGGGCCTTATAAGAGGGTGACCACTGTATGGCAACTGAATTACATTATGGGCATAATTGTAACCCTTAGTCTTATTGGCAGATGGAGTATTGTCATCATCATGTCTGTGCAGGCATGGGTCATTGCATCTGTCCATCCGTCCATCAGCCTCGCGGACACAATTACTTTTGAACAAATTGAGCTGCCGTCATGAAACATGCTGTAGAAGCAACTTACTGGAAGGGTGGCTGAGTTCAACACTCAGCAACCTTGACCTATTTTTAAGGTCACCAGGGGTCATTGTATTGTCACTCTGGTGGATGCAATAACTTTAGAGCAAATTTAGCTGCTGTCATGAAACTTGTCCTGTAAAAATATCTTGTTGGAAGTTTGGCTATGTTTGACATTCAGAGACTTGTCCTGGTTTCAAAGACACCGGGGGTGGGGGGAAGCGGGGCATTGTAATTTTACACTGATTGAGGGGGTCTCAAGGTCATTCATGACTATTATATTCCGTTACAGGTATAACTTGTACCATGGCAGTGTAGTGGGGAGCCTTGGCTATGCTATCTAGTATACCGTATTCATCTTTATAAGCGCACACTCCCAAACAAGCATACCTGCCCCCATTTTTTTCAAAGAAAGAACCCCCACAATATCCATTAGTTCACAAATAAGTGGTAGGATTGTATATTATTATAACCCTTAGGATCTACATTTTTTCAGCTTTTGTGGATGATTTTTTTATAGCTCACCGTGCGCTTATTAAGACCAGTAGAGTGCAGCAGCTCAGTGAGCTATGTAGTAAATAGCAGCCTGGTGTGCTATCTACTATACAGCAGCCTGGTGTGCTATCTAGCATACAGAAGCCTGGTGTGCTATCTAGTATACAGAAGCCTGGTGTGCTATCTACTATACAGCAGCCTGGTGTGCTATCTAGCATACAGAAGCCTGGTGTGCTATCTAGTATACAGAAGCCTGGTGTGCTATCTAGTATACAGCAGCCTGGTGTGCTATCTAGTATACAGCAGCCTGGTGTGCTATCTAGTATACAGCAGCCTGGTGTGCTATCTAGTATACAGCAGCCTGGTGTGCTATCTAGCATACAGAAGCCTGGTGTGCTATCTAGTATACAGAAGCCTGGTGTGCTATCTAGAATAAAGAAGCCTGGTGTGCTATCTAGTGTACAACAACCTGGTGTGCTATCTAGTAGACAGTAGAGCTAGTATACACATGCAGCAGCCTGTCCAACAAGTGTGCCAATGGATAAGTAATGATACTCTATTGGTAGTAAAGCAGGTCCAGTTCATTGCTGCACATACTAATAATCTCCACACAACACATATGACACATTGTATGTACTAGGAGCTGGTGGAAGGACCTATGATAGCTATGTGTTTTGTCATTAACCCTCACCAAATTACAGCAAGACTGCGTAAGTCAGTACTTTTCATTGGCACAGTCTTTGTGCAGTACAGTAGTCCCTCCTTTGAAAGACCACTCCTTTGGGAGACCACTTCCTTTGAGAGACCGCAATTGTCAGGTCTCTCTGTAGTACTTTTCATGTTATTCATACCTCCTTTGAGGGACCACCTGCTTTATGTGACCACCTTTTGGGTGGCACTAGGGGCGGTCTCTCAAAGGAGGGACTACTGTACATCAAAGCCAGGCCAAAGATAGGTATCAACCTGAAATGGGGCACCGTGATAAACATCATTAACATTCACAGGGGAATTGTTTCCAATTAATTGAGGTGAAATTCAAGTTAAAAAAAAAATGAAAGCAAACAATTTATATTCTGTTGCTTTTAGATAAGAGCAGCAAAATGTTAACTTCAGTGACTTGCTTGTTTTATCAAATTGGCTGGAAAGTAAACAGATTGGCAGAAATATAAAAATAGCATGCACATGGAATCCAGACATGGAGGAAACACACTGTTAAATGATAGTGTGAGTTACAATATTTTGTTTGTATTTCATTGCAGATGTCCACTCCTCATCCTATCAAATTGCGACAGGATCGGAGTCCACCTACTAGAGAGAGAAATACCAACAAAAAGTCTCGAATACGTCGCTCAAAGAGTGCGCCAGATGATTTAGACAGCATGGGGCGTAGGATACGACATATACATTTACGTGGTCAGTGGACTGAACAAAATGGCTTACACGATCAACATGACTCTTTCTGTAGGTGATACAATGGCAAATTTTCTTTCGGGGAAGGGACGTGGTTTAACCTACGGAACAGGAGTTATGATACTAACATACAAAACTCAGCGTTGTAGTGCCAGGATTTAATTTGTAGCCCATCCACTGCCAGTGTTTTTTCCTCATATAATAATGTCATGTGTTTATGTTTTTATGACTTGCAGCTATTTATAAGAAAGATGCTCCATCACAGTAAAACCTGTCTTGTATCTTTTCTCTTAAAAATACACAAGTTAGGGATGGTCCATCATTGTCATTTTTGCAAGCATGCAGACAGAACACTGGGGAAAGGGGGTTAAGGGAGGTTTGCTCTTTTGATATAGCAGTAAAATGATGATTATGTGATCACAAACATTGTAATTGCCACTGAATACTAACAAGAAGACTGGAAACACTTGCATTGTGAGCCCGATAAATATGGCTGACACATTTATACTTCAAATAAAAACCATAAGAGAACAGGTTTTTCGTAAACTCTGTTCCACAATTATCAGTTGAACTGGAAAGTTGCCATTTTCAAATGTCCCAAAGTGGTCTGAGTAGGAGTGAGGGGGTTAATGAAAAGAGTACTCTGTGTACTGTTTCTTAATTGTTGAACCAGCCCTCTGTAGATTAGTGACGCAGTATTTTCGGTATTTTAGTAGCTCTGGAGAAAGACCATCCATTTTAACTCTTTCAGTGGCAACTGTGACTAAAGTCAAACTACACTGAAAATGAACTGCTCTAAATTGTAATAAGGATGCTAGATTCATATTTCTTGTAAAAAGACCTTTGATTCAAGTACCGACATGCCTGTAGTTAAATAGAATATGATAGTCTAGGTCAACAGCTTTCTCAGTGTGCTTTGGGCACTACGCCCAAAGTGGTGGTTCAAGGAAAGCTATTGACTCTGTCCAAAATGTGGCACTAAAAGAGTCGAGTGGTTACATACTGAGTTAGTAAAACTTTGGTTTGTATTAACGTTGCCAGGCCAGTCCTGTTGCACAGAGACAATGGCAGAGGGTTGACATTTCAGACAGTCCAAACAATGCTCATTTGAACTGGGCATATCGGTAAATGAATAAAAAATGTTCTTATTAAGCTCTGGTAAATATTACACAGCAGTCTTTGTCACTGGTATAGAATGAGTAGAATCTTTTATCACCAATTTGGACAAAAGTCAATGTGGTGTGAGTAAGTGTACCGATACCAGATCCATATTCCATGTTAAAACAGACGTTTGGTTAAAAACCAGCATGCCGGCAGTTGGAGAGGCCATGAAAATGGTTTGGGTCAACAGCTTGGCACATAAACAGATCAGGCACTGTCTAAACAACTCCATTTAGGGGGGGGGGGGGGGGCAGGTTTTTGTCTATTTGTGGACCAAAAATGTTTCAATAGCCTTTATTTTCCAACAATATTGATATGGGGTTGGGGGGGGGAGTCTCTTTTTTTTTTTTTTTTAAATCAAAAGAAAATTCATTGTGCTGTTACTGGCAGTGGAGGGGTTACAGAACCAAAGTTTGCACAGGTAGAGGATCCTTGACATTTTGGGCAATGCTTGACCATAGAATCCCCTGTCTTATAACTGGTTGGATTCATTTGCATAATTGAGTGAAAAACAAAACATTTAAGATGTATTTCATAAATTATGCGCAAATCAAAAGTACAAAAGCAATGTGGTGCAAAATTTCCAGGATCCATTTTGTGTATTAGATGTACCCAGTGGCTTCGCCTGTAGTGTTTTCTTATTTGATATTTGAAGCACATAGCTGTATCGTGGATAGAGAGTGGCAGTATATGTAATTTCCAGCCAGTATATATTTTTAGTGTGTATATATTTTTTGTGGCATATGCACTATTCTTCTAAGCTGATCACAAGTTGCGTAGTAGCATGGGTGTGGTGTGTCTAGAGATGTATATTAGCAGAAGCATGTCCTTGTAAATGTGTATAGTATGTGTACCATATTCCTTCCAATGAGTGTCGTGGGTGCATCCAAAATTACAGTCAAATGAGTCTCCATTGTGGAGCTATAACTTAAATATCATAAGCATCATACAATATAAAGAGACGGTAAACTGCGGAATGGTTACCCATATGTTCACCTTTCCAACCCCAGCAATGTAGGGGTACTTATTCGACTAAGGTCATGCATTGGGAGGAATATGGTATATTAATATGATTATGTATATTTATTTACAGGTAGAGTACGTGTATATTAGTATACTGTGGTCCCCTTCCTGTAAGATCCCCACCCCCATCCCCATCCCCACCCCCACCCATCAAGTATGGTATTTTCATTATATTTTCCCCCTTAAGAGAGAACAACCCCGTCATAAGGCTGGTGCACTTGGGGTGACCTTATATGAGGGGGACCACTGCAGGCATGTATGTGTACATATACACAGGTAGAGTACATGTGTATTAGTATATAGTCATTTACATGTACACAGGTAGAGTACATGTGTATTAGTATATAGTCATTTACATGTACACAGGTAGAGTACATGTGTATTAGCATAGTCATGTACATATATACACAGGTAGAGTACATGTGTATTAGCATAGTCATGTACATATACACAGGTATGACAGGTATAGTATATGGTTATTAGTATATAGTCATGTACATATACACAGGTATAGTACATGTATATTAGTATAGTCATGTACACATACACAGGTATAGTACATGTATATTAGTATAGTCATGTACATATACACAGGTATAGTACATGTATATTAGTATAGTCATGTACATATACACAGGTATAGTACATGTGTATTAATATAGTCATGTACATATACACAGGTATAGTACATGTATATTAGTATAGTCATGTACATATATACACAGGTATAGTACATGTATATTAGTATAGTCATGTGCATATACAAAGGTACAGTACATGTATATTCGTATAGTCATGTACATATACAAAGGTACAGTACATGTATATTAGTATAGTCATGTACATAAATACACAGGTATAGTACATGTATATTAGTATAGTCATGTACATATACACAGGTATAGTACATGTGTATTAATATAGTCATGTACATATACACAGGTAGAGTACATGTGTATTAGTATACTCATGTACAATACACACATGTATAGTACATGTATATTAGTATAGTCATGTACATATACAAAGGTACAGTACATGTATATTAGTAAAGTCATGTACATAAATACACAGGTATAGTACATGTATATTAGTATAGTCATGTGCATATACAAAGGTACAGTACATGTATATTAGTATAGTCATGTACATATACAAAGGTACAGTACATGTATATTAGTATAGTCATGTACATATACAAAGGTATAGTACATGTATATTAGTATAGTCATGTGCATATACAAAGGTACAGTACATGTATATTAGTATAGTCATGTACATGTACAAAGGTATAGTACATGTTTACTAGTGTAGTCATGCACATGTATACACAAGTATAGTACATGTACAGGGCTAGAATTTCGGCGAAAATCTGAGAATCCATTTGCGCAAAGATTCTCCTAAACTTGTCTTTCTTTAAAAAGAAAATTAATTGACAAAAGTCCAAATAGATTCTTTCAAAATTTTACGAAATTCTGGCCCTGATATATATTAGTATAGTCATGTACATATGCAAAGGCATGGTATATACAAAAGTTAAAAGCCCACCCAGACATGGCACTTTTCAGATGCTGCTATTTCTGGTCTATAAGTCACACCTGTATAAATTCATACGTTTTCTACCTTGAGAACAGCTATACAAATATCGCAAATTATAAATAAGAAATGGTGACTTGTAGGTGGAAGGTATGACAAACAGGTCTGAAAAGATGCAGGTGTGTGGAGGCTGGCCTTTTGTGTTGCCATGATGGCAGCTGCATGCTGGGAGACCGTCAAATATTTTTCTCATCTTCAGAGACATACACAGAATATGTAGCCCAGTTTTTCTTGCATTTGGCAGATAATGAAATTCATTTCATACCAGAGTAATAAAGATATATTTTCCTACATCTGTCTGGAATCAAAAAAAAAAAGCTTATAGACATGAACATTTAAGTTGCAAATGAAGACAGCTTTAATACAAACACCAACTTGCACATTCTTCAGAGTCAGGGACTTTGTTTGCTGGCTATGTAAAACATGCTGACCCAGATTTTGACCTTTATATTGAGTGTGAGAGTAATAAAGACAACTGGAGGTTAATCACACTTTCATAATACAGATACATGTAGATGGAAACTGTTCAAAAGTATTAATCTTATTCCCCATCAGTAATCCCTGTCTATGTTGCCAACCTATTCCACTTGAAAATTCGGGAGGTAGAAGGCAGATTTTCTGGAGATTATTTTGTCAACATGAAATATTGAAGAAAATTACTCATAAATTTTTGGGGTGTCTGCTGAGCGATTATGGAGGGTTAGCAACATTGCCCTGTATGTCTGTGAAAATGTTGAAAAAAAAAAAAAAAGACTGCTCCCTGATGAAATGACAGACTTGGTAACTCTTTGTGTTTGTTTGCAGCATCATCAGATCATGCTGGAGATCTTGCCATCCAAGCCGGACAGTTCTCATCAGATGATGAGGTAGTTTCCGAAGATACAATTTCGTTAGGTGCTGCATCAGAAACTAGCTCTGTGGGGTCTGTGGGCAAACAGTCTCGATTAGAAGAGGTAAGTCTGACAGATTATCAACAAATGTATAAGACAACTTGGAATTGGCACAGTCTTGTCAGAGAGATCTGTCACTTACACCATCACGAGTAGAGGTCTTCAATGTCAGTTTTAACTCGGTTTTAGAAAAAGCAAAAGTACAGTCTGGTGTGGAAGGTTGTGCAAGGGTTTTTTTTTTCTTCTTTTTTTTTTTTGGCTCTTTGCTTTTGTAGGTTTTGCTTTGTGTGTTTGACAAAGAGTAAAAAGTGTTCATATTTCGGTCTTTTCAAAGTTTAAATCATGTTATGAAGTAATATTCTAATTTTACTTTTAATTATGATTGAGAAAGGTGTCATGCAGTTGTCATGGTGTTCATGTGTACAAAGTGCCCGTCAAAAAACCAAATAGGTTATAGACTTCTTGTAATATTCTTTGCTCATGCTTTTAAAATTGATTTGTGCCATGTAATTAAATGCTTGCTAGGTGTGTAAATACTCCACTTGTGATCACATCCAGTCATGGTAAAACATTTTCTCACAGTGTTAAAGTAAGTGCTGCAGAATACGTCTAACCAATTCAACCTGGGAATATGGGGACAGAAAAAATGGGTATGATCTGTTTAAAAGAAAGGTGGCAGCACTGTTGCTGTGGTATGCCAGTCAACACTAGAGGGTGGCGTCCATATACATTAACAGCAGTGTTGCCAACCCTCCCAGATTCCACGGGAGACTCTGCTGCTTCTTTATGGTTAAGAATAATATGCCATGGCAGTCAGCAGCTCTCCTCATGCTGAGACTGTAAGGTGCTGCTACCTGGTGATCACTTGTAAACACATTTTACTTGGTCTCCAAAGGGTGAAAACCCTATTTATCTTTTGTAATATTGTCAAAATACATACAAAAAATGTGTGAGAAATCTTAGATGTTACTGAAAGAATAATGATGTAGACTGATTCCTACTCTCCCATTCTACCTGCTTAGAGGGCTTTACACTATGATGACACGTGGATGTGTGTCTGCCGCATCACTTTTTGTGTCCATGATGTAACCTTTGTTTATGATTTGATACATTTCATGAAACTTGACACATATGTTGCCCCCCCCCCCCCCATGTCTAACAAGAGGTGGCGATTAGTTGGCATCCAGTGCCCTACCTGTACACTGTGTTGCTGTTGGAGTGTTGATAACTATTTGGGACAGTTACAGTGGCCAAGTAGGTCTTAAGACATTAGAGTCATTAAATTAAGATGTTATTGTCAAAGTGGCAGTCTTGGAAAATCATTTTCTGTTATCATCTATTTACGAATATGCTACAAAATTTTCACAGTTGGGACCTCACACACACATGTAAATCTTTATGGAGGATAGAGTCAAGACACAACTCATTTGAATTATTATCGTATTATATACTGTGTCTCAAATTCCCACAGGTATCTTACAAGTGTCCTTCTGTTACAGCTATTTGAAGAAACCCGGTGCTATGTAGAGGCTCTATGGGATCATGTGACCCTTGACCCTGAAGAACTTGGGTTCCATGCAGGTGATGTGGTAGAGGTATACGACATGTCAGACAAAGACTGGTGGTGGGGCAAGATGGAGGGCAGAGAGGGCTGGCTCCCTGCTGCTTTCGTCAGGGTGAGTTTGGCAAAATATCTATCAAACAATAGATAAATAAATAGTGAATGATTGAATAAATAAATAAATAAATAAATAAATAAATAAATAAATAAATAAATAAATAAATGAATAAATAAATAAAAAGTGAAAACCAAAAAAAAAATATTTGGTCAGTATTTCCTTTCATTAAAACTTGGATGTCCATTAAAAAGGAACTTGCTTGCATAAACAGGTAAATAAAAGTTGAAATGGAAGTTTTGTCTCTGTAAGGGTCCAAAACTGGTCCATGAAGAGATGTACAAGTTATTGCATCAGGCAAGAGATTTAAATAAGAGTGCTACAAATTATGCATTTTTGGAAAACTAACAAACCTGCCAGGTGTTTAAACACATTCCTATGCGTCCTTTGCCCCATGTTAATACAGCAATCATTGAAGTGCATCCTCCAATTTTTCACAGAAGTATGGATTAAACTTTTGTAGTTAAAAGAGTATTGTTTTAATTTGTGTGAAACAATAAAGTGTAAATACTTGTCTGAAAAAGCTAGTTTTGTTTTTTGTACTTTTTGTTTTGTTATGGAGATAAAAACGTTTGAAGTTGAATAGGCAACCCCACACTTGACACATAAAAGGGACTGGGCTTTGACCTGATCTTTTGACAAACCTAAGTCATGTTGCAAGTCGAAGACATCAGTGATGTCCAACTGGAAATCTTTGTAGAAAAAAAATTTAGATTCCCTGGAGCATTTTCTCAACTTCTTCATATGAGAAACACTTTTTTTGGAAAAATTTTGTAGCATTTTTTTAAGAGCTGCGAAGCAAAATTTTGCTACAATGCTCCAGTTGGACAGCCCTGGATATGCTTTTGTCATTTACATTGTTTCAATGAGTTTGCCACAAGCCTGATGTTTTTATGAGTATAAATAAAAATTTGAATCCATGTTTCTTTAAAAAATGGAATGATGTATTTTTATGATTGCTGTATAAACACAACAAAGGACACATATGCTATCAAAAAACAAATCATGGGCTTTTAGCATTTCAAAAATGTGTAATTTGTAGCACTTTTGTATAAGCCTGTTGATTGATAGAATAATGTGTACATGTCTCCGTGAAGCAGTTCTGGATCCTTAACTGCATAAATGTTCTAAAAATATCAAGCCACTTGTTAATGCAACATCACTATTTATAAATGTATGCAGCCTTATGGGGCACTGTTAATGGTCAACTTGTCCAAGACTTTCAAACATAACAAATTCAAATATGAAACAAGTTTTTGAAGCTGAAAATTTTTTTAGGAAATGGAGAGATTAATAAGAAATGTAACTGGAGCCTTGTATGTTTGTCTCCATATTACAACTGACAATATGTGTAATTAACAAAATTTATAATGAACAGGAATATTTCATGATTGCTGTGCATTGTGTTACAAGTTTGTGATGAAGGGGAGAACTTCCAGTTTTTCTATAGTTTGTCTTGACGTGTCCCTGCCTTGTTTCTTCATTTTCCTCTATTATCAACCACAGTTACGCGCAAACCAGGATGAGACTGCTGAAGACTTTGTGCAGAAGGTCAGAGAGGGAACAATAGACCAAGATACAGCTATGAGACGTTACAGTCTCAATTTCGTCAGTAAGGACCAAGCCCGTACAAATGTAGTCAATGAGATTATTCAAGCTGAGAGAGAATACGTCAAACACCTCCGAGATGTTATTGAGGTGCGTAATCGTTCGACCGACCCTTTTTGCATCCTAATTTACTACTTCTGTGTAACTATAGCAGTTTGATGTGACCTTGATAACCCCAAAAGATGGCATTCAATAATTTGTAATTGAGTTTATTTTCAAGGGATTGTCTGGTTCAATTTGCAGAATGGAAGAATGATCAGGATGCAATAGTCCTGTCACATAAAGGCAGACAGTGTGTTTAAACCGAACAAAATAAACAGATTTTCAGGATGATATTGGGAGACCTCATTATAATAACACCATCAGTGTTCCGGGGGAAATTTGTTAGATATAAATAAATCAAACAGCAAAGTAATGTGTAATGAGACTTCAGTGTAGAACCAGTGAAATAGAAACCAGGATATGCAACTGAGTTAGCAATTTTACCAGTGGAAACTGGACACCTGGGAGCAGGATGGATATTTTAAAGCATGTCGTCTAATTTAAGTTAAACACGGAAGACCATTGAATGTACATCAACAGGCTCACAGGACCACAAATTGCGTGGTTTTATTTAGAAATAGATTTCACTTTGTCATCACAAACTGCTTCTCGGTGATTTTCTGTGAAAATTACATGTGTACAGTTGTCCATGTCTTGTAAGGCCACACCAAATGCATCACAAATGTGGCCTGTTAAGAGGGTGGCATCTGTTGAGGGAGAAAATAAGATGAAAATATCGTATACTGTCTGTATGGAAAAGTGGTATGGTGTGGCCTGTCATGGGGGGGGGGGGGTAGACTTATATTAAAAAGGAGCACCACTGTATTTCCCTTTATAAGTTAACTCTTTCAGTGCCAACTCTGACTAAAAGTAGAAGTACATGTGGAGTGGTCTCCCTCTTATAAGGCCACCCCAAATGCACCAGAAAAGTGGCCTTATAAGAGGGGTGGCCTCTCTTGAGGGGTAAAATGCAATGAAAATGCCATACCTGCTGCATGGAGAAGTGGCCTTTGTAAGGGGGGGGGCTTATAAAAGGGGGACTAGAAGTACTTAAAACAAACTGCTCTGAATAATAATAATGGTGCTAGATTCATGTCCCTTGTAACAAGATATTTCATTCAAGTACCAGCAAGTACTGTAGGGATAAAGAAGATAGCAGTCCAGGTCAACAGCTTTCCTTGGCATGCTTTTTGCAGAATACGCATAAAGCTCTCTGAAGAATGTTGTTGACTCAGTCTAAACTGTGACACCGACAGAGTGAACTCAGTGTGTATTCAGTTTTGAAATGGCATTTTTCACAAGTTGCTGCATTGTTTGCCGATTCCCGCTGCACCTGTTTTGTATGCCATGTGGAGCTAGACCTTGCAGGCAATGCAGCACAGAAAAATGACTGCAGACAAGGCTTGTCCGTACTTGAAGCCAAGCTCTTTTAATGAGGAAGTTAGATCTGCATTCTGCCTTGTGGGAGAGTGCCAGTAAAATCTATCACATGTATGGAATTAGTGATTTGAGTTTTCCCAAATAATTTTCCTGCTATTAACCGCTGCCTGTTTTTTGTTCCAGGGTTACGTAGAGAAGGCCCGTAAAAGACCAGAAATGTTCTCGCGGGATCAGCTCTACAACATTTTCGCCAATTTAGAAGACATCTATTCCTTCTCAAATTCATTCCTCATCAGCCTGGAACGCCACATAGTCCCAGACACGCCCCATCGTAGTGAACTGGGCCGCTGCTTCTTGTCCTTTGTACGTATTATGACAGCGCTCTTCACTAATTTGATCTTTTTGGGAGGGTCTGAACACTCATGGGGCAGCTGCTACCTGGGGTCTGCTTTGTTGTTACCCTGGTTAGGAGAAGACTTGAGCCAACAGCTCTCCTTGGTCTGGGCTGGAAGCATGGAGCCTCACTGACACCAAGGAAAGCTGTTGACCTGAGATGCAGTATCACTATACAATGTAGCTTGATAGGTCTTAAGGCACAAAAGTTTTATGTTTAGTTTTTCAGGCACTTTTGGAATAACTTTCATGAGGGAGGGATGGAGGCTTTTTTTTGGTTTTTTGGTAGCATTGCATTTTTCACAATGTTGATGGTTTCTCATCCTACAAAACCGATGTTGCTAGTGGTCAAGTGTAGCAGCATTATTAAGGTAGGCCCTAAATAGTCTATTGGTCAGAAATGTCATAAAATGGGGGGGGGGGGATGAAAGATAAAAGAGATGCCTGACAGATTAAACATTATTTTTTTGTTAAATGGCCTTATCTGCATTATTTATCATTCATTATTTATATTTACTTGTATTTGGCTGTTTCGGTGATATGAGCTGGCAAGGAAAAAATACCAGTGTTTTGAGCTAAAGAAAGTCCAAGAAAGATATGGATCAAAAGTTTGGTTTATTTAATGCAATTTTGGCTTATAATTTTCATTTGTAATATTTCCAGTTTTAAGGAACTTCATCCATAGGATGTTACATGATATGTCCTACACGTTGGAAGAATTGGCGAGTGGCTGAGATGTACATGTATTTGGTAACAGGCTAACATTCCACACACCACAGCCACTGATTATGACACAAAGTTACACAGAGTGCATTATCATCCAAGTTGTCTCCTATGTTTATTTTCCATTACGGGTGTTATACCAAAGAATAATAACTTTTAGCGTTAAGTTTAAGTCTTTATATTAATGTAATAGATACAAAAATAATAAAGTTGTAAGTTTATTTCTTAATTTCTTATGACAGAGCAAAGAGTTTGAAATCTACTCCGAGTACTGCAACAACCACCCACAAGCTGTGTCAGAGCTCAAAGAGCTATACAGAAACAGACGCTATCTACACTTCTTTGAGGTAAGGAATATGTATCTTCCTTTATTGTGTAGAAAAGGTATATATCATGAGATTTCCTTGTGTTCTTTTGAGCACATAGAGGAAAAAAGCTTGCCTTTTCCTGTAAGTACATAGTGTCCATGCTGAAATGTTCAAGTATTTTGTCAACACACATGCAATTTTAAAGCACAAAACTGTTGGGTTTATCATCATAGTGGTTTTTCACTGATGTACCATGACAGTTTCAGCATGTGTAAAGGTTGTACAAGTCTTGTGTAAGTCTGTGCTTGGGCCAGGAGACTTAACTGTGGAGGTACAGCTCATGGAGATCAGTCTGTGCATGGGCCGAAAGACTTAATGTTGGAGGTACAACTCATGGAGATAACTGTTCATGGGCCACAAGACTTATTGTTGGAGGTACAGCCCATGGAGATAAGTCTGTGCATGGGCTGAGAGACTTATTGTTGGAGGTACAGCTCATGGAGATAAGTCTGTGCATTGGCCGAGGGACTTATTGTTGGAGGTACAACTCTTGGAGATAAATCTGTGCATGGGCCGAGAGACTTATTGTTGGAGGTACAACTTATGGATATTAGTCTGTGCATGGGCCAAGAGACTTATTGTTGGAGGTACAGCTCATGCAGATAAGTCTGTGCGTGGGCCAGTAGACTTATTGTTGGAGGTACAGCTCATGGAGATTTACATCTAGCTACAATGTACAGTGGTTACCCTATAGTATGGCTTCTCACCAGAGTCCACCCCACTCAAAAGACCACCATTCCTATTACAAAGGCTGTCAACCCTTAAAGTGCTGCTTTAAAAGTTAGTCCACAGCTTTCCTCAGCACATATTGCATGCAAAGTGTGCTGAGGAAAGATGTTGACTAAGACTACTTTTTGCTTCAAAGTAGGCTTGCTGGTATTTAAATGAAAGGTATCTTCATGAGGAATTTGAATCTTTTAACTATTATATGATTGGTAGTAATGAGAAAACGACTACAGCCATGATTAGCACTTTAAGGGTTAAATGGGTGCAAGATACACCAGTGTTAAAGTCTGAGGCACAGCAGCTGGGTTAAACTAACTACTGGTAGCTCCATTTTGCTGTTCATCATGGCAGTGTCAGAGACAGTATGTGTGTATTACAGCACCACCTGGTGTGCACAACACGGATTATAATTTTTGGTGCTGCAGTGGTGAAACTCATCAGACTCCTTGTGTTTATGTGGAATATGAAATGTACACAGATATTACTAGTCCCAGGTGCAACATTGATGTGCTAATTCTAAGTGTGGCTTGAAAACAACTATTTATAAATGGTTGCTCAGTTTGAGCAGTCACGCAATCTTCAGTGAAAGTAAATTTGATCTACATGCATAACAGGACACACAATGCATGTTTGGGAGAGATTGCATGCTGATCTGCAGGAAAATTAACAAGTCTTGATATGACAAAAATGAAAATTCTTGTGGTTGTTTGCGTGCATTATGCACTGAGGATATACTCAAGGTAAATAAAAAGAGGCCACCCTCATTTGTTTAACCAGGCTGAGTGTCTTTATTTCCCTGAAGTATACATTTATTTTCATCGTATTTACAGGCATGTAGGTTACTACAACAGATGATCGAGATTCCACTTGAAGGCTTCCTGTTAAATCCAGTACAAAAGATCTGTAAATACCCACTGCAGTTGGCTGAATTGCTTAAGTACACGCGGCCTGAACACCCAGACTATCAGCCACTGGTGGAAGCACTGGCAGCCATGAAACATATTGCAGTCTTCATCAACGAGCGGAAGAGAAAGATGGAGAGCATTGAGAAGCTGGCCGCGTGGCAGGAGTCCGTACAGGACTGGGAGGTGAGGCTACAGAGATCTTGACTCTTTTAGCGCCAACCGCGACTTAACTCAATCTACTTAAAGCAAAGTGCTCTGAATTATGATAAGGATAGAATATTCATGCTCCTTGTAAAAAGATATTTCATTCAAGTACGGGCATGCCTGTAATAACATAGAGGATAAAAGTCCAGGTCAACAGCTTTACTCGGCAGGCTTTGGGCACATTGCACCCAAAGGAGGCCAAAGAAAGCTGTTGACTCCGTCCAAAATGTGGCACTGAAAGAGTAAATCATGTCATCAGGGGAAAAAGTACACCGACGATCAAGATCCGGATGCTCTTTTTCAAACTTGTAAATGTGATTATCAAAATTAATTTGCAAAATAATTTTCAATATAGCATCAAATTTTACATTAAAGTAGCCAGGAATTTACATCTGGTCACTTTCGGACCATTTGAGTGGTGTAGGATCTGAAATGAAGTTAAGGGTAGCGATATGGAAACAGCAATCATTTGTGTATATACATATGTATTTTTGTGTACAGCCCCCTGATCTGTTGGAACACAGTACAGAACTCATCTACTCTGGAGAGGTGACCAAAGTCAACTCTACTGGCTGGTCACAGGACAGAACCTTCTTCCTTTTCGACCACCAGCTAGTCTATTGTAAGAAGGTAGGGAATCCTAGCACATATCATTGGAAACTACATTGAATTTAGAGAGAAAACCATAGTTTTGATTTATTTTACCATTTCATTTTTTCTAATTATAATAATTATGTAATGCTGGGGAGTAATAAATGTACTGAAGGGTGTTCAAAATAAGTTTATTATGAATTCTTTCGATGGCACAGTTTCAGTGCAATTCATAATCATTTTCAATAATTCTGTTCAAAATAAGTATATTTCTGAATTAATCAGTTTTCCTTTGTAATGCACAAGAACCAGATCTTGTTGTTGGTCTGTTGCCTTGTTAAAGTTGCATGAAGGGAAAGTAAACATAGCTGTGTTGTTTGTGGTCCACAAGCAATGTAACAATATCGTAAGGAAGTCCTTTCATTGTGTTTGGTCCCAAGGTCAGTTTGACAAAAGGCATTGTGATACAAAAATATATGGCATGTAAAGTTTAGAATTCTTACACCTTGTTTTAGGACCTGTTATGGCGAGATCTCTTGGTATACAAAGGTAGAATAGACACCGACAACTGTGACATCATACCCGTAAAGGACGGCAAAGGTGAGTGTAACAGTTCAATAAATGCAGTCTAGAGAACAGAGTAGTCCCAGGGGTCTTTATATTTCTCTGAGTGATATTATGAGCTGTTTCAATGGGAGAAAATGTGTGTACATGACAGCACAGGCAGAGTAAAGGGACGTAAAAGAACAATGGAATTTTGATACTGTGTTCAGTACTCCTGGTCATATTTCTTTGATTCTCTCTTGATATACTTGTCATGAAAGACCACCTGGTGAATGAGACCACATTTTACGGAAGGTACCATTATTAACAGGTAACTCAATGAGCGGGTCATAGAGTTCATTATAGGAGGGATAGCATCTGTATCAAAGGAGTTCAATCTGTATGGACTAAAAGCGACTTCAAAGCAGTTAGGTAGAATCTGTGATTCTTCCCTCCTGATGGTTTCTACATTTTCTATGGAGCTTTTATTAGCATCTCTGCACCTTGCTGCAAGACTTGCTCATACAGTTCTTTTTTTTTTTTTTTTTGAATAAATATACTCCTTTATGACTGCAGAGTCACAGTTTAACGTAAACATCAAGAACGGCTGGAAGATTCACGACAAGAGTAAAGACAAGTGGTTTCTGCTGCATGGACGTAGTGCGGAGGACAAGAAGCGCTGGCTCAAAGCCTTCCATGATGAGAGACAGAGAGTTAAAGAGGATAAAGAAAATGGTATGTTAAAAAACAAACTCAAGAGACTCCAGTCCTCCCGACTTGGGCAGGAGATCTCGACATTCTTACCAAGAAAACCAATCAAATTTTACAACCTCCCTCCTGATTGACAGTGCTGCCCTCAGTCAGTCAATGGGGCTCCCAGTGAGAGCAGCTGTGTAATAATTTTCTCACATTTGCAGAGTTTTGCAGGTTGTAGTCTCTGTAAACTGCTGGAAAAACAAACTTGTTTGAAAGCCCAGATCAACAGCTCTCTCTTTTTTAACCAGCTTGCTAGCAAGCAACCAGGTATCACCTTTCTGTGGATAAACACTCTAAATTGTTTTGCCCAAGATAAGATAAGAAACTTTATTTAGAGACAGCAGCCTGATAAACTAAAGCAGGACTCTCCAAGTTACTAATATATACATGTCAGATGTGGTAAGATAAACAGTTTAACCCTTTCCCCCTTGAGTTGACACTGAGTCAACAACTTTCCTTGGCATGTGATCTTGATAGGGCTCCCCTACAATTCTCAGTCAAAATTGTTTTTCATTAGTGTTGAAATTAGTTGAAAACGCTGAAGCAGACGACATTTGACCACCAGTCGGTTTTGGCCGGTTTAAGGGGGAAAGGGTTAATGATAACATAAAGTCATACACTGGTTTGATGGGTGGTATTTAAACTTGAAAAGGAAAAAGTGTGGCCTTTTTTGCCCCCTTAGATAGGCAGAAAGTCAAGATTAAAATTGGAGATAAACAATTTTAGGCCTAGAGCACATTTTGGTCCTATTTATGAATTCTTGAAGATCAATAACAGAGAATAGATAAATGACAATATCCTGGCAGGTCAAAATATGTGACTGTATATAGTAGGAATAAAACTAAATGTTCAAGAATTTTCCATTATCTGTGATGTATCAGTTATTTTTTTTGTAAGAAACATACAGTAGTCCTTCCTTTGAGAGACCGCCCCTAGTGCCACCCAAAAGGCAGTCACATAAAGCAGGTGGTCCCTCAAAGGAGGTGTAAATAACATGAAAAGTATTACAGAGAGACCTGACAACTGTGGTCTCTCAAAGGAGGTGGTCTCCCAAAGGAGTAGTCTTTCAAAGGAGGGACTACTGTATATTGCAGTACAGGTGTATATTGAATTTTATCTGCAGCAACAGAACGGCTGTGAGTCCGTACATTTCATCCACATTGGCTTTAGTTGACAGCTAAAGACAAAGTCTATGTGCAGCAAACATGATTGCATTTGTGAGCCACTGAAGGACACATGGAATTGTAGAGTAATTCTTCAGAATTGACTCGTCATCATTCCAGCATGATAATAGCGGAGAGCAAAAACAGAAGCTTCTACTGCTCTCCTGTAGAGGGCATTTCAGTCATTCAGGGTTAGAGTTGTGTATTCCCATTACTTTTTCATTGTAATTTACAGCTTAATAACTTTAAAACCACTTGTTGCAGAAAGAGCAAAATTTGTGTGGTGAAATTATGTACATAGCTGAAATGTTCACATAAATTTTATTGTTGCAACTTTAAAAGTAGTCTTTTAATTTGAGGTTAATTTCACATGCAATTCAATGGGAATACACATCTCTAGCTCTGAATAATTCTGTGTATTGGATTGTGTATTCAGCTGAATATACAGATAATTGGTGATTATGACCTCTCCTATTTGTCGTGTATGGACACTGACAGTTTACCTGTGAGTTTATATGATTAAAATTTGTTAATAAGGGTGCAATTATAAAACTGGCCGAGTCTGTAGCCCGGAACACCAGACTACCTAAGAAGACAACCATGGGACTTACCGGGTTGTCTCCAGATACATATATATATACATATATATCTTTCCTTGCAGGCTTTGTCATTTCCAGAAGACAGAAAGAGGCAGCGATGACCAATATACGTCAGAAATATCATCCAGATAAACCAAAAGGTACGGGTGTCCCTTGGTTTCTGTATTTTTTTTAAAACATGGATAAGGAATTGTGCTTCGACAAGAGCAGAAACTAAGATCTTTTTGGTTATGCAAGGTAAAATTTTTCCTTTAGAAATATGAATAAATCACACCTTTTTTTTTTCGATTTTATAGATCTACAGCTTATAAGGTATCCTTTATCTTAAATTGCAAAATAAAGTTATTGAACTAGGATGAAAATTACTTAATTGTTGATGTATGGTTTTGTTACCTACCTTACATTTGATTGAAGATATATGTAACAGGTGATTTAAAATTCAATGTATAATGAAAGGTAGTATAGTTTATGATGGATGCAAAGATTTTTAAACATTATCTCCTTCTCTAACTCGTTCTTATGCAATTTCAACAAAAGTTTATCGGCTCTGATTGCCATAATACAGCTGAGTTCATATTCTCTGTGAAATGACATCATAAAATACATATGGACTCCTTTATTCTATACTGAGAAGGTCAAGGTCATGGGCACTGGTTTTTGCACTGCCTGGCAAGTGTACGACAGATGAGTTGGTAGACAATTAAAAAACTCTACTTTAGTTATGTTAGTATTTGAATGGAATGTATCCTGTTAAATAATCCAACTGCCTGTGTCCAATCATTCCAAGATAAATCTGTTTGAAGATCAGAGATTGATGTAGAATGAGTTTAAAGCCAATATCTGAGAAATATTTCTTCCTTCATTATTATTTTTTTTTTTAATTGCAGACAAGGGTGGGTCAAGAAAAAATTCCCACTCCAGCATGCCTTACCAGGAAGATAGGTTAAAGAAACTGAGTATCCACGGCACTCTGCCACGGAATCTAGGAGTCACTGATGCAAGTAAACGGAAAACCTGGTTACCCTTTGTCAAAAAGAAAAGTGGAAAAAGATGATGACCCAGGGCCAGTAACTTAAAAACGATTCTCACCATAAACAGCATGGCAGGGACATTACCCATGATGCTTTGCTTTGAGTTTTCCCATGAGGCTTTGCTTGATGATACCCATAATGCATTGCTTCATGTGGGATAAATCTAGGGCTGGCCCTATAACAGTTTTGGAGTGACATGTTGCTCTGGTAACAGCAGAATTGCAGGAGCTGGGAGTGATCCTCGTAGTTTCCTGGAATATACAGTCTCACTGAAATAGACACCATGAAGGGGAGAGGGAACAATTAAATTTTCTTCACCATTTGGGATATTTCTTGGCTTTACAATGCAAGTGTGCTTGATTTCAAGAGGAGATTGCTTGTTGAAGCATGTGATGAACAAAAATAGACGTGCGACATGTTATGTGACCCTCATGAAATTACCAGAACAAAACAAAACAAACAAAAAAATGCAACACTAAGTGGATTGTTTGTGGATTATGAGGCATTATGCAGAGTCAGCAAGTGGATATACCTGGCCATGGTATGCCAATCTAGTGTGTGGGGCACCCTCTGGCAGCAACAAGTAGATGCATCATGGATACTTTATTAGTGTCACACAGTGCCACTAGGTGGCAGTAGGATAAGCCACCAGAGTTTATCATAACTCCAACAAAATGCTTCAGTTTGACAAGTGACAACGTTTGAATGCAGATCAAACTGCATCAAAGATTTGAAGAGAAAAAAAGCATTTATGTACCATTAAATGTATTAAACATTCACTCCCAAGTAATGCTTCCGCAAATGAACTAAAGCAATATGAGAATAAAACACATTTAGTCATGATCACATAGTCTATGGACCAAATATTGCATGACATTTTTTCTCCAAATTGATAATCACACAGGTTTCATTCACATGCCACCTCCAAACTTTATTGCTTCAATAAAAATGAGTTTTGGTTCTTGAAGACTGTTGTGGGATCACATCCATGGTTTCTCTTCGTCATTGCTGTCTGGGTGGCATCATTCAGCTTTTGGTTTTAGACATGAAAAGTCTGGGGCTAAATTGCAGATGACATTCAGGACATTGACCAAATATTACATCATATTGGTGCTAATAACACACAACACTTCAGCTGGTACTAGTTGCCAAGGAAAACATTGGGCATCTTTTGCAAAGACAGCAGACTTCTGTGTTAATTGATGAATGTACAAATGGAGGCTTTTCTGTCACACTGTCAGCTATATTAACACTGGTTGTAGCCAATAAGCATGCAGGTTTTCACAGAGAGTTGACCAATTAGCAGTCATTTCAGGCATGTCTTATCCAATGAGAAGACATGAAGTTCTGTGTGTAGGTAGATGGTGGTACATGAAAATGTAGTGAAGGGGAGGTCAGGTTGTTTGTTTGTGAATTAAGGTATGACAAGCAACTGCTTTTCAAACTTTGCAAAGTTGAAAACTGATTTAACATGAACAAACCATAAGTGAAGTTCAGGATACATTTATTCTGTAAACTGTGTCACTTTAGTGCAACATGGAAGTTATTTGGTTCCTTATATTATGGAAAATATAAGCAATATTTCTAAAAATAAGTTTGAGGAAATATTCTACGTATCATATTCGAAGGAATGGCTCAAACATTGAAGGGTGCCTTTTGCAGATTATACTGTGCATGTTTATATTTAAAATCAGATTCATGTTTCTCATTGTGCTGGTAGCAGGGTTATATTACCATTGAAATGTGTTCAGATTTTCCCTTTCCAAACAGGAACAAAATAGCCCCCCTTTGTACCGTGTTTTCACATTTGACGCTCAAGAATTGGATATTGATTACTGAAGGGTCTGTACATAGTGACGTACGAGGGATATTTTGAATAGGTTTCATGTGTATATATTACATAGCAACCATAATGAGGTTGAATATTTATATGTGCCATACAGGTCGCATATCTATGCAAGAACGATATTAATGGCAATGTACAGTTAGTGTTAAGATAGTTAAAACAGTTATCGTTCTCAGTCAAGCCACCTGTGCCTTCTAAAAGGAGCATATTAAATGACAAGAAGGCATTGTGAAAGCTGCCACTGGGTGGCACTGAAGTCAATAGGGATGCTTCAGATACTTAAGTTTGCCACCAGAGTGCTTGGGTGTAGGCATTTAATTAAGATAATTTCCACTAGGTGTCATCTGTGTATTGAGATACGGAATTGTTTGTAAAGAGCATAGATTTAAGTCTTGTATGGTCCAGAAGGCATTCTTGAAGATTTGTCTTGTATTTATTTCAGTATGTATATTTATTACTGGCATGCCTTAACATGCCAGGTATCTCAGGAATAATGTAGCATTGTTACAGCTCACAATTACACATTTTCGTTGTGCATAAAGAGCTGTTTTATTGAACACTGGCATACAAGGGGCTTTTATAAAGTTATGGGAAAGAAGTTGAAGCACTTTTTTGTTTCTAACACAGACAGAGATCTCTGGTAAAATGTTGAACTGAATCTCAATGCAATACTGCTTTATGGCTTCAAAATTATAGGATTTCTATCACTGGTTACTAATTTAACAATAAATGAATTTTTCGCTATCTTTTGCCATCATTTTCAGATGACCTGCATGTTGTTGAATTTCCTGGTATCTTGAAGCCCAAGGCTGTATCTGTCTACAGTTTGAAGAGCTATGAGATTTAAATGCTAACCAGAACAGAGTTACAAGTTAGGATATTTGTAAACTTTTCTTAAGCCATTTTCTTGAAAATTCAGAACAGTTCCAGAGGTGCTTGTTTGTTTTTGTCACAGGGTAACTCACATTGTAGATTGTGAGATGTACCCCACTGCAACAGTCACGAAGAAGAATGAGAGGAAGAGAGAATATTTTACAAAACTATCTATTGCAAAATTAATGTTTTCTTCAGCTTTTTTCATTCTATCCCAGCTCATAACAAACATAGAACTGTTTTATAGCAAGCTCACATAATGGTCTTGCAACAAATACAAGTCATTACAGTGATAATAAATTATCGAGTGGAAACACGTTAGTCAGACTTATGTATGAGGACCTGGGGAGAAGCAATTTATGTGGGTTGTCATGGACCATTCATTAGTTAACATGGTGTCCATGATTACTCACATCATGTCACAATATCAGGTGCTGTTATATCTGTACATTAAGTTGAAATAAATAGAGGATGCCAAGTAATATCATGTTTGTCTTGGTTTTATTTGTCAAAGAGGAAGTTAAAAGCTTTTCAGAAAACTTGCACACACACGGCAAAGAAGCATCTTGCCTGTAGGTGGCACTACAGGTCACTTCCCTATTATTGTCCAACAGGTTGCAGGTGAAGACACCTGGAGAATAAAAAAAGCCTGTTTCATTCTTGGGCAGAAAATAATGTGACACAGGATGCAAGGCCACCGTACAGAACAATGTATTTGACATGCTCTATTGCAACCAACCAAGAAACAAATTGTCCAGAACATTTTCTGCGTATTGTTATTGTCTAAGTAAAATCTGGAGAGAGCTTTGTAATATTTAAAGAGGGTTTTGAGTTCATCGAAATGGCCAGAAAAGATTTTCACACAATACCTACAGAATAAAATCAGGTGACAATCAAAACCTGCTATATATTGCTTAATGATGATGATTCCAAATGCCTGACAACTTTTCTTAAACTTTAACCCTCCTCTTGGTCAACGTCTAACACCCTCAACTAAAATTTTATTGTAATAAGGAACTTCACTCTTTCAGTGCCAATCACGACGAAAGTCATTCTACTTAAGTAAGACTAGTCTGAATTGTCATTAAGATCCCAGATTCATATTCCTTATATCCCAGGTCAACAGCTTTTCTTGGTGTGCAATGCATGCAGAGAAAAGCTGTTGACTCAGTCCAAAATTTGGCACTGACAGTTAAACAGCTTTACTTTTTCATGTTTTTTTTTTTCACAAAATTAGTGTGCCACAATAGCTTTTTATTGGACAATACAGAACAAGGGCATTTTATATCCATTTTAATGACTTTATAGGTCAAGGTCATCCAAATATTTTACCACTGAAAGAGAACAAGATAAAGAATATGTATTGCACAAAAACTCGTTTTGCCAAAATTTGCACACAGCAGGTTTTGCTTGAACAGCGACTATTTTTTTTTCCTTTTTTGGCATTTTAGTCAATCTATTGCTCTTGCTGGATTGCTTTCAGCCCTAACAGGACAGCCATGTCAATATAGGTAAAACATCAGTGCACCATTTGTGTAGGTCTCATTTTCACTCGAAGATGCTGTCCAAAAGGCACTAAAATGAAAGGTGAAGCTTGCTCTTCCAGCATTTTGTAGGAGGCATAAATAGCATGCAATGGTCCCTGTCTTGAGAGACCACATCTTAGGTGGACCCAAAAATGGTTGTTGAAGACAGGTTGTCTCTCTTTAGAGGTATAACATGAAAGAGAACTAGAGAATGAATTTGGACTTGATCTGTCAGATTCTAATCCAGATCAGATTTAAAATAACCAAACATTTCAGTATTAAATGTTCAATTCAAACAAATCAAATATTCACAGATGAAAAGGGGCACATGACAGCTATGACTTGCTGTTTCAGTGATATTTAAACTGGGTAGTTCTTAATTCATTTAGGAATATTTACTCACTCGGTGGTCTAACATAATCAGTTTTACCACGACCAAATATACCACTATCACACATTCAAATATTTGTTTCTCAATTCATAAAGGAATATTTGATATGTGTATGACTTGCTATTTCAACAATATAATGAACTCCATTGTTCTTCATTCATTTAGTACAAATGGCCAATCACAGCAACAGTTACATTTCATCACTGCTCGCTCCAAGCTTCGTGCTCATTGGTTTCAAGTAACTGGCCACCAACAGACCTGTGTATGAGGGATACAAAATGGTGTCACGCTGGGTGGTCAGCAATAATCAGTGAACTTTCATCAATGATCAGTGAACTTTCATTGACTGTGAGGGCTCCATGGGGAGACTCCCACTCTTAATTTTCTTTTTTTGATCTTTATTATCAGGAAATTTTCAGTGCAGTTATGATGAATAACAGCTGTCTGTATGTTGTACAATTAACAATTTTACCCCTGGACTATGTACGGGATTGAATCTGAGCACAATGTACGGCAAATAATAAATATTGCCTGTGTAGATGTACAGAAAATAAAAATGGCCCAGTATGCTCTATGGAAATACCCTTTACCCCCTCTTTATACTACACAAAGAGGAAAGAATTTAAAGCTAGAAAAGAATCGGGGTTAAGGCTAACAGGATAACCTCCAGTGAACATGCAGCAAAAGAAAAGAAACCTTGCCCACTGCTGGCCAATCGATATACAGACGATTTTTCAGCTTTACAGTAGCAATGAGTAATTAGTCAGTGTACCTTTAATAATACATCCCGACTGGCTTTAATTGGTGTATTCTTATCCTTGTATTTTTCCCACTACATTCTGGCAGCAGCTGTTTGGTATTTCAGAGAGGACCTGGCCATGTGAATGGAAAATCTATGTAGGGCAAACTTGTACATAGTAGGCTTATTTGAAATGAATCAGAATTGTTGCATTACATAAAGACTGTAGCCTATGATAGACTTTGTGAATTTAAATATGTACTACATGTACATGTACATGTATACAGTGGTACCTCTCTTGAGAGACCCCTCTAATGAGAGACCGCATATCTTTTTAAGACCGCTCTCTCAGAACACTGCGCTATCTTTTCCATGTTGTACCTCTAATGAAAGACCACCTGTTTTGAGAGACCGCATTTTGACCCGCTGTAGGGGTGGTCTCTCAAAAGAGGTACCACTGTATACATGCCTGGACCTTGATGGGCCGGGAATGTATTGGATAAATAATCGTTTGACTTCCACATGTGAGGTTACTGTGCATTACCAATGTAACTTTGTATAAATCTAAAGAATAGCTTGCTTACCTTGTTATCCCTGTGCTTACAAAGTAAGGTTTTTCTGTGATGCTGTACCTTGCCTGCACGTGCAGATGTCTCCACTTACAACTTTAAGCAGCCTGAGTACTTCTGAACAGTGGCGCCATCTAGGAAAACATTTCCTATCTTTGTTCACTATCCTCTCATTCTCATAATAACATGTCTGCAGCTGGAGAAACCATAAGAATGATGTAGGTCAACAGGTTGCCTCAGCACCATTATTGTTCATTACAGCCAAAGTGTGCTGAGGAAAGCTGTTGACATTGTCAAAAACTAGGGGTAAAAAGAGTAAAAGGAGAACTGCCTAAAGACATTAAAATTATGCTAATTAACTCTTTCAGTGCCAATCGCTTCTGAAGTCAATCTACTAATGTGAAACTTGTCTGAATCATTTTTAGGAACTCAGGTTTGTATTCCTCATAAAAAGACCTTTCATTCAAGTACCAGCATGCCTCTAGTTCCAGAGAAAAGCGGTTGATTCTGTCCAAAATTTGGCACTTAACAAGTTAATTTCGAATTGAAATTTACATATCTAGAGTTAAACGAAATTCTGAAAATACAAAATTACGTCATTGGGACTTATGTATATATCACTAGATATTTTACCTGCAGCTTTATTTTCCAAAATAAAGGAACATTTCAAATGTGCAGTTATGCCAATTCATGTGCAAACTTTGTTGATTTATCAAATTCCCCACATGTACATGTAACTCTTAAACAATATTTGACTACAGTGCAATGTCTCATTTGGCTCTCCAAAGCAAACGTCTGACCAAGTTGGTGAATGGTTCATTTGTTTTTATTATATTAACTCATTCCATACTACATGGTCACAGGCCTTGGTCAGTAGTTCTGGCACTGCCTGGCAAGTCATGCTGCAGGTGCCCTTGCAGCAGCTGCAGCATGACTTGCCAGGCAGTGCCAGAACTACTGACTAAAGATAATAGGCATGTTGGTACTTTAACAAATGCTCTTTTCATGAAGAATTTAAAATGCAATTGTCGTCTTAATTCTAGGTAAATATACTGAAAAATCAGGGACTGGTATGGAATGAGTCAATAATATTGAAAATATGTTTGAAGAAAGCACTTCATCAACTCTTCCCGATAAACCCGCCAAAAGTGGATGGTGGTCAAATGTCGTCTGCTTCATTGTTTTCATCAGGAGTGAAAAGCTAATTTGACTGAGGGGTGAAGGTGAGACCTATCAATATAATATGCCCCATACCAGGAAAACTGTCAACTCAGTCTCAATTGAAGGGGGAAAAGGGTAAAATACATGTTTGTTTGTTAAACCCCTTGTTGCCATTTAGGCCCACAGGCACTCTAGACCATTCACCCCCCCTCAAACTGCTATCACGCAGTAGCAGTTGAGGGTGGTGAATGAACCCATACCAAGGAAAGCTGTTGTCTCAGTCTCAATTCAAGGGGGAAAAGGTTAAAATACGTATTAAGGACACATTACAACAGCATAGGTCACTTAGGCTGGTCTCCATACACAGTAGGTCCCTTGCCAGAGCTCCCACAAAATTCCATGGGTCCAGGGCTGATCCATGCTGCTGCACTCACTGATTTTGAGGTCCTGTGGCCTTGTATAACACTCCTGGGGGCAGTAATGTGTTCTAGCATTATAGTAGCAAGCATGTGCATAGCCGTTTCCTACTCTAGCATCCATCTTTGGTGGACACATATTGTTGGAAGCTCCTGCTTTTTTCTTACCTTTCGGTACTCCCATGGTTTCTGTTTTCTGTCATGAGGTAGTTGATAGGTTTCCCGGGAAACTGATCCTATCTCAGGCTCAGTCAGTCCAGGTTGTTTGACCTGCTAAGGATCCATGGATATGGATGTGGAGTTGGACGTCTATTTGGATGCCAGCTACCACAGGATGGCCTACTGCGGAGGCATGCCATGAGCGGGGGCCATGGATCCTGGAATTGAGGCACGTGCGGTCGATGTTGAGATCCCAGCACCTTCCAATTTGCCCAAGCCTCACTGTTAGTAGCAAATTGGCCCTCAAGTCGAGGCTTGTCCTGGAATTAAGGCTCCTGTTGGAGCTAGGGGCTACTAGTTTTGACCAGGCCTCATGGTCAGGATCAAACTGGTCCTCGAATCAAGGCTAGGCCTTGAATCGAGGCCCCTTTTGCTTGAATCAAGGATTGCCCTGGAATCGCCAGCCCCTGTGGGTCATAAAAAATCAAGGACTAATGTGATATATAGGTAACATCAGTTTGGAATTGGTGCATATCAAAATGTTTATATGACCTATAATTTATGTACCTGGGTTTTGAAATGGCCAAGGCACATTTCCAAGTTCGTACCAGATGGTGAAAGTCACTCACACCATGTCTCTGTATGGCTTAGCAGATTTGGAGAATTTGTGAGGAACACTTCCACTGAAGATCTATTTTCTGACTTGTCACAGGTAGGACTTTTCAGAAGGTTTTTTTAGATCTTGCCCAAATGTTTATCATTTTCATAAGGTTTGGGCAAGTCAAAGTTGAAGTATCCATATATCAAGACTGTGTTTTAAATTAATATGTTATGATCTATTGATGATAAGCACACACATCTGCCAATAAGTTAACACAGTATTTTGAACGACGAATGTATGCTTTAGTTTTGATGACAGTTTCCAAAGTACAAGAATAGTTACCAGAAGTGAACACATGATTTGTCCTATACCCAAAAAAATGAATTCCCTAAAGTGCTGAATAAAGTGTCAACTGCTAAATTAAATAACACAAAGACAAGTTGGGGATTCTCTATGTTACTGTTGATACCGTACATACCGTCGTTAGGGGATGCCCAAATGTGATCCTACGCACTTTTGAGGTAATTGGCCAAGCGGGGGTTTGAAGATAAAAAAAAAATCACCGGACCATGACCATTTGAACACAATCAGTCAGGACTTGCCCAAGGTATATTCTCACCTAATTTGCAGTACATCTGGCCGACGGTCTTGGGGGGGAAAAGTTAAAAATGTGAATTTCCATTGTAGTCAACAGGAACAAATACCTTATATATATATATATATATATATATATATATATATATATATATATATATATATATATATATATATGTATGTATGTATGTATGTATGTATGTATGTATGTATGTATGTATGTATATTCAAGTATCCTAATTGAGAAAAAAAAAAGTAAAATAGAAAAGAAAAGTTAAAGATCTGGGATTCACTGCATCACTATCTGGTCATCAAATTCGGCTGAACCTTCCAAATTCTACATTCCAACCAGGTTTAGGGAATATCTTCAAAACAGTTTTTGAAAAGAGGCCGAAATTAGTGAAATCGCAAAAATAATGGGAAAATTGCAGTTCCACCTCGGGAACAAATTAGGGTCTAGGGGTACCCAGAAATATCTGTATACAGTTTCAAATCAATTGGTTCAGCACCTTCGCAGAAGAACTTTTTTAAGATGTTGTCAGAGAAATAAACAAAACTGTTTCTAAAAAATTACAAAAATTATTGGACGGTGATAATTTGCTCAAATTTTGTTGTGAGCCACCTTAGATATATCCCGCAAGGTGCACATTTCCATCAAGTTTCAGCACAATCTGTAAGCCAGTTTTAAAACAGAAATCCAAAATAGTGAAAACGTACAAAAATTCGAGGAAAAAATGCATTGTCACCTGTTGAAGAAATTCAGGTCCAGCGGGCGTCTCTATGCAATCTCAAAGCATTTAGCCGAACGTTTTTGTTGGAAAAGACTTTTAAGATTTTTCCAATGAGTAAACCAAAAAATCATTTTTAAAATCAATAAAGCATGATCATTAGAGCAAGCTTTATCGACACTCACCCAAGGTACATGCCCGCCAAGTTTTAAGTGACTCTTTTGACGGTTTTGGAGAAGAAAAAAAGGTAAATTACCATTGCAGTCTCCATTGACTTACACTGCAATCTACAGGAATGTATGCATTAACTCACAAGTGCCTGAATAGAAAACTCTTAAACATCAGCCATCCATTTCACCACTATTCAATTAAAATTAATATATAAATTAAACGATGTAAACTGGAACGCCTGCTTTAATTTCTCTGATGTCGAACTGTCTGTCTGAACTAGACTACTTCATGTTTGAACGTTGCCCGAGTATGTTTATCCAATGAAACTGTCAGAATAAGACAAAATGAGCCTGGTACACCTCAAAACTGCCAGCACAGTAGCGTCAAGTTCACAGAATTCATGAGAAGGCAAAGGCCTGGAACAAAACCCTCAAATTTGGAGGCACTTTCATAAACTAAGGGATAAATACAGTAATGACTTAGGAAAGCTGAAAATTGCTATCACAATAAACAATTTAGTATTGTAAACACTGGGGAGTTCAAAGTCAGAGAGTGGTGGAAAATGGTTAAATGCTTTATGTCTGGTAATACTAATACCTTTATACCCTCTGCTTTGTGAATGACTGTTATATCCGACAGTAAATCCGAAGAAAATGTTTTCAATCAGTAGTTTCTTAAACATTGTGATGTGGATGCCTGCTCCTTTACTTCATTTAGTAACGTTAAAAACTCACAGAACTCACTGGAAACTATCATTTTAAATCAAAGTGGCGTTTCTGACATCTTGGAATCATTGAATACGGAAGGGCGTTAAAACCCTGCTGTTAAAGGAGGCAGCTACTTGCATTTCCCTTCTCTCACTAAATTATTGGACATTTCTCTTAAGGGGCTAGAACACTTAGTGAGTTTCATGTCCAAATGTATAATTATTTCAAATGTTTTTCATGCAAGACTAAAAAAAGTATATACTTTCTGAAAGAAAACATTTACCTAAAAGTAAATTAACTATTGGGTTTGCGATTGAACCATTTTAATTATTTTAATCTTATTTTAATTAAAAATTGCAAAATGTAAATAAAAATTTACATGATACATAGCATGTTCAAAATAGACATACAAGTTAGTTTGTGATAAAAGTCAAAACTAGCATTTGTGTCGAAAAGAATATTGCAGATTTTTTTTTAAAAGAGCTTAGTTAAATTTTTAAAGATCATTGCAATTTTAAAAATTATGAACAAATTTTAAAAGCTTTAAAATTTAAACTTAACCCTAATGAAAGCTTCGAGATATGTTTTGTAGCCAACAATTTGATTAAAACCGAATGTTTATTTGAGAATGTGTTTGAGCTATTTTTGGTGCTTAAAAATGGAAAGTTTAAAAACTAATCAAAGGTTAATGACTGAACAGTAACAAAAGATCTATTAATGGGTGTATATTCATCAAGATTTGCACTTTCATAAAGTATATATAGAATATTTTGGTTCAAATGAAAATTGTATAATACACAGTAAGATATTCATCAAAAAATAGCATTTACTAATCGTATTGCTATAAAGTGCTGTAGCTCCTTAATAATTGCAAGTTTCCATCAGAAAGGAAAAAAGAACATGTAAGGACAATTTGCTAAAGCGCTGCAGCAGACCTGTGTGGCAATTACAGACCTATCTCTTTATTCAGCTGTGTAGGGAATGTCTTTGAAAGTGCTCTTATAAAGCACATATATAACTTTTTGCGTGGCAATGAAGTACTAGAGAAATTCAGCCTGGAGTGTTATTCAGAAATGGGATGGTTAACCAGTTGCTTTATCAGGACTCAGAAGCCTTATCAAAGAACTTGGTCTAGTACTCTTTGACCTTCCGATGTCAAATTGTGGACCGAACTTCCTCTTAACCTTCGGCAAGTATACTTAAGGGATTTAGTCCAATTTACTCCTCCCTATTGGAAGACCTGTCTTATTTTCTTGAATTACTTTATCATGGAAATTGGCCTGTTTCCATTATGCGCACTCGCCTGCGTCTCGGTGCCTCTCACCTCTTGAAAACTGGAGTTAAGAACTCTCCCAAATGCCCTTGTGGTTCAGACAATGAAGATACATGGTATTATTTCTCTGCTTTACATCGTACCCAGGTCCGGACTACACACTGAAGTGTCTACATTAGCCCCATTTACTTTCCAATCTGCATTGTATGGTTCTTTAAACTGCTATTTTGCTGACAATATTAAGATTTTTTCGACAGTAAATATTTTTATAGCAGCAACAAAAAGTTTAAAGCCATCCGGTATAGGCTGATGTAAGTTGGACTTAAACGACGTACAAACAAGCGACGTAGTGTATAAATTACAACACTTATGATCCCTTTGTCTGTTTTGTAACAGTGAGTGCCGCCCTCTTTTGGTAGCACTCATATGATCACCCGGCTAACGCTTATATAACCTGTGATCACGTATTGTCTCTTTCGTTTGTCCTGTATTCACTGTATCTTCCAGCCACGAAAAGTATTCAGATAGGACAACGCCCTCTTTCCTGGTGACGGATTACATGAGAAATAGTTTTTTACCAAAGCCTTTGATAAGGTCTACCTTCCTGGGCTATTACATCAGCTGAAAAAATGCAGGTATCGGAGGCCCATTAAACTGTTGGTTAAAAGACCATCTTCGTGCACGAACTCGACGAACCCCTGTGATTTATCCAAAGCTTGACACAAAGAGTACTGGAACAATATACGAACCATTTCACGGATTTTTTAGAATTATATACATGTATAACGTTGAGTTTGGGTCAACATTCACCTCCGTATGTACGTATGGATGGATAAATGTGTGCATACACACAAACACACACACACACACACACACACACACACATATATATATATATATATATATATATATATATATATATATATATATATATATATATATATGTATATGTATATATATACATACATATACATATATTTATATATTAATCGCATATTTTAATGCACATTTCATACAGCACAGCGATAGCAAGACTGAATGTTTCAGGTGATGTTTACATTTTATTAATGAGTTAGTTTATGTGTCAAAATGTTGTGGAAAGGGCATACAGGGGATATAGAGCAATCCCTGATTTGAGAGATCACATTTATGAGAGACAGCCTTGTTTGATTTAATGATGGACTATGTTTTCCTGTTGTTTAATGTTATCTCTCTGACCTGTGGTTCCACGTGATTGTACTTGGGTGCTAACGATCCCCGGGTAACGATCACAGAATATCCAATTTACTTCACCATATTATGATAATTTGGCCTGGCTTGCGAAGGGGGGGGGGGGGGGGCTTTCACATTTTATTCCTCAGGATGAATCATCGCCATCCCACAGCAGGGACAGTGGTATACCGGGGTTCTGCAACTCTGATAGGCGGCAGTTTAACTTCAAGTTCAGTCTGGATCCAGTGTTATTTGCAGGCTTAAAGGGGATATTTCTTTGAACAATAAATTATCAGATCTGAGTAACGCAGTGTCCATGTTTTTTGTTGTATGGCTAGTAAACTTTTCTTAGTTGGAAAACGCATAAAATTATCTATTTAGTCTTGTAATGTTGGACAATATGCACACGATTGTAAGGAAACAAAGCTATAGAAGGGACCATGATTTGCCGATGTTTTCTGATGAGTAACTACGTTTCGTAAGATTTGAAGTGAAATTTTACGAAAAATAACATTAGAACAAGTTTAAGAAAAGGATTGCCTAAGGGTTAATACATGTACCTTCCAAGTTGAACTTGTGGTGACCGCTATATCTGGTCTGTGCAAATCGGCAACAAATTTACTTCGCAGCCAAACACACAAGCAATTGAGAAGAGTATTTGCGGCGTTGGCTAACAAACAAGTCCTAAATGTAAAGTGTTGTTTCCCAAACAACAACTAATGCCAGAGTCCTAAAACTAGAAACCAAAAGTCATGAAGAAGTCGGTTAGGTCATTAAACAAGTGCTGAGGACATGATCCTTTGAAGTTCTCATAGCAGCGGCTGCACTGGCAAATATTAATAGTACAAGGCTGCTCTATTAATTGGCAAGACCCAGAAGTACTGGACTATATATATGCACGCACGCACGCACACATACACACACACACATACATACATACATACATACATACATACATACATACATACATATATATATGTGTGTACGTGTATGTGTGTGTGCGTGCGTGTGTGTGTGTGTGTGTGATGCTTCGGGAAAAAATAGCTTTTACCACCTAGCCAAGCTCCGGTGTGGACGTCTTTATTTTTCTCTTCTGTAGAACAGTGACTCTTCTGAACGTATCTTATGGGTGCAAACAAGACCACTTGATTATTGCAGATAAAATCTACCGGACTATGTTTTAGACTGTGTATCCGAAGCTGTGTTGTTACATCCTTAACACTTTTATGTTTTTACCAGGTAAGTGCAAAACAATTTTGTGAATGTTTGTATGTGTGGATTTCTTTTTTTTCCCCCTCTTCTATCTGTCTGTTTCTTAAGGGTGTAAAATTGTTAAATAGTTGGGTGTTCAATAGCCAAACTGCCATACATACTAGTATGTTGTACTGATAATCTTCCCCCATAAATGAATTTCTGTGATGGGCAATCATGTCGCCACTTTCCCGGCCTCCATTGACAAACCAAGCAGAAAGCAGTGCCCGGGATTCTTGGTAGCAACACGTTTTAAATTTACACTTTTGGCTGATAAATGAAAAACTGAACACTCTCCATTTTCAGCTTTGAATAAGGCAAATACCTCAGCATTGTACTGTCAGTATCTTGACCTTAACGGGGGGGGGGGGGGGGGCTATTCACACGGAGCTTATCAGTGACAGCAAATAAGCTTGGAAGTTGTCAAGCAATCCACGATAACCAGTGAATAACCTCATCACACATCAGATCGGTCTATTAATCTGGTCAATCGTTATGGATTGTTCCTGCTTCACAGGCAAGCACATGCTACTGTAAGTTGGGAAATTTTATGAAAGTATGTGTCATGTGGGGGAAGAATTGATACCAAACATGGAACATACTACGAAAATACCAGTCAATGACAAGCAATTACAGGACAACCGGTTTCGTAAGCGTGACAAAGAGCTCCAATCTAAATCTGCTGATGTAAAGACTGGCTAGTGTGGTGTACTAAACTTTGCATGCAATGAAAGACGCAACACATTCTGCAGGGACCGACATATGAATATTTGCACTAAATGCCACAATGTTCAAGCTTGCCGGCAGTGTTATAAGGCAGGGGCTCACAAGAGAAACAAAGAACATTTAAAACTAAGAAAGTAATGAAAATGTAATACCTGCTTGATTGATGGACCATAAAGGCGTTCTTGACCTGCCTGATGATATGACAGAACTGATAGGAGCCATTTCAGTTTTTCAGTTTTCCGAAATGTGATCATTATTCTCTCTCTCTCTCTCTCTCTCTCGCTCTCTCTCTCTCTCTCTCTCTCTCTCTCTCTCTCTCTCTCTCTCTCTCTCTCTCTCTCTCTCTCTCTCTCTCTCTCTTCATTATATTTTTATTTATTTTAATGTGTACCAATAGAGTACGAAATATATATATATATATATATATATATATATATATATATATATATATATGTAATAGGGCCATATCCTTTCACGCTCAAACCGACCAAGCCATTATTTCTTTCACCTGGATTGCCTCACTAATCTGGGGACTTTCCAGAAATGTGAACAAAACATGATGTATGTACAGCACACACAGGCTCAGAGATGCCAGCTGTCCTTCATCATCTGGGACTTTCTCTGAAATTAGCTGAAGATTTGATAAATACACGGTGTGTGTTCCTCACCAAAATGGAGAATTTGCTGCTACTTATATATTCTTTGGTAATTGTTTTGTGCCCCTGGTGGTCTTGACCACTTTCCCTGATATGACACTGTGAATGCTGGCATTCCTGTAGGACAAATTAAAATTAGAAAGGAATACACAGAAAAACACAGCATCTTTGTTACTTTCATTAGTACTATAAGCTGGCATGAGTAATCGAAGGATTATTCACAGGAACTATCAGATTATTTGCAGGAATATCAGTCCCACTTACTGTAGATCAAGGTATAGAAGGTATTACATCACACACCAGGATGTATAGAGACAAAGATCTGGTTTTCATGATAAACCTTTGTGCACCACAGAAAATGCATTCACTCATATCAACGTGCGATTCCCCTTAGCATGATTTTTACCAGGCGCTCTTGTATAATTTCTAACATACGCCTTACACCTGGTGCAACACTATCTCTAATACTAATAGAAAGGTTTTTGTCGGAGGCAGCGTGGGAGGGATGTATAGTAAGAAATGTAGTTGATCTTCGACAGAATGACCACAGCCACCCTAGGGAGATGGTACAATATGCACTGAACACGTACTTGATGTATTCATGATTCATGCTTCCTGTATGTTTAAAGATATAAAATATGAGTGGGGTAGAAAGGTCAATGAAGGAGAAATGGTTCCAATATTAATATAAAAAAACAACCGCCTCAGAAACTGTTGGGAGTGACGAGGGGTAAATCCTGAAAGACTGGTTGAAACAGTTTCAAGTGTACCTGTAGAAAACCGATGGCCTGGACTGCATAATGGTCTGTGGCCAGGACGGCCTGGACTGTATAATGGTCTGTGGCCAGGATGGCCTGGACTGTATAATGGCCTGTGGCTAGGATGGACTGTATAATGGTCTGTAGCCAGAACGGCCTGGACTGTATAATGGCCTGTAGCCAGAACGGCCTGGACTGTATAATGGCCTGTGGCTAGGATGGACTGTATAATGGCCTGTGGCCAGGACGGCCTGGACTGTATAATGACTGTATAATGGCCTGTGGCCAGGATGGACTGTATAATGGTCTGTGGCCAGGATGGCCTGGACTGTATAATGGTCTGTGGCCAGGACGGCCTGGGCTGTATAATGGCCTGTGGCCAGGATGGACTGTATAATGGTCTGTGGCCAGGATGGCCTGGACTGTATAATGGTCTGTGGCCAGGATGGCCTGGACTGTATAATGGCCTGTGGCCAGGATGGCCTGGATTGTATAATGGTCTGTGGCCAGGATGGCCTGGACTGTATAATGGCCTGTGGCCAGGATGGACTGTATAATGTCTTGTGGCCAATATCATCCAGGGTGTTCAAACATTTCACTCGTGATTTTCAACAGTCACTCAGCGGATGACCAGCCAGAGGAATAAAATCCCTTTAAATATTGAAGAAATTGCTTCACCTTTAACAAGGAGGCATTTTGAATTAATATTTAAAAGAAGTAACTAACGTTTCGAGTTACAGAAGAAAAATTATAAACTTGGACAAATGCAAAATTCCATACCTATTGGGTCATAGTGACGCAAAAAGTAGGTCACCAAGTAGAGATTTATTTACAATATACCAAAATGCAATTTTGCTGTGGAGGCTCAAGTCTCTTGGTCACTGATGTCCGAGTTACACCCCGCCATTACACATAACAAATCACCGCTTTCCACTTTAAAGTTTGATGACCTGACAAAAATGAGCCAAGCTCACTGATATCAAATAGCATTAGCATTGAAAATGATTATATGTCCTATCAATTTGACATGTCTAATTCAATTAGTTTTCAAAATACGGAGTTTTAGATCTTTCAAGACATTTACACTCATAATTTCCATCAAAGTATAGGTAGTGGCACTAGTATCATATGCAACCGATACTTTTACCTGCTCCGCAATCCCACTAAATTTCACGAAGATCCATAAAAAATGATTAGCAATAAGGAAGCTAGACTGGTTAAAAATTTTCACATTGTTATCCATATATCACATAATACTGTAGGTGGCGACACCAATATCAAAGTATATGTAGATTTTCATACACTTTATAAGTCCTAAAAATTACATTGGCCTTACTCAAAAACTGTAGGTTGCAGAGCGTGCACGAGATTTTCATATTGTTACCCATATATTCTAAGTGGCTATATGACCTACACGTACCCAAGTTGAAAAATGAATAAATAAAAAGTAGGGTTCACAGTGACGCCACCTGGTGAGCAACTTTGACCCTTGTACAAGGTACATTTCCCCCAAGTTTCAGCACAATCAGTAAGACGGTATTGGGGAAGAAGTCGAAAATAGCGAAAACACAGAATGATTCGTCAGCAAGAATAGAAATAAAAAGGGCAATGCCACCTGTTGTACAAATGTAAGTCCAGGGTTCTCCAGAAGCACTCGGCCCGCAGTTTCCTGGTTTTTAAAGTTTTTTTACCCAAAGAATGAAAAAATCATAAAAATTGTCTAAAAATCATAGTGCGTGATCATTGGAACAAACTTGGTACACTCAAGGTATATTCCCAAGATATGAAGAGAGTCCGGCCAACGTTTCCACAGAAGTCAAATTTGTAAATGAGAACAAACGGCAGAAGAAGACCCATCACAAAACTTCATCTGAATTAAAAAGTCAGAACGAGTAAAAATTCACAAAAATTACCGGAACAACATCATTTGCACAAACTCAATAGATACCCATCCAAGGTACATTGCAACAGGTCTGAAATGAATCTGGTAGACAGTTTTGCAGATGTCAAAAATGTGAAGTATATTTGCAATCCCCGTTGCCTTACGTGGTAATCAATATATATGTATTGTAGTACCAATATGTACCCGACAAGAATTAGTCATTAAATAATCATTATTAGTCAGGTATCCACGGTAGCGCTACCTTGTGAACAGCTTTGTCTGACCCTTCCACGTGGAAAATTTCACCAAGTTTCAGCATAATCTGGGGCGGGGGACGGCATTTTCGAGAAGAAGTTAAAGATAGTACAACACATAAATATATTATAATAGAAAAATGTCGCAGTGCCACCTGCTGAACAAATTAAGGTCTAGGGATCCTCAGAAATGTCCCCATGCAATTAATCAAGTAGTCCCGGAGAGGAAAATCTAAGATTTTGTCAAAACTAAACAAAACCAAAACAAAGTAAAATAAAATAAAATAAAATAACGATCACATACAGAATCAAAACAAAAATAATTAACAGAATAAATAAATTAACAAAAAGCAAAATCAGCAGAGCATGGCAATTGGAAAAAGTTGGTAGGGTAGAAACCCTCCGAAGTTTGAAGTATATATGATCGACGGTTTTGGAAAAGGAGTCAAAGATGTGGATTGTGGCTGGACAGTCGACGGGCGTGTGAGATAAAAAAAAAAAGTTTCACGTTGCCCGTGTGTTTGAGAGGCTCAAACTGTCATTTCCTAAATGACCTTTACACATATCCCTCTTGTGCGTTTGTGGCGAAATCAGGCGGAGCCGTTTACGAAAAAATACGCATAAGTACTTATATCTGCAAATTAATCTTCAATTCAATTGTAAATATCTCTAAATAGGGTAATATGGGAGAATTTGACCCCTTTTGGGTTTTATCTCCATATTTCACCCGCTTAGAGATCTTAAAAGAAATCATTAGTCTTTTCTCTTAAAATTTGGTCTTTTGCCTACAAATATGAACAATATATATATATATATATATATATATATATATATATATATATATATATATATATATATATATATATATATATATATATATATGAAAAATAAAAATGGGGATGCGTGTCAGACTGATGAAATAAAAGTGTTTCGCGGTCTATCTGGGACAAATTGTCCAAAATCGACCAGCGCGTGGCGGAAGATGAATCAGGCAAGATATTCCTATTTATGCCTGTAATTTTTATCAGTTGATTTTTAGGGTTTCAAAATTTGTTCTTCGAGAGTGCAAACTATGGCTTTTATCAAAATAAAACAAATGCCTGCAAATATTTAAGCCAATAAATGGTGAACACTAGGCTTAGACAACGTCAGCATTACGGTTACATGAGACATGTAGAAGAATAATCCAGTCCCAATAGGTCAATATAGTTTGTTAAAGTGTGTGTGTCAGCACACACTTTTCTGTTTTTCTTGGAATTCTTTTTTTCTTTCTTTCTTTCTTTCTTTCTTTCTTTCTTTCTTTCTTTCTTTCTTTCTTTCTTTCTTTCTTTCTCGCTTTTTATGTCTGTGTGCCAACACAGACTTTTCTGTTTTTCTAGGAATTCTTTCTTTCTTTCTTTCCTTTCTTCCTTCTTTCCTTCTTTCTTTACAGACAAATTTGTCCGACATTTCATTGAAAAGTATTGCACGTAGAAACTCCAAACTTGGAACAATTATATTTCCATGGATGAAGTCTGGCCTTTTTATAATGAGAGGTCATGCTTTTCAAAATTATGCAAATGAGGGCTAATTAAAGTTTTATATCTTCAATATCTTATGTACTATAGTAGATGTGGTTCCGATTGTATAGGAGTTCGATCATAGCCAGTAAAGGTCATCTCAAATGTCAAGGTCATGTCAAGTTCAAAGGTCAATTTTAAGCCAAAATGTAATTTTTGAGGTCAAGGTTCATTTCAGGTAGAGGTCATCTTAAGGTCAAAGGTCATTTCAAGGTCAGAGGCCACTTTCGATGGTTGCTTTCTTCTAGCCATAACTTGGTCAATTTTTATCCAATTTTGATCATGTTGGGCTCAAACTGTAGCAATTGTAAACTGCACATTTTTAAAACTTACGTGTGACCTCTAAAGTTCAAAGGTCAAGGTCATTTCGACCTTTGAATGTTGCGCCCAGCCATAACTTGGCCAATTTCTATCCAATTCTAGTCATGTTATACTCAAATTGTAGGTATTGCAACACTGTATGTTTTTATAAGAACATGTAACCTCAATAAAGCAAAGGTCAAGGTCATTTGGCTCTTTGAAAGTTTCATCTTGTCAAAACGTGGTCAATTTTCATTCGATTTGGTTTATGTTGGGCTTAAAATTGTGGGTATTGTAACACTATGCAATTTACATGAGACCTGTAAAGGTCACAGATCAAGGTCATTTGGACTTTGAAGTTTGCATCCAGACATAGGCTTAAAGTGATGTGAAGTACCATATGATAAAAGTTCTAGCATTTAATATTTACAACTTTTGAAGGCACACACACAGATTTGCTTTGAAGCAAAATCTTCTTTTCTAGTTAAAGTGTGTGTGTCAGCACACACTTTTCTGTTTTTCTAGGAATTATTTATTATGTCTGTGTGCCAACACAGACTTTTCTGTTTTTCTAGGAATTCTTTCTTTCTTTCTTTCTTTCTTTCTTTCTTTCTTTCTTTCTTTCTTTCTTTCTTTTTTTCCTTTCCTTTCTTCTTTCTTTCTTTCTTTACAGACAAATTTGTCCGACATTTCATTTGAAAAGTATTACACGTAGAAACTCCAAACTCGGCACAATTATACTTCTATGGATGAACTCTGGCCTTTTTATAATGAGAGGTCATGCTTTTCAAAATTATGCAAATGAGGGCTAACTAAAGTTTCAAATCTTGAATATCTTATATACTATAGTAGATGTGGTTCCCAGTGTATAGGAATTCGATCATAGCCAGGTAAAGGTCATGTCAAAGGTCAAGGTCATTTCAGGGTCAAAGGTCATGTCAAGGTTCAAAGGTCAATTTTAAGCCAAAATATCATTTTTTGAGGTCAAGTTTCATTTCAGGTATAGGTTATCTCAAGGTCAAAGGTCATTTCAAGGTCAGAGGCCACTTTAGATGGTTGCTTTTTTCTTGGCATAAGTTGGTCAATTTTTATCCAATTTTGATCATGTTGGGCTCAAACTATAGCTATTGTACACTGCACATTTTTGAAACTTCATGTGACCACAGAAGGTGAAAGGTCAAGGTCATTTCGACCTTTGAAAGTCTGTCCAGCCATAATTTGGCCAATTTCCATCCAATTCTAATCATGTTAGACTCACATTGTAGGTATTGCAACATTGTATGTTTTTATAAGAACATGTAACCTCAAAGGGGCAAAGGTCAAGGTCATTTGGCCCTTTGAAAGTTTCATCTTGTCAAAACGTGGTCAATTTTCATCCGATTTGGTTCATGCTAGGCTTAAAATTGTGGGTATTGTAACACTATGCAATTTACATGTGACCTGTAAAGGTCAAAGGTCATGGTCATTTGGACTTTGTAATTTGCATCCAGGCATAGGCTTAAAGTGATGTGAAGTACCATAGGATAAAAGTTCTAGCATTTAATATTTACAGCTTTTGAAGGCACACAGACAAATCTGCTTTGAAGCAAATCTTCTTTTCTAGTTTCTTTCTTTCTTCTTTCTTTCTTTCTTTCTTTCTTTCTTTCTTTCTTTCTTTCTTTCTTTCTTTCTTTCTTTCTTTCTTTACTGGCAAATTTGTCCGACATTTCATTTGAAAAGTATTACACGTAGAAACTCCAAACTTGGCACAATTATACTTCTATAGATAAAGTCTGGCCTTTTTATAATGAGAGGTCACGCTTTTTCAAAATTATGCAAATAAGGGCTAATTAAAGTTTTAAATTTTCAATATCTAATATACTATACAGTCCATTCGACCTAACTTGAGCTCTGGGGGCCGTCTCACTAGTTGTGACCACAGTGCTGGTGGGCCAAACAGCCTATCACTGACCTCTTTGCCCTGCACTCAAGCCGGCTGCTGTAATTAGTGGTGTTTGTAAACAGGTCCACATGGGTGCTGCTGTAGACATTTATATGGGTTTTATTTTCACCTTTGTAGCATCAAATAATGGGATTTTTTTACAAAATGATTCTGCTTAAGAGACACCATTTTACTGTGGAGCTGGCCCTGCTATGTGTCTGCCACCCCACCAAACACACATGACCAGTGACAGTGAATGATTGGTATCAAATGGCCAGCTTATTCCAAAGTCCTGGCAAGTGTAACCACATCAAAATAAACCCTACCCTTTCCTCCTTAAGTTTATGTGTATTTCATTACCCCCAATAGATTTCATTCATAATCCAGAGCCTTTATCAACATCGTAAGGCCTGTGGGACCTTTTTACAGGGGTGTCACATCTCAATTAAACTGCAAACAAGCCATAATCCTGGTATATATTTTATAAGATGCGACATCAAAATGACCCTTTGAAAATGCGGCATCCCTGGACTCATTCAGGACAGAAGTCTTCATTTACTGTCAGTAAAATTTGTATCAAAGGGATATACTGAGTATTCTTATCTTTTAAATGAGGGGGTTCTGATTTAAAATTTCTGACACTCATAATATAATATAATATCTGCTCATGATTTGTGATATTCTAACCTTTTTTATTTGTTTCACATATTGTATTAGCAATGCAAATTTGAAAGAATTAGCGAAGAGCATATCCTATGGGTACATCACTGAATGAGTTAATTTTGTCATATAAACATTGGCTGCATTGATTGAATAGCTATGTCTGTTTGGGAATTTAACTATAAGTTAATGTTTTTTTTTTCTGGACACCAGTCAGTTCAGTGGCTGTTAAAGAAAACATTTTGGGCTACATTATTTATATACAATTACACAGTCCAGGAAATGCTCAAGATCCCTGCTCATGCATTCTATCATTATGTCTGTGTGCCAACACAGACATACTGTTTTCTTTCTTTCTTTCTTTCTTTCTTTCTTTCTTTCTTTCTTTCTTTCTTTCTTTCTTTCTTTCTTTCTTTCTTTCTTTCTTTCTTGCTGGCTGGCTGGCTGGCTGGGTGGCTGGCTGGCTTTCTTTCTTTCTTCATTTACAGGTAAATTTGTCCGACATTTCATTTGAAAAGTATTACACGTGGAAACTCCAAACTTGGCACAATTATACTTCTATGGATGAAGTCTGGCCTTTTGATAATGAGAAGTTATGCTTTTCAAAATTATGCACATAAGGGCTAATTAATGTTTTAAATCTTCAATATCTTATGTACTATAGTAATGTGGTCAAGGTCATTTGGACCTTTGAAAATTTCATCCAGTCATAACCTGGCCAATTTCCATCCAATTCTAATCATGTTGGACTCAAACTGAAAGTATTGCAACACTGCACATTTTTATAAGAACATGTAACCTCGAAAGGGCAACGGTCAAGGTCATTTGGCCCTTTGAAAGTTTCATCTTGCCATAACTTGGTCAATTTTCATCCGATTAGGTTCATGTTGGGTTTAAATTCTGGGTATTGTAACACCATGCAATTTACATGTGACCTGTAAAAATCAAAGGTCAAGGTCATTTGCACTTTGAAATTTGTATGCAGCTATAAGCTTAATGTAATGTGAAGTACCAAAGGATAAAAGTTGTAGCATTTAATATTTACAATTTTTGGAGGCACTCAGATTTGCTTCGAAACAAATCTTCTTTCCTAGTTTCTTTCTTCTTTCTTCTTTGCCGGCAAATTTGTCTGACACATCTCTCCGACACTATTATACATAGAAACTACAAACTTGGCATGATTGTACTTCCATACAAGGATTTTGACCTTTTATACAGAGGAATGAAGATGTTTAAAATTGTGCAAATTAGGGGCATTTGAAATTTCAAAACTTGACTATCTGCAAAACTATTATAGATAGAGATGTCATTTTAACTTCTACTAGGGGGTTATTGACCATTGCGCATGTAATGAATCTTTAAAAAATGTTAAAAAATTTTGCTACTTAGCAGTATTCGAAATTTTCAATCTTGAATATCTTCAACGCTATAATAGAGATGTCATTCCAACTTCTACTAGGGGGTTCTTGACCATTGCAGACCTAATGAATTAAAAATAAAAGTTTGGGCAATTTAAATTATGCTAAATAGCACCACTGAAAAATATTAAATCTTGAATAACTTCAAAGCTATAATAGATAGAGATGCCATTCCAACTTCAACTCCTGTGTCATGGAATAGTTGTACATTGCCGTACCAATCTGCTTTGAAGATACACACAATGATTTGCTATGCAGCAAATCATCTTTTCTAGTTTTATGTTGTATTTGCAAAAGTGGTTCTTTGACGAGGCAGTCTGCACATATGGGCCCAAAGAGACAAACCACTTTTTTATTGAACCAGTATCCGAACACAACCTTCAAGGTCTCAAATTTATAAAGCAGCACGAACAATATTAATGTCAAATAATGATTAGTCACCACTCCACTTTTGTCATCTCTGTTATTGTCACATAATCGTATGTAGAACTTTGTACTGTGCGACCTTTCCACTCGCCACATTGTGCAGTTAAATTCACCACGTGTGATCATATGTGTCGCCTAAGAGAATATGAAAGTCTACAAGAAAAAAAAGCATAATCAAACTAAAAATACGCTGAGAAATTTCAGATAAAGAGTGGTGACATTTCGCTGAAGTGTTTTGTCTCGATAGTTCCTTGTGTGAAGTGTTGCAATGATGACGTCACCAGTCCCCGTGCTCTTCTGGTTGGATAGCTTGACATTCGTGATGCACTTTACATGCAAGACAAACAGTATGTTCAATGTGAGCACCAAGGAGTAATTAAAAGTACATTATAGAAGGCCAAATTCAGATTATAGATGAACACTAGAGCAATCTCAGACAATATAGAGACAAGGTCTGGCATAATGCATCTGATACATGTAGATTCTAAAATTTTCAGTGTAGTGGGCACTGCAGAGCAAAGTTCGAATTCAGCAAAAGCCTCTGTGAAGTTCGAAAATAGCAGTGTTTTCAAGCACCAAAACGCCTCATTCAGTACCTTTGAGCAACCCTCGTGTACCCGTATTCGAAGCTCCCTCAGCCCTGTTACAGACAGATGTGTGCACATGTGACTCTGCGTTAAGTCAAGAGTAACAATATTCTGATTATGCGGCAGAAGCAAGATGATTATTCTTTCCGAGTCACGTATGTGCATTATTGCATTGGGAAGTGCAAAGCGTCGCAGGGCAGACGAACAGTGCTCCACAATGTATGACAGATAATCAGCGTTCAATTCCAAACAATCATCAATTTTCAATTTTGACCCCCCCCCCCCCCAACCAACGTTGGGTTTGGGCAAGTTGTGTAGTTCAGCTTCTTACCCCCATCGGTTAAGACAGTGAAGTGGCGCCTTTAAGGGAGGTCCTTGAGTATAAGAATAACTAAGAAAGATGATTTGCTGCATTGCAAATCAGTGTGTGTGTCTTCAAAGCATATTGGTATGGCAATGTACAACTATTCCATACCACAGGAGTAGAAGTTGGAATGGCATCTCTATCTATTATAGCTTTGAAGTTATTCAAGAGATAAAATTTCTTATGGTGCTATTTAGCATAATTTAAATTGCTACAACTTTTATTTTTTAATTCATTACGTGCGCAATGGTCAAGAACCCCCTAGTAGAAGTTGGAGTGACATCTCTATCTATTATAGTGTTGAAGATATTCAAGATTGAAAATTTCAAATGCCCCTAATTTGCATAATTTTAAACATCTTCATTTCTGTGTATAAACAGTCAAACTCCTTGTATGGAGGTACAATCATGCCCAGTTTGGAGTTTCTATGTATAATAGTGTCCGAGAACTGTGTCGGACAAATTTGCTGGTATAGAAGAAAGAAGTAAGAAAGAAAGAAAGAAAGAAAGAAAGAAAGAAAGAAAGAAAGAACCTGGAAAATAAGATTTGCTTGAAAGCAAATCTGTCTGTGTGCCTTCAAAGGTTGTAAATATTAAATGCTACAACTTTTATCCTTTCGTACTTCACATTCCATTAAGCTTATGGCTGCATGCAAATTTCAAAGTGCAAATGACCTTGATCTTTGACCTTTACAGGTCACATGTAAATTGCACAGTGTTACAATACCCACAATTTAAGCCGGACATGAACCAAATCGGAGTAAAATTGACTAAGTTATGGCAAGATGAAACTTTCAAAGGGCCAAATGACCTTGACCTTTGCCTTTTTGAGGTTACATGTTCTTATAAAAATGTCCAGTGTAGCAATACCTACAATTTGAATCTAACATGATTAGAATTGGATGGAGATTGGCCAAGTCATGACTGGATGAAACTTTCAAAGGTCCAAATGACCTTGACCTTTGAACTTCAGAGGTCACATGTAAATTTTAAAAATGTGCAAGGTTACAATAGCTACAATTTGATTCCAACATGATGAAAATTTGATAAAAATTGACCAAGTTATGGCTAGAAGAAAGCCACCACCGAAAGAGGCCTTTGACCTTGAAATAACCTTTGACCTTGAGATGACCTCTACCGGAAGTAAACCTTGACCTCAAAAATGACATTTTGGCTTGAAATTGACCTTTGACCTTGACATGACCTTGACATTTGAGATGACCTTTACCTTGCTATGATCGAACTCTTAAACACTCGGAACCACATCTACTATAGTATATAAGATATTGAAAATTTAAAACTTTAATTAGCCCTCATTTGCATAATTTTGAAAAGCATGACCTCTCATTATAAAAAGGCCAGACTTTATCTATAGAAGTATAATTGTGCCAAGTTTGGAGTTTCTACATACAATACTTTTCAAATGAAATGTCAGACAAATTTTCCTGTAAAGAAATAAGGAAGGAAAGAAAGAAAGAAAGAAAGAAAGAAAGAAAGAAAGAAAGAAAGAAAGAAAGAAAGAAAGAAAAAAAATAGAAAGAATTCCTAGAAAACAATGCCACAATTAGCAAAAACAAATAATTAATGTAGCAAAATTAGACAGAAAAATCACATTTTCTCCGCAGATCCGGTTTAGGTAAATTTGTACTTTATGGCTACTCCGCTATCGTCAGTGATAGCGTAGCTGCTGACAAACGATGATTTTCTCATTGGTGGCACCCCCTCACACCCCACCCCACCCCCCCACCCGACAAAAAAACAGACCAACATTTTTTCACATTTTTTCAGCCTCTCTTTGGACTTTGAGCTCGATATCATGATGTGACTTTCACCTTTCATAATGCTTATTTATTCTTTGATAGAATCTGGATGACCCACACACGTCTGTCTATACCCATACCCATCGGATCTCTACGACAAAAATCTAACACCCTCCCCCGACATTTTCTCTGTTCCCTTCACTCTCTCTGGCACTAACTGTTCACAGTACCTGTTAGGAAATATTGTCAATTTTGGTACATGTTTGGCTGTTTAAGTGATTAAGTGAAAACACAGCGAACGTAAATGCTAGGAAACAATGTCAGTTTTGGTTCGTGTTGCACAGTTGAAGTGAAACAACTACCGCATTCAGGAAAGTAACTGTTACTATTAGGAAATATTGTTCACTTTGGAACATGTCCGACAGTTCAGGTGACTAGGTAAAAACACCGAGAGGGTAAATGTTGGGAAACATTGTTAGTTTGGGTTCGTGTCACACAGTTTATGTGAAACAGTTATGGCACTGAGGAAGGCAAAGACCAAACACAGGAAATTCACTTCGGTTTGATAGCTGTGAAACAGAAAATAAAACAGGGAATGCGTTTGCCTGAATGTAATGGGGGGGGGGGGGGTGTGCCGTCAAGGTGAAGAAAAAATATTGTCATGGGTGTCTGGAATACACGGGTTTTTTGTTGTATTGTCAATTCATGTACAAGAGGCCTTTACATAGGCATTGTGGCATTGTACCTGTTGGCCAGTTGTCTTTGCGAAAAAAGTGTTTAAACCAACTCACGGGGTATATAAAATTTTCTGCACTGAATGTTGGCAGGTAAATATTTCCTTGGTTCTTCAAATCAAGCGTGGTTCACGCATCATAAAGCCATGGAAGGGGCTCAGAGTGGACGAGAGCAAGGCTCTACATCAAATATTTGGAAAAAAATCATGGACACAAAATAAAAATAAAATCATCTCTCTCGCTCCATAATTAAAAAAATGTGATGACAAACAAGACATATTTTATGGGGCCTTAAGTTCCTAATTGAGGGTATCTTAAATTGAGTTACGGATATGTTTGAAGATGGCCGCCAGGTATGAAAGAAATTATGGAGTTAATTTGCAAGGAATACTCGGTTTGCGTATATTCAAATGAAATTGAATATGGTTACTTTTTTCTTCTTTTTTTTGGGGGGGGGGGGTCGAGGAAAGGCTTACAAGTTGCCAACTTGATCCCTTTTTAAGCAAAAGATGGCGAACACGCATGGTACTAATGACGGTGAAGTCGAACTGCTGTGAATCAAAATAGTGGTGCTGGATTCATGTTCTTTGTGAAAAGACCTTTCATTCAAGTACTGGCCGCATGCCTGGAGTTACATCCAATGAAATAGGCCAGGTTAACAACTTGCCGTGGCGCCCCCAGCAAAGCTGTGGACTCAGTAAAAAATGTGGCACTGAAAGAGTGAACCTAAATAACGACATTTGTAAAAGTTTTTTTTTAAAGATATCCTAACTAGAATTAAAGATATCTCAATATTATTCAAGGGATCTTTCAAAGTATTAGGGATATGTACATATCCATAATTCAAATTTGAATATCTGAAATTCATTTTCAAATATGTTTATTTATTTCAATATATCTAGAGCTATTTCAAGATATCTACAATGAATGCGTGCTTTATAGTAAACCGCCACTGCACCCCCGGTCCCCAATCACTCAAAACATCATAGCCCAATAAAGGTCTTTGTTTATCGATGTTTACATTCACACTGGGGCTAATTGGCCCAAAATGGGACCTCCAGGCCCCTCGAAATTATATTGGAGATAGCTTTTTGGTCAGATGAAATATCTGCATGAAAATAGTTATGTGGATAGGATAATAATAACAATAATAATTTTATTAACCCCCGAATATCGGGGAAATACAGATTAATACATAGTTACATTCACATTCAGAGAAGAACAATCACATACCAAGTCTTGTAAAATATACACATACAATGAAATATAGAGCAGAGTATTTAATAGCTAAAATATGTGGCCATAGTGCAGGTAGCACAGCCGTTATGGACAGACAGAGCCCAGGGCCGGCGTGCCTGCTCACTAGAACAAGACCGCCAGCACATGCTCCTATGCCCATGGCTTAATGAAGTTCTCGTGAGAGATCAGGTAACTTAAAGAGTCCACCACACTGTCACACAGAAAGCCGTGACTTGCGGACAGCCGACGGATGGTCGAAACCGGTCAAGGCTATACGCGATTATATCTTGTAATTACGAGTTTTTTGTCTCGTAAATACGAGCTTTTAACTCGTAATTTCGAGATTTTATCTCGTAGTTCCAAGGTTTTATCTCGTAGTTACGAGATTTTATCTCGTAATTACGAGAAACATGTCTCGTAATTATGAGATTTTATCTTGTAATTATGAGATTTTATCTCACTTCGAGATTTTATCTCGCTATTTAGAGATTTTATCTCGTAATTACGAGATAAAACACCTTATGGTTGGCACCATTGAGCCACCTTATGGGGCTCAATGGTGCCAACCAAAGGTGTTTTTTTCAATCTTAATAACTCGTAATTACGAGATTGTATCCCGTAATTACGAAATTTTGACTGTTTATTTCGAGTTTTTATCTCGAAATGTCGAGATTTTATCTCGTAATTACGATATTTTATCTCGTAATTTCGAGATTTTGTCTCGTAATTACGAGATAAACAAAAAATTGGGGCTGGCACTATTGAGCCAACATACAATACTGACCGGAGATAGGCCATAGTCAGCCGAGGTTTAATCTTGTAGTTACGAGATTTTATCTTGTAATTACGAAATTTTATCTGGTAATTTCGAGATTTTATCTCGTAATTACGAGATTTGATCTCGTTATTACGAGATAAAAACCCTTTTGGTTGACTCCATCGAGCCACCTTATGGAGGCTCAAAGGTGCCAACCATTTTTTAAAAATCTTAATCTCGTAATTACGAGAGTCTTGCAATTACGAGATTTTGACTCTTAATTTCGCGTTTTTATCTTGTAATTTCCAGATTTTATCTCGTAATTACGATATATTTAATCTCATAATTTTGTTTTTGAGAGATTTTGTTTCGTCATTACGAGATAAAAAACAAACTTTGGGTTGGCACTATTGAGCCACCATACGATACTGACCGGAGATAGTCAAGAATGCCGTCGATTATGGTGCCTTCATATCTTTGCCCGGAGACCATATATTGGGCCAAAATATAGGAATCAAACGACAGCAGAGGAGAATCAACTTTAAAAATACGGTGGAACAGAGACAGAGACATATATTTTGCACTATCAGATATGGTTTTAATGTCACAGGCCCTCAACAGAGCAGAATGGTGCGAGCGCTTACCTATATCAAGGTAGCGCTTGACTTGGGTTCCAATTCACGGAGGGAAGTATTAGAAATGTTTACAGTATCCAGACCATAGGTGAGAACAGGCGGACACATTGTAATTCAAAGATAAGTTTTAACATTCGTATCCAAATCCGTGTGTGAGAGGCCTACATTACCAAGTGCAAAATACCTTGGTCTACATTTCCCGATTCTGTTATCAATGTGAGCTTTGCACGAGTTCTTGAAAGCAAAAGTTACAACAAGAATATCAACAGATTTACTCGTCTCCATAGATTCTCCATCTAATACAAAAGTAGGACGCTTCCTCACTAATTTTGGACCTATAGTAATACATTATGACTCGGCAGGGTTCAAGCTGAATCTCCATTGTTTAGAGTACCATAGAAAATGCCAATGGATGTTTGCAACCCTGTCAGGGTGGCGCTGAATAGTGTGACGTCGTCTGCATATGCGAAGGCACTAAATGTATCTCCATCTATGCAAACGCCGCCCTGGGCAGCATCCACTGCCTTCAGCATATAATTGATGAAGATGTTAAAGAAATATAGCGAAATGGCACTTCCCTGACGTAGTCCCTTCGAAATAGGGAAAACATGGCTATTCTCGCCGTTTCATCTTGCAGTAATGCGTGAGGATATACACTGGGAATAAAAGTTGACCTTCATTTGACCTTGGAATGGCCTTGAAGTATAAAACGTATCTATATTCTTATATATTGCCAAATTTACTACCATGTGTGCATATCTACTGCCAAAATGATGACAATTATTGATACGTTCGGAATCTCTGGTTATTTCTGAAAACAATTGTAGCTGTATTACTCAAGATTAAGCCATTTTCATTAATACTATCAAAAAAGGTCATTTTCCAAAATATCATGATAAGTTTCGAAAAAGGTGATCAGTAATGCACGCCTAGGGGTGCAGTTTAGAGAGCGGATAATTCTTAAAACATAGTTTGTCAAAAATAATGAAATTTGAATGAATTTAGGTCAGTTTAAAAGGAGCCTCGGTTTGGATTTTTCAAAACTCCCCACCCTTTGCTTGATGACCTGATTTTCTCAATGTATCGACTCTTTGAGGCCGAGCTGCTAGTTTTACCCTTGTTATTCCCAACGGCGTTGTCTGACAGTAACATTGGAATTAATATAACAGCACATCCCTTGTACTTTTTTCCTCATTTTTGGTCCAAATTCATGTGTTTTATTTTTTCTAAATACCCTACGGAAATTTTCTAATAATTTGACCTTTTTGATCTTTTATTTCGGCCAATATGGTTGTCAAAGAGGCGACAAAAAAGCTCAAAGGTCGCTTTTCTTCGTTACCCTTTGTCAGTCAGATCATATAAAGGTCATCTTATAAGCAATAAATATGTGTAATTTTCATGCATCCCCACATGTTGTAATTATGAAGAGCATCATTGAATGAGACAATGTGGAACCAGTTTAACATGCACAGAGTCCGACCTTTGGCCATTTGGCGCCAGTATGATTACATCTCACTTAAACAGTCAGCAATTAATGCACTAGTGCTTATAGAGCCATGGTAGAAAAGAGCAAACAAACAAACTTTGTTTAATACCTAGGAAATGATATTGTGTTTGAACTTAAAATTGCGTGGCAATAAAAAAAAACACATAATTTGTTCCCACAATTTAACTCTAAATACGTGTTCCTGTTCTTGGGAGGGGGGAGGGTTAGCATTTATTTCATGTTTTTGTTTTTATGAAGTTTCTCACGGAGTATTTCGAGGGAAGGATACACACACACACACACACACACACACACACACACACATACATATATATATATATATATATATATATATATATATATATATATATATATATATATATATATATATATATATATATATGTTATGAAAGTAGGATTGAAGCCCAACGGTTTGTTTCCATGACTTTTGCAATATGTCCGACTCTTGTATTCTAATTTCTGGCCCAATCCAATAGGATTTATGAGGGACGCGAGCAAGGCGAAATGGGAGAGCTTTATTACTGTTCAGTTACGAGTAGACGTGGCGTAGGTGCCAAATTGATTGTGCCATAGGCATACTTGGTTTAAACGTATTTTATTTCAAAAACGCAATTGGGAAGAAGGGCCAAGCCCTATATTAATCCCTCTTGCAGAGACAGGACGGAAGCACGCGACAAACTTAACAATACGACTCCAATGTGCCGCCAACCTCTGAGTCCAAGGAGACTCGATGGGCGGTGATATGTTGGAACATACGAAAGAACAGACGCCACAAGAACAAGCACACATAGAGGGGCTCATGAATTCATCAGTAGTACCAAGGAGGCTACACGTGAAGCCTCTCGGGTAGAACCAATGTAGGTTGTCCATACGAAATTGTCAGCAACACTTACAAAAATTGTCAGGTTACAGTTTCATCTGAAAGCGTTTCCTTTTTTTATGAAGTCTTGAATAGATAAAAAGTAATAGTATTGTCGTCGAAGCTGGAAAAGTCGCTACCAAACAAAATTGTATTCCATTTAAGATCTGATTTTAATACAAGGCCTAAATTTTTATGATAAGATATGTTCTCCAGTTGATGTCCCTGAAGAAATAAGTGGGGGTGGTTTTGAGGGTATCTCTTGAGAGAGATGAGCATAGTATCGGTTTTGAGTGCGTTAAAGGACACTATCCATTCCTTAGACCACTCGTCCGGGGAGGCTAGATCGTTATTCATGACAGAACCGGCGTGAGCAGGATCATCGATAGTAAGATAGAGAGATGTGTCGTCAGCAAAGAGTTTTAGCTCTGAATTAATAACATTAACTATATCATTGATGTAAATTTAAAAAAAAGGAATGGACCAAGAACAGATCCTTGGGGCACACCGGCAGATCTGGTTCCCCAACTGGAGGACTGACCATTAAGAACCACACGTTGTTTTCGGGTATGGAGTTAATCTTCAAACCATGTCAAAAGGTTGCCAATAATGCCATTTTTTTTCTAATTTGTGCAGGAGGCCTCTATGCCATACTTTGTCAAACGCCTTACAAATATCCAGGAAAACAACTCTAACTTCTTTTTGCTGGTCAATGGCGAAGCATTATTCATGATAAAGGGACAGTAAATAATTAACCTTAGAGTCACCAGGTATAAACCTAAACTGATTTGCAGAAAGAACCATACCGTCTAGAAAGAAGTTGAACACGTGTTTAAAAATCACTTTGTCCATAACTTTTCCGGTACAGCTTAGAAGAGATATAGAACAGTAGTTTTTACATAGATTTTCTTCACCCTTTTTGTATACTGGTGTGACGTGTGCATCTTTCCAGGTAGATGGAAATTGTTTTTGATGTAAAGACAGATTAAATAGTTTAGCGAGAGGTTTACAAATAATAGGAGCAGCTTCTTTTAGAAGTGTTGTGCTCACGCCATCCGGACCAGTAGCTTTAGTAGTTTCGAGACTTTTGAGTGTGTCCAATACTTCTGATTCAGAAATGTTAATACTTCCAAAGGTATTTACAGGGTGGTTGGGTGGTAAAGGGTTGTGAGCTAAGGATGTGTCGAGATTGCTCTGATTCAAGAAAAAGGAGTTATAAATTTCGGCTTTAGAAGCATTGTCGGTGACGTGCCTGCTGTCGAATAATATTGAGGGTATTGACTGATAGGGATTTTAATTAAGAAAGTATTTAACGGTCCTCCACCAGGCTTCATTTTTCTTATGTGAATCTTTGAGTGAATTATTTGATTTGTTATTACGTTGTTCCTCGGTTTCCCCAAGATGCTCCCGGTACAGGTTGCGTCACCTGTTATAAGTAGCCCAAAGTTCGTGGCTACGAGGACTGTTATTACTGTGTTTAGCATTAGAATAGGCGCGCATGACCGTGCGCTTTTCACAGTGCAAAGATGAAGTATACCATGGCACGTCATCTGGGCGTATAGTTACCTCTTTATCAGGAACACACTCTTCGGCGGATTGGAGAAAGCCCATTGTCCAAGAAGAACAGCAGTCATTGACATCGTTGGAACAGAAGTTGTCCCAATGAATGCAGCTCAGATAGTCCCGAAAATTGTCAAAGTTAGCCTTTTCGTACTCCCAAATTAGTCGCTTGTACGCATGATCAGTTTTACGCCGAAACATAATAGGCCTATTGGCCGACACCACACTGTGATTGCAGTTGGCTATCGGTGGTAAGACGCAAGGTTCAGAAATATAATTAGGACTGTTAGATATCATCTGATCTAGACATCGCGAAGAATTTTCAGTGATAGGAGTAGGTTCTTGAATATGAGGAATAAGAAAAGTAGTTGCACAGAAGTTGTCGAGTCTTTGACCTGGTGGTGTCGAAAAATCAGCATTGAGGTCTCCCGTTTTTATGATTTTGTCAATAACAACTGTTTTGGCCTGGTCAACTCTAGTTTGGAGCTTGTCCCAGAAAGATACGGCACAGTCAGGTGGCCTCTAAACAACACCTGATAGAAAATTGTAATTATGCAATTTAATTTCAGGCCATAATAATTCAAGATCAGGGGATTCCAAATCGTGGCGTCTAGTGGTCACAGGTTGTTGTGAGACAGAGACCAACTCTTTCGCCTGATCTGTTGGGGCGGTCCTTGCGCATTATATTATAAAAGCCAGATAAAGTAAAATCATGGTCTTTTGTATTTTGAGACAAAAAGTCTCCGACAGGGCTGTAATATCACAATGTATGGCAATACCAGCACGGATACATCTCATTTGTCTTGAGATAAACTACGCACATTTATATGACAGAGGGTTAAATCAAAAGTGGCGAAATGATAATTACATAGACATCAACCTTTGAACGTTTCTCACTGGTAAATGAAGAATAAGTATATAAAGTAAGCAATCTTTGGCTGCGGGCACAATTGAAAATGTTAACAATACGAGCAGCGATCCATACATAAGCTAGAGTATACATACAGTAAATATCTAAATTCGAAAGATGTAAGCTGGATTTGCAACCCGGGACAGCCGCACACAAAGAACATAAATATAAGTATACATACAGGGAAGCGCATAATGCAGCATGAATACATATTTTAATCATAGGCAGTCTTAGCAAACATGAAAAATCAATATGAAGTATGAGTACGTTGACAAGTTACTGTAGATAGTAATATGTACACCAAATGTACTAGCTGTCTGCCAAACAAAGTATGGCGTCATATAATAAAATTTAAAAACAATAATTGTAATAAATATTCCCACAGCTATATAAGCAAGTGAGGTCCCTTAGCAAAGAACGGTCAAGTACACATAGCTGCACGACACCAAATAACAACACACCGAAAAGTAAATAAAGTAAAACCTGTGTTAAGTGGGCGCCCTTGGGACCGGGCAAAAGCGCCCACTTAAGACAGGTGCCCACTTAGCTCAGGTCCATTAACATGGGAAGTATAGGGAACTGGGCCAGGCAACAGTGTCCACCAAACACAGGTGCCCACTTAGCGGAGACGCCCACTGTTACAGGTTTTACTGTACTTGAAAGGAAAAATAGGCATACTTCATGGTCAGGCAATCATCTCATTTGAACAAATATTTCAACTGACTTGTCAAAACATGTCGATAATTAATGACAGTATTTGAATTGGACCTCTATTTATTCCAGTTGTCCTCTTCGTGGTTACAACAGCTTGTCAGCCACCCAGCAGTGCTGTGTGGTTCTGGGTCCCAAGACGTAATTGCAGCATATTCAAGTGATGTGCTTCCCGCTGTATAAATTTAACTTCAACCCAAGTTATAATGATGTATTGAGTTTGTGCTTATCCAGAGAACGTAGCAATAGCTTAGTTCCGAGATAGGGACAATTTTTGCCACGGTGGCGCTGACTACTATGTTCCCGCGAAGTCACGGACGTTTCTCCAAGTCTCGGGGGACACTTGCAAGTCTCGACATTTTTCCCCATTGGGTTAACGCGGGAAAGTTGGTGTCATTTTTTAACGCCGGTTATTTCAATAACTTACAAGTGTAACTACAAGAAAGCATGCCAGTGTACAACTGTAAGATACCAGGATGTACCAAATATAGCAGAAAACACGGTCACTATGAAAAATATTGACACAAAACCTGAGACAAAACCTATACAAATTGGGGCCTGCATTGTGGCACCACTAACCATGCATTAAGTCACCCTTGATTGACTCGGTGAGTTCTGCCAGTGCTTTGAAGATCCTCGCGCTTGGCTGACCACTAGTCAACTCATTCAAACAGTTGCTCCTTTTCCTCACGGCTGTGTCTGAGTGTGTGTTTAGTTGCAGCCCAGAGGTATTATGGTTGCAGTTGGTATCTTCTGTGTGCGGACACCATTCCCACGTGTCTTGATTCGACTTGTATTTCTTATTATCTCCGGATTGATACATACGTGTTGCAACGGTCCAATGAGCATTGCCTCTACTCTAAAGTATTGAGTTTGGGAGTGGTTCCATTGTTTATATTTGTATTGAGTCAATCGTATGCAATGATCGCTTGGTATGGTACTTGTAAATCATCCTGCGGGGAAGGGATACCTTTCTGCATCTTTGACGTTGCCAGTTTCTGTATTGATATGTTGATAAATAGGTGTTTTGCAAGTTTATTATCATGATCACTGTGTTTAACTTATTGCGTATATGCTGTTATGCTATTTCATTTCGATTATGCCATCATGGGTATTACCGACCAACAATACAGCCATAGGCATATTCTCAAACATTTGCATGGTTAATATGGTACCGTTAATATGAGTATTCTGGTTACTGATCATTATGATTACGTTTTTCTTGCATTGATCATTTTCTGTATGCTTGTGACTTTACTGTTGTCAGAAATATCCTGTAGGCCTACACGCAGACACTTTGTAAGGATACTATGCAAACTACACGTCTTTGGTAGTCACCCTATTAAGCCCAGGTCCTTCAGTCAGCCGTTACGTAATTCCAAAGCTAATGTGCATAGTCTTAGATCCTAGGGTAAACTTTATAAGCTCCATTCTTTGGCTGTTTCTGAAAATATCGACAGTATTACGCTGTCCGAAACGTGCTGTAGGCTCTCTATTTTAAAACGTACTTTTGCCCATTGTAGGTTGTAATGTGCCCATCCTCAAAGACACAATTGCTGGTACCAGAGAGGAGGCGGTCATTTACTGGGGCGGATCTGGTATTTTTTTAAAGAGGGTTCGAATGAGTGTTTACGGAGCCCCAGAAGGGTATGAAGAAAAAAATAATTTTATTGCGTTCCCACGAAATATCATTTCATTCCTACGAAATATTTATTTCGTTCCCACGAAATATCATTTCGTTCCCGCGAAATATTTATGTCGTTCCCACGAAATAAAATTATTTTTCGCTTCATGTCCCTTCTGGGGCTCAGTAAGTATTGATTCGAATTATCAGGGAAAATGGTGCTCTCTGATGTATTCTATTGGTCAAATAATAATGATGATGATGATGTTCATAATAATAATAATAATAATAATAATAATAATAATAATAATAATAATAATAATAATATTAATAATAATAATAATGATGATGATGATGATGATGATGATGATGATGATGATGATAATAATAATAATAATAATAATAATAATAATAATAACGATAAAACTCATTTGTAGCCGATTTCAAATATTTATCGTCAATCACGATGATATATAAATATCATTTATTTCAAAATTTTATCAGCTACAGTACTGTTTTCGCCACATGTGAAAGTCTCCAGGCTAACCGCTGGTTATTTTGATTCTCCTAGGGTGTTGTATGGCAAAGTAGGATACAAACTTATGTCAGTTTATTGGCTTTTGTAAGTCTACATTTGAGTAGAGCAAGCTTCAGTGAACTATGTGGGTTTCATACACACATTTTGCCTGTACTTAGGACCTAAAGCTAAATGTATGATAATCTTTCTTTCTTTCTTTCTTTCTTTCTCTCTCTCTCTCTTTCTTATTTTCTTTCTTTCTCTCTATTTTTCTTTCTTCCTTTCTTTCTTCCTTGGGGAACGGGGGTTCGTTCGAATCCCCATAGACTCGTCACAGATTTATGCATAGGTCGAAATGACCTGCAGCTATCAATTGTGAACGCTTTGGGATAGAAATTGTTGTCAAAAATGTTGCACTAATTTTGAGTGTCTTTTATTTCCCTCGTGACCAATTTGCTGCCGATAGGGGCGTTTTTTAATAACCGTGATTATACAATTACCAGGACCAATGAGTCTAATCTCAACATTTTCCTGTTAACTGGTGACTTTCATTAGAAATGTCGCTCTTGAGCTAGCGACCACTCAAAAAAAAAAAAAAAAAAAAAAAAAGAACGTGGTTTGCGTGTGGTTAACTTTGCATTCAACAACAACCTTTTCCAACTTTTATCTGAACCAACCCGTAGTGATGTGCGCGAGAGCCTCATGCATTTACTAATCACTGATTCGACTGGTTTTATTAAAAAATCTGGGATTCTTCCTCCAATTTCAACGTCTCTTTATGCAATTGTTTTTGTTTTGTTTTTTTTTTTCTTATCAAACAGATCGAAAAATTTGGGATTATTGAACACTGATATCGATGGAATGAATCTACCCCTTCACAGCCCCCGCTGTAAAGGGGTAGCTTCAGTAAATAAATAAATGAATAAAAATAAATAAATTAAACTCTGAATGAGGGTCTATTTGACACAGCTTTTGGTATTCTACACAGCTTCCAGATAGCCCCCACTACTTTAACTTTGCTTTGGCAGTAACCTGCGCTACATCTCACTATGATCAAGAAATCGATGACAAAGCCGTGTTTACTATTGCAGCAATGCGATGCAAACACACTAGATATTTCCAGCCCCTATGCAACAAATTATCACAAGCTCTCTTGCCCCTCCATAGCCTGCCAATTTACAGGACAATAAAACATCGGCAAGTGCAAACCAGTCCAATCTGAAACATGAGATCTTGAAATTACAAAGGATGAGAATGACGGTTGCGCTGATGTCAGTGATGAGTGCACCATGTTTTTGACGGTACCCTCATGGTTTGACACTTTTCGCAGTAATAAGTAAGAAAAGTGACTGTCACGATTTAGGTAGCGGTAAAACAGCAGCAAATGGCAGCGCTCGCGACTCAGTCACACGACTTCCCCCGGGTGCCACTCTGGACAGCGCAGAGAACACTTCTGCAAGATTTAGAAAGAGCCTAGCGGAAGCTACCCCCCCCTCCCCTCCCCCGATTGGCTCGTTTCCCATACATCTACTGGAAATACACAGATGGTGGTAGCAATGGTTACTCTCGATGTGCAAAGCGACATGTTTTGGCACACACAAAAGACTATCCACAACGGCTCAACATTTGGGGCTGGGATATTTGAGACGGCATTTTCCACAGAGCAGTCATTTCGCTATGCTTTGGGCACCAAAACAACGCCAATACATTTATGTACATTTATAATTACCAGCGCTCGTGCGTGCTCCAAGACCCCCACAAGGAATACACACTGTTCGCAGCGATGAGCTGCCACTTGGATTGAACATATTTTATTCAAAGAAAACAATAAGGAAGAAGGACAGAGCCCTATACAAATCCTGCTTTTGGAGGAAAGCCAAAACACATGACAAACGTCACAATGCATCCAGTAACGCGCCTCTTATCTCGCCCAGAGGGACTCGACTAGGAACATACAGAGGCTTCCACCTTCTTGTCGGGAGACGGGTAACCTATTTATATTCTTCTAATTCAGATTACAATTTTACAAAAATTGTTTCAAGCACACGTACGCATTTTCAGACATTTGTATGCATGTATCTTTCATATGAAAAAATTTAACGAAGTTTGAATATGAGTATATTCATAAGTTATTCAGAAGGTTTACTGTGTGATCTTACACGTTTTTAGTGTTTAGCACGGACCAGTTAGTCCAAATGTGAAGGACACATCGATCGGAGGACCCTTGGATACCATGTAATTAGGATACAATACTGTCTGATCATAGGTGGGAGCTGTATCTAATAATAATAATAATAATAATAATAATAATAATAATAACAACAACAACAACAACAACAACAACAACAACAACAACAACAATAATAATAATAATAATAATAATAATAATAATAATAATAATTATTGAATATCTTTATTCTGGGTGACCCAACTCAGGCTAAGTCTGTTCTTCCGTGGGGCCCAGTAAAAACATACATACATACATACAATACATATACAGTGTCAAAACATGTTAAAATACCTGAGCAACAGCTGTGAGGAATAAAGTTGGGAATATTAAAACTAGCATAGTTGATATTTTAGTTTAAAAGTGAATAAATCATCAGGTCTGCGCATATTGTTTGGGCAAACTGTTCCATAATACAGCTCCACTATTGAAAAGATTTACAGAAAATTTCTTTGTTTACTTTTAGTATGACAACATCTAGTAAGTATGCACTCCTCGTGCTGCTAGTGGCTATTTCAGATACCAAATTTATTCGATCACAAAGGTAGTCGGGTGCAAGTCCATGGATACATTTAAACATAAGCGTGGAAATAGGGAAATTACGACGTGCTTTGATAGTTTGCCAACCCAATTCATTAACTGAATCAATACCTCTTACATTAACAAAATCAAAGTTTTTACATATAATTCGAGCAGCCCAATTCTGAAATTTCTGAACTGACTGAGAACAGCCAACTCCACAGAGACCCCACAAAGTATCAGCATAGTCTAGGTTGGGTTGGATGCAGCTTTTATAAATCTGTTCAAGTAAAGACCGAGGAAGAATAGTACTTAAGCGACTTAATACTGAGAGTTTGTACATGACCACTCTTTGCATGTGAATTACTTGTTGCTGCCATGTAAGCCGATCATCAATTTTTACACCTAAATATTTAACTGAGTCCACTTGATAAATAGTGGTGCCATACATATGAATATCTAATTCTTGTAAATCTTTCAAGCCATGAGAGATAAGTAGGCTATTAGACTGGCTAGTATTAACACAAACTTTGTTTGCATTTAACCAGACCCCTGCTTCATTAATGGCACATTACAAGCTTGCATTGGCCTGATGAATAGAGTCATGGCAAGCATCAATAGCTTAGTTCCGAGATAGGGACAATTTTTGCCATCGGTGGCGCTGACTACTATGTTCCCGCGAAGTCACGGACGTTTCTCCAAGTCTCGGGGGACACTTTCAAGTCTCGCTATTTTTCCTCATTGAGTTAACACGGGAAAGTTGGTGTCATTTTTTTAGCGCGGTTATTTCAATAATCTACAAGTGTACCTGCAAGAAAGCATGCCAGTGTACAACTGTAAGATACCAGGATGTACCAAAGATAGCAGAAAACACGGTCACTACGAAAAATATTGACACAAAACCTGAGACAAAACCTATACAAATTGGGGCCTGCATTGTGGCACAACTAACCATGCATTAAGTCATTATCCCCCATTCAGTTGGCTCTGGGAGACCGACCTAAAAAACTGAACAAAAATATAAGCCCTAGTCATGATGGAATCGTGGATTCTTTAAAATATTTACTGTTTCATGAAAATTTTATTAAGCCGTTTGGGGAGGAACACTTACTTGTCTCTCTCTTAACGAAGTCATTTTAGTAATTTGTCTTATTTTTAAAGAGCGCCAATGGGGTGTGGTGCCGGACCCTGGCTGCCGGTGTTGTCCACACGGCAGTGCGGTATTGACCTCACTGCCGCGTGTGCTTTGCGGCTGCCCGGGCCGGGTACCACGCCCTCTCATGACCGAAAAATGTCATATGTGTCACAGTACGAACTGTTTATAATTTTCATGTTTGATTATAGTTTGTATTATCAATATCTGTGATGTATAATTTCAATAATTGTGATATGTCATTTCGATGTTGTCATCTGCTGGTCACTGTGTAAAATTTTTTGTACTTGTGTTTTCATATGATTATAATCTCGATGTATCTTTTAATTTCTCCATTCGTGGAGGTTTTAATAAAATTATTATTATTATTATTATTATTATTATTATTATTATTATTATTATTATTATTATTATTAAGTCACCCTTGATTGACTCGGTGAGTTGTGAGGGATTAGCCTAGGGCGTAGACTTGCTCAAGTCTCACTGAACTGTCTTCCGTATTTTATTTAAAATCAAATTCATTGCCAAATTAAATTTTAAGTAAACACACGTCGTAGCTTTACCCAGCTGATTGGCGTGGAACGTGTATATAACCAGATAACATTGACTCCAGATGATAAGCACCGGGCGGTCTGCACTGTGTTTCTTATCACACAGACAAGCGAGCGGTCATAACGCACTCCTCTTCAGAAGCAGTTAATTGAGCTACTGTGTAATGAAGGATTAATTGAAGGGGTGACAGCAAGAAGGTACCAAGTGACTTGAGACCCCAACGCTAGAAGGTACCAACTTTTTTAATGTAATTTCAAAAGGTACCTAGTGACTTGAAACCCCAACGCTAGAAGGTACCAACTTTTTTAATGTAATTTCAAAAGGTACCAAGTGACTTTGTGATTTTGGTACCTTTTTGCTCTTACTTTGGTAACTTGGTACCTTCTTGCTCCAACTGTCATAACTTGGTACCTTCTTGCTTTGACTATTGCAACTTGGTACCTTTTTGCTCTGACTATAGTAATTTGGTACCTTCTTGCTCTGACTATAGTACCTTGGTACCTTCTTGCCCTGACTATATGCATAGAAATTTGGTCCCTTCTTGCTCTGACCATAGTAAGTTGGTACCTTCTTGCTCTGACTATAGTAACTTGGTACCTTCTTGCTCTGACTATGGTAACTTGGTACCTTCTTGCTCTGACTATGGTAACTTGGTACCTTCTTGCTCTGACTATAAAGTAACTTGGTACCTTCTTGCTCTGACTATAGTAACTTGGTACCTTCTTGCTCTGACTATAGTAACTTGGTACCTTCTTGCTCTGACTATAGTAACTTGGTACCTTCTTGCTCTGACTATAGTAACTTGGTACCTTCTTGCTCTGACTATAGTAACTTGGTACCTTCTTGCTCTAGTTTTAGTAACTTGGTACCTTCTTGCTCTAGTTTTAGTAACTTGGTACCTTCTTGCTCTAGTTTTAGCAACTTGGTACCTTCTTGCCCTGATTATAGTAACTTGGTACATTTTTGACCACAGCTGCCATGCCCATGGACCCATTAGGTAAATGGTGGGCCCATGTTCTGTACCACCTCAGTATAAAGGAGGAGGATCAATAATAACTAGAACAGGCTGATTTTTTGCGACAGAAAATCAAATGTCTCCCCATGCGCCCTTCCTATTGTCACCCTTATTTTTATAAATAGGCATACCGATTCCTATGATCTACAGATACGGTGAAGGTACACTCTGCTGCTTTGCCCTATATAGTTCCTGTATGATTTTGATCTTGAATTCACACAATCAAAAATAGCTGCATGTCTATGTGGTGTTCCTTGCCCAACACATTAAAAAAGTTGGTACCTTCTAGCGTTGGGGTCTCAAGTTACAATAATCAGGGCAAGAAGGTACCAAGTTACTAAAACTAGAGCAAGAAGGTACCAAGTTACTATAGTCAGAGCAAGAAGGTACCAAGTTACTATAGTCAGAGCAAGAAGGTACCAAGTTACTATAGTCAGAGCAAGAAGGTACCAAGTTACTATAGTCAGAGCAAGAAGGTACCAAGTTACTATAGTCAGAGCAAGAAGGTACCAAGTTACCATAGTCAGAGCAAGAAGGTACCAAGTTACCATAGTCAGAGCAAGAAGGTACCAAGTTACTATAGTCAGAGCAAGAAGGTACCAAGTTACTATAGTCAGAGCAAGAAGGTACCAACTTACTATGGTCAGAGCAAGAAGGGACCAAATTTCTATGCATATAGTCAGGGCAAGAAGGTACCAAGGTACTATAGTCAGAGCAAGAAGGTACCAAATTACTATAGTCAGAGCAAAAAGGTACCAAGTTGCAATAGTCAAAGCAAGAAGGTACCAAGTTATGACAGTTGGAGCAAGAAGGTACCAAGTTACCAAAGTAAGAGCAATAAGGTACCAAAATCACAAAGTCACTTGGTACCTTTTGAAATTACATTAAAAAAGTTGGTACCTTCTAGCGTTGGGGTCTCAAGTCACTTGGTACCTTTTGAAATTTCATTAAAAAAGTTGGTACCTTCTAGCGTTGGGATCTCAAGTCACTTGGTACCTTCTTGCTGTCACCCCTTCAACTGCAGTGCACCTCCTCATTCAGAGGGCGTCCAGTGAGACTTGTCAAACTTGCCGGCTTGTCGCTGCTATGAATTATTCATGAGCAGTCAAGCACGTGACAGATTCAAGGCCGTCTCAAATTCCTTGTGTTGACTGTTGTTTATTTACATACAACCATGCACATTTTATTGTAGAGAAACGTCAGTTCTTGCCGATGGCTATTTCGAGCGGCGTTAAAATGAATATTTTCCTTCTACGATGATTTAAATCAATGAACGGGTCGTTGCTTGTGACAATTTGAATGATGTAACTTTGCAAAACTGCGCAAAAATTGGGTGATTTCATCGTCTCAATCTCGATTTTTTTGTCTCCGCGCCATGTTGTTTATATCGTTAGAATGCTCAGAACCTTGTCTATTTTAACAACAAGCTCTCCCATTGGCTGAAACAAAAGTATTTTAGCGGGAACCCCTTCAAAACTGCTTCTATTTCAAACAGATGCGTCGTTATTTTAGTCGGAAACTACAAGGGCCCAGAATCGATCACAGACATAGTGTTCGCTGTCTAATCAAAAAGTTTTTCTATCCCTGTTTCGTTCGGTAGAACTCGCTGCCTCGTGTTGTGAAGTCTGGCTTGAAAGATGGGTGACATTTGTGTGAACACAAGTGGTTTAAACATATTTTATTCGTAGAATACAATTGGGAAGGAGGGCAGAGTGACAAGTGACGATTACGGACAATTTATTAAAGCAAGGAACAAAATTTAACGCTGTAAATTGGTGAGAATGATTACACATACTACCACTGTACCAGTCTTCGCGTACAATAGAGTAGAGGTCCAATTTTTTTCACGGAAAGAGAGTAAAATACGCCAGCCGCAGGTAAACATGGCTCGGGTGAAAATACCGCTGCCGCGTGTTTATCATGCTGACAGTTTGTCAGTAACTGCGATAAAGTGTGTTTATGGACTATTTACTGCAGCAACAAGCTCTACCACTATAGTTAAATGGCAATTATAACACACAACCGATCTTTAGAAAAAAATAAAAGAGGAACCATCGTTCGTGACGCTAACCAAGAAAAATGCACGGACCGGTACCCATGCAATTGTATTCACAGTCACACAGGTTTGACCGCTTTGATCAAATCGTGATTGAGATCGATATATTTCCATTGTAGGGTGTAGGGCAAGAGTTTTTGTTTAAATTGACAAAAGAGCCACATGGAAATGTAGAGGTCTTACTCAACAAAACTTAAATCATGACGTGGATCATTTTGCATTAATGCAAAAATAAAAAAGTTGTGGCACTGATTTGACTTCTAAGATCCCGCGAAACCCCGGATGTTGTGACGTCACTCCCACCGAATTGATGGTAGTCCAGAGTGGGCTTGTACAAGTTTGACAAGTCCCCGGTGTCGGCAGCCGGAGGGGGACGGTCAGCTTTGTCTCGCTTGAGTGGCCAGTGACTAGCCATGCATTCATCGAAGGCCACTTTCCACTTGCAATGGGATTAGAACTGACCAGGACTCAATAGCTGCTACTGTTGAGACCGACACGGCGGCAGTGTCGACCAGTTAAAAAAAAAATAATAATAGTAGGACCTACTTAATAACACCGTGTAGTTGGCATCATCTTATTCAGTTAACTTTGTGGAGGGGAAAATGTATCGCACTTCTGGGTGGGATCGCGGGATGGGAAAATAGGGACATGCACCAGGGACTTGTGCAAGTCTACCTAGGGCGCACTTCTGCCAGTGCTTTGAAGATCCTCGCGCTTGGCTGACCACTAACCAGATTAGCGCTTGACGGGTGCAATCAGAAATTAACAGTAAAGCACCTGACTTAAATTCGCAATACACTGTTTGCAAACTTTGTTACCTGATCACTGGCACACTGTAGGCCTTCAAGCATTTTCAGATCAGCTGTTATTGTTTGTTTAAGATTGGCGACATTAAACAATAAATCAATATTGAATAATTATTATTAAAGCCAGTATGAATGACCCCTTCTTCCGTGACTATTCCCCAGACCTGGTTCAGTGCCTCGCCTTGCGAGGTTGGTCTTGTACAAAGTGCCTTCACATACAAAAGTTTGCATGGAACAAAGTTCGACAGCACGTGTAACTTAACCCCATGGATGCGCCCCTGTTCCGCAAGTTGGTAGCCCCTGGATTCGCGGCACTTCTGAACATTCTTGGGTGTCCAGTCACATTTGCTTATTAGATAGGCAATCTTTAGAAACTTCTTAAGGTCAACCACTTTCATCTTTGAGAATTTGTCGTGTAGTTCATTTTCCGTCTGTTCAATCACGTTAATCGCCGCTCCGTCGTCCGTATTTCCCGCCATGTTCACTGAAACTGAACGATCACTGTTCTGTTCTGTTCTGTGGTGGGATTTTTTTGGCTGTCTGTCGATATGACAAAGTTAGCCAGGATGGATTTTGTAGAGCCTAGTGGCCACCATCCTGAATGGGGCAGTCCCAGAACGATCACTGTTGCATGTCGATTCTCTTATGGGTTTCGCTGTCACGCTGTGTTGGTCACGGCCTACCATTACCCCGGGAAAGCTTGACCGCGGAATTGCGTTACCAGGCATGTCGGGCATGCGCGGAGGGAAAAAAATCTACCATGCGAAGCCTGGTGTTAAAAAATATCCCTAGCTCGGAACGCCCGTATTAGAGTATCGTCAGCAAACAAATTACACTGACCATGTACCACGTGTTGTGTTATGTCATTGATTAATAACAAGAAGAGCAATGGACCAATCACAGACCCTTGAGGGACACCAATTGTTACCGCGAGTGGTGCAGACAAGTCTCCATTTCACTTGACAATCTGCTTACGGTCATTCAAGTACGTCTGGAACCATTCTAACTCATTATTTCTAATTCCATATTTCTATAATTTTTGCATCAGAATACCATGATCAATACTATCGAAACATTTTCTCAGATCAAGAAAACAGACTGCTGTGAACAGGTCATCATTGATGTTATGTAGCCAATCATCTACTACTTTATGAAGACATATTCGTGTTGAATGTTTTTTTTTTAAGTAAGCTGACTGATCTGGCGATATAAAACAACGCAAAGTATGATATTCTAAAAGTTGATCTTGTATCTCCTTTTCTAATGCTTAGCAATATGACACATAATCGAAAGAGGTCTATAATTTGTCATATCGTGGCGTGACTCCGAACCCTCAGAAACAGGAGTAACACAAGCAAGTTTCCAGTCAGATGGAATAATGCAAGTACACAATGATAAGTTTAAAATATGGGTTAACGATGCTACAATGCTTGGTGAACCTAAGTTTAACAGTTTAGAGTTCATGCCAAAAATATCTAGGGAACTAGTTTTGGGCAAACTAGTCAGACAATTCATTACAGAGCTAACACTTATTTCAACAAACTGAAACTCGTGAATACTTTGTGGACCCTTTCATGGCATATCATTGTGTGAAGCATGTTTAGAAGATACCTCATGACCAATGTTGACAAAGTACTTATTCAGTCCATCTGCTGAGAAATCAGCAGGAATAGTTGCTGTCTGCTTTTTGCCTGGTCCATAGTTTACTAGACTTGTTTCTTCCTTCAATGACAACATTTTGGAAGTGGTCCTGTTTAGCTTTACGTATCAACGAAGTGACTTTATTACGTGCCGCAGTGTAATCAGACCACAGAACAGATGAGTCAAGAAAGACAGCTTGTTCATGTGAATAGTCCCTGTAATACATTAGCTTAACAATATCATGTCATTTTGGCAGATATGGTAAGCATGACTTTCCAGCCTTACTGTGTGTAAAGCGTATTGTTAAAACATTGGGTGAACGAGGGGAGCGTTCCAATGTGGACAGTGAATCTAACCGCAATGTACAATCTATTAAGAGGTTTAAGGATACCTCAAACTTCGCGAAGCAACACTAATATAAATTATCCTGGTATTAGTAGTTTTCTTGAATGTCTGAGAGCTTCTGGAGTTGTTGATGCATTCGGGACATCATCCCTGGGATTTCCAATCCAGCTATTGAGCGTATTGTAAAATTTGAGAAGTTTAAAACGCTACAGATCACCATTGCTGATTCAACCAGAAAGCTTTCTTTTTCTGAGTCAAAAGAATCATAAAAGTCTCTCGAATTGAAAAAAGCTGGATGAGTCATATCTGAAACAGGATGCACTTGAACAGTGTGGCCGATGTCTAAATCTGCGAGAGTCTGGGCTAAAACAGAACCAAAATTCTGCAGAAAATGAAGACGCCGACAAATTGATCTAACATTTGTGCAAAGATAAACTTGGCGTCAACCTTGGTCTGAATGTCCAGGACATTTTTTTTGTCAAGTTGCCCCCAAACCCCTGAAATTGCCGATTTTGTTTTATGTGAAAAATTCATCAAGCAATTGCAGAATGGTTCACATGGCACTTGATAATTTTGCAATGAGCTGGGTTCCTGTGCTATAGCTTGGTTCCGAGATACGGACAATTTTTGCCACCGGTGGCGCTGACTACTATGTTCCCGCGAAGTCACGGACGTTTCTCCAAGTCTCGGGGGACACTTTCAAGTCTCGCCTTTTTTCCCCATTGGGTTAACACGGGAAAGTTGGTGTCATTTTTTTAGCGCCGGTTATTTCAATAACCTACAAGTGTAACTACAAGAAAGCATGCCAGTGTACAACTGTAAGATACCAGGATGTACCAAATATAGCAGAAAACACGGTCACTATGAAAAATATTGACACAAAACCTGAGACAAAACCTATACAAATTGGGGCCTGCATTGTGGCATAACTAACCATGCATTAAGTCACCCTTGATTGACTCGGTGAGTTCTGAGGGATTAGCCTAGGGCGCACTTCTGCCAGTGCTTTGAAGATCCTCGCGCTTGGCTGACCACTAACCAGATTAGCGCTTGACGGGTGCAATCAGAAATTAACAGTAAAGCACCTGACTTAAATTCGCAATACACTGTCTGCAAACTTTGTTACCTGATCACTGGCACACTGTAGGCCTTCAAGCATTTTCAGATCAGCTGTTATTATTTGTTTAAGATTGGCGACATTAAACAATAAATCAATATCGAATAACTATTATTAAAGCCAGTATGGATAACCCCTTCTTCCGTGACTATTCCCCAGACCTGGTTCAGTGCCTCGCCTTGCGAGGTTGGTCTTGTACAAAGTGCCTTCACATAAAAAAGTTTGCATGGAACAAAGTTGGACAGCACGTGTAACTTAACCCCATGGATGCGCCCCTGCTCCGCAAGTTGCTAGCCCCTGGATTCGCGGTACTTCTGAACATTCTGGGGTGTCCAGTCACATTTGCTTATTAGGTAGGCAATCTTTAGAAACTTCTTAAGGTCAACCACTTTCATCTTTGAGAATTTGTCGAGTAGTTCATTTTCCGTCTGTTCAATCACGTTAATCGCCGCTCCGTCGTCCGTATTTCCCGCCATGTTCACTGAAACTGAACGATCACTGTTCTGTTCTCTTCTGTGGTGGGATTTTTTTGGCTGTCTGTCGATTTGACAAAGTTAGCCAGGATTCTTAAGTAGGTTATGGGTTCCGGTAGTGCAGAAAATTTGAGTATATTTGATTGTATGGTACGGGGAGTGGGAAGTCGTCAGGCCACGGGGGGCAAGGGCCTAGTGGCCACCGTCCTGAAAGACAAACCCGCTCCACAGGCTAGACAAAGTGGTTTTTTTTTTTTTTAATCATAATCATTTGTAATATGGGTTCCTCGCGGGCGTGGGCGCCCTCATGCAGGTTGGGGGGGGGGGGGGTAGAGCCTAGTGGCCACCGTCCTGAATGGGGCAATCCCAGAACGATCACTGTTGCATGTCGATTCTCTTATGGGTTTCGCTGTCACGCTGTGTTGGTCACGGCCTACTATTACCCCGGGAAAGCTTGACCGCGGAATTGCGTTACCAGGCATGTCGGGCATGCGCGGAGGGAAAAAATCTACCATGCGAAGACTGGTGTTAAAAAAAAATCCCTAACTCGGAACGCCCGTATTGATTTACCATATTGCATTTAGAAAAATTATTGATTGTACGCACAATGATATTCTATGCATTCAAGTCAAAATGTCCTGGTTGCCCATGGGCAACTTGCCCAAAAATGTTCCTTTCTACACCTGTTATATCTTTAATTAGCCCGGCCTCAGAGTATAGGATATTTCTTACGTCAAGTGACCCCCATATATATATAGATACATTTTTTCTTGGTTTACAAAAGTTGTTGACCACGTGTGTGTATGTACCATACCTGAAAAGTATTAAACATTAAAGGTACATTGACAAAATGTCGTTTATGTAGTCATTTTGCACACCTTACTATGATCGGTAAATGCAATGAAAATAACTCACACAGGATCCGTTACCGCTTGTTCACAATGCCAGAGAGATTGTGCAGTTTTCTCGCTACAGTTAAAATAAGGATTGTAAGATACTTGTAATTGAGACTTGACCTGGATGGCACTTCGTTTCACGCACGCACGCACGCACGCACGCACGCACGCACACACACACACACACACACACACATATATGGATTTCGATAGACAGAAAAGTTAGTTTGTGTTTGCATGTCTGAGTTAGCCGCTGTGTAAGGTCGTGGAAAAGAGACCCAGGCTAACAATGGTTATCCCCCGCATGCTTCATTGGTTTGAACGTATTCTATTCACAAAAAGTGAATAAAATAGGAAAGCAGGACCAGGCTCAATGCAAATCCCTCTTGGTGGAAGAGACGGGCAAAGGTAACGCACAGTGCCACTTACGCCGCCACTCGTCGAATGCAGGAAACAATGGAAGTGTGGCATCGCAACGACAGGAGCATGCAAACTGCACACAGGGATGCCAAAAGTCAAAGTGTCATTTGAAGGACAAGTAGGCAAGATCATCAAGGACACGAAATAAATAACAAAGACCATAACAGCAAATGCTCAATTTTGATGAGGGACGCACACCGTAAGTTGGCTAATTTTCAGCTCATTTCATGGATTGTTTCTGATGATGATGAACAGTTGGCGTCTCAGTGTACACCACAGATAGAGGGGCATTGGAATTTTAATTTGTGGTTATGGTGCACAGCCGGGCCCCATATTAACAAAATGCAATACCCCAGGCCCCCTTGTCTATTTTATTCATGAAAAGTAGAATGTTTTAAGGATGTATGAGACATTCTGAGGTCCAAAATTGCCCTTTTGCGATATTTGTGTATGATGTGTTAAAATATTAAACTTTCATGTGCAAAATTAAAATTTTCTGAAGTATGAACGCAAAATAAGAATTTTGGGCAAAGCTAATACCTTCTCACTCTGTTGTTCTGCATGTTTTCTTGTCTTCATCGCTTAATCCTCTATGGTAAACTTGGCAATGAACTTGACACTCGTGATATCAACCATAGAAAGTGATGGAATTTAAGCAAAAGTTTTCTTGGTGCGAAAATTAATCATGCTATTCCGCCTCTTCCAGATTTTCAGTCTTGTCACAAGCAATGTTGAAAACTGAAATTTTTAACAACTATTTTGCTGAACAGCACAAACTTCCTCAGGACGATAATCATATGCCCCTGGCATTTTCTACAGTACGGAAGCTCAACTGAATTCATTCAGTGTCGATGAAAGTAACATAAAAAGACACATCGATCTCTTAAGACATCTTTTGCGTCCGGCCCGGACGGTATCGCCAACGTTATACTTAGCACTTCCGCTAGTATTTGTAGGCTACTTACTCAATTATCTAACGCTTATATTGCTTTGTCCACCCCACCTATCCTGATTCTCGCATTAAATTTCCAATAGTTGCAATGTCTTAACAAGCATTCTTGTTCACATAATGTTTCCAATTTTTTTGAAAGACTATTTTTAATGTTTTGTATGAATTTTTTATGTTTCATGGAATTTGGATGGCACAGAATTCTGAATTTTGACCAAATCTAAATGCCAACTAATAAAGATTCCCGTGATAGTTAGAATGGAATGAGCCTAATAATGAGGCCAGGATGATTGTCGTAGGTATAAACAAGGCCTTTGACAGTGTATGCAATGAGGATTTCATCTTTAAACTTAAGCAACTCGGTATTGGTGGTCCGACCAATCCCCGTGTTTTCTGCACACTGGGTCAAACATTTGCTTGCAAATTTACCATTTCAGTGCTGAAAAGTGACTCAAATTCTAATTGGTTTACTTCGGTTACCATGGCAAGCGACTACAAGGAAACCAGGTACGCTTTCTGCCAATGGTTCAGGCAACAACTTCGTGATTGGTTTATTAGTTGAAAAGAAGGGTAACAGTGCACATTTATAACAGTGACCATAAGAACCATCTTGTAGTCTTGGGGCATCCCAAGTGTAGTGGGAATAACTTGGAGCTTGGTCTGCTTTGCAGGTGACTGGCAATCATGACCGACACAAATTCGGTATATGGACATTGACTTGTCTTGCGCTGCTATGTAGGATCTTGTTAGCAAAGTCCTATGCACCCAAACCGAATACTGGAGGAAGGATTCCAAAATCCGCTTGTGAAAACATATTGTGTAGGAACAACACATTTTGTATGCTGTAATACTACAGTGTCGTACCATCAGGGATGAATAGGCATGTCAAACGTCCTCTATCTGCGTGATCTTGATTAAAAGTAGTCTGCCAAATTTTCCCACTAGTATTTTGGACAACGCCCTCTTTTTTGATACCTCAAATACGTTCATCCAATTCAGTGAATCCCTAATGCTCAGTAACTTCAGCTTTAATTACCCAACCCTCACCTCGTTACTTGACAGACAGACACAGCATATCTAATAGCAGACCCCACAAAATTATTTCTGTTATGGTATTGGTTCTTAACAGCTAGTTATGCAAAACAAGGCCACTTTCACACTATGATAACCTGTACCTAAGCAGATATTTATTTGAAACAGGTCATGATTAGTGTATATTCATTGTATGTCCCCAAATATCATATCCTGAAGGGAAGACAGTGAGGCTAGCACCAGAGGAGGAAGAGTGTCAGACATATCAGATGGCTGTGAGAACTACGGGTTGAGAGCTGTAAGTTACTTTGGACCAACGTAAAGATGAAGGGGATCTTTGGATGTGCATGAGAATTGCCTGCTTTTACCAGTCACCTTCAACCACCAGCGGCAATTAACTGGAATATTATGAGCCACTCATTACCAAGATCCCCAAAGTAGGCTTTCTGGTGGTCAAATGTCGTCTGCTTCAGTGTTTTCTACTAATTTCAACAGTTATGAAAAACAATTTGACTAAGAAATGTACATAAGACTTATCAAGATCGCATGCCCCAGGTCAACAGCTTTCCTTGGCATGGGTTGGGCACTTAGTGCCCAACCCATGCCAAGGAAAGCTGTTGACTCAGTCTTAATTCAAGGGGGAAAGGGTTAACCTGGTACATATCAATTGAACAGAAAAGGAAGTCAAGGAATTTTTACTGGATCAAGTTGTAATCAAGGTGACTACAACCATTAAGTATACTTTTATCATTCCGGATTTTTTTTTTGCTGACAACAGATCTTTAATCAAAATGTGGCATCCTACCACCATGGCAGACCATGTATTCATACAGTGCATCCAGTAATTAACAAGAAGCGATAAAGAAAGGTCCATCTCAATAGATCAACAAGAACGGGATAAGGAAGATCTAAAACTCAGTGACACATTTGTGCAGAACAACCGTTTAATGATTTCCAAGAATACCTGGATATTCTCCAAAGATAAAGTGTCAAGCACTTGGTAGACACACATTTTCCAACAAAGATAATGTCAGGAGACAAGATCAAGCAGCCATGGACAACGAGAGAGATATGATCTTAGCACAGGAAGAAGAAAAAGTCCTTTAACAGACAGAAAGGGAGTGGGGAACCAAACAGGAGATGTGAGTATGTTTCAAATCACACCATGGTTCAGGGAGTGAAAAGACAGGCTTACTATGAGTATTTAAAGAACTTAATAAAAGAATGAGATCCAAACAAAGAACTGCCAAAGAAAAGAGGTTTTGGACATACGTCAAGTTCTTCAGGAGGGACAGTAGCAGTGTCACACTACTGAAAGAATCAGGGCGACTTTGACTCAAAAGATGTGGTTCACATGCTAAACAGGCAGTATCAGTCTGTGTTTACCAACAGAGCTACTGCCACTATACCTGAACTAAAAACCAATTCCATTCTTTCTGTGTCAAAAGTCAATATCTCAGTGAAAGCTGCAACATCACTATTTGTTAATTTGAACCCAAAGATGTGATCCCTGCCTGTGTATTGCAGGTGCTTGCAGTAAAGGTAGTTCCTGATTTGTGATCAATCAGTTCAGAAAACTTTACCCATGCTCATAAGTTTCAAGCTAACAATGACAGCATAGAGAGCTACCAAAACATCAACCATCATCTTCCAATACCAATGTGAAGAAACAGATCTCACTCCTCACTTGACAGCAGGTCTAAGGTGAAAAATACCTTGCAAATGGCCCTGGAACGCATGACACTTTGCATGCCCAATCTTTGTTTTACACACTGGACATTAATGCAACATAGAATCTTGGCTTTAGGGTGAACGGTGAGATCCAAGGAATTTCTGGCTCCTGGCTGGCACAGGGCTTCCCTTTTTGGGGGTGCTCCTATTTTGGTATTTTTTGAACTATCTGCTTTTTCTTTCTTTCTTTTTCTTTCTTTCTTTCTTTCTTTCTTTCTTTCTTTCTTTCTTTCTTTCTGTCTGTCTGTCTGTCTGTCTGTCGGTCTTTCTCTCTCTCTGTTTCTTTCCTTCTCTCTTTCTTTCTTTCTTTTTTCTGGGTCGGTTATCGTATGAACAATTCCTGAGACATTTATCATTTTATATCATCATCATCATCATCCTCATCATCATCGCTATGGTTCGAATTATTCAGCTTGGGGTATTTTAGTGATGCCTATTTGTTTTATTCTCCTGCAATTTGCGTCATTGAGAGCAAGATGCAACTATGCTCCATACCTTCATCTTGGATTAGAAAAAAGACTTTTTATCCTATGTTTAAGGGTTGTTCTAAGTGTTAGCATACTTTTCCTTCTTTAACAGTGCTTCTGATATTATTGCGAAATGTGTCACATTTCGTCAGATATTTTGCAATAATATTAGAATCTTTGCTGCAGAATGAAAAACATTTTAGCACTAGAGTCTACAGTCTACACGTTCAACAACCAAAAAGAAAAACTAGACATCTTTAATACGAAACATTGACTGAAGGGTCCGCATTAATAAAGCTGCCATTTGCTTCAGGTGGTCTTGTTATGCCACGGTATAATAAGTGCAATATCTCTTTTTGGCTTTGCTGTCCATGCCTTGTTCAGCCATGGTTGTTGTGGCAGCTGGACTTGGAAAAAGGGGGTTATATGGGCTGGATAGAAATTTTAATGTTCTATTGAAATTCCAAAGATCACTTACATCATCATGTTATCCATAACACAGACACATTTTGAGGATTAAATACACACATATAAGTGTATCGTTTATCATGCACAGATATAAAACCAGTAAATTTTCCATTATTGACCACTGTGCATACTCTCATTTTCATTTTGACCAACATAAATCTAAAGCCCCTTGCCCCCCTTGTAAGGTGGTGCAATCTGTCAATAAAGGGGACAGCAGTCACACGACTGTCCTCGCGGTGCTTTCCTGGGACAGGTCAGCTGGCCAGTGTTAGGAAAGTGGGTTAAAACTTGTACGAAGGTCTTCAGTTATACAGTGGTGTAACTGCCCATGGATCAGTTAGCCCGGGTATAACTACACTAGCTTTTATGCATACCGATTTTCTTACATCATGAACTGACGGGTCACTAAAACTGTTTTAAGTTATACCATGGGTAAGTTACACCTCCTTTACGCATACGGGCCCTGTAGTTTGGAGTACAAATCATACACTAGAAAAGAAGATTTGCTTCAAAGCAAATCTGTATGTGTGCCTTCAAAAGTTGTTAATATGGGTGTATAAAATTTCAAAGCCCAACTGACCTTGACCTTTAGAGGTTGCATAATAATTACAAAGGTGTGCAGTGTTGCAATATCTGCAATTTGAGCTCGACATGACTGAAATTGGGTGAAAAATTAACCAAGTAATAGCTAGATGAAGATTTGAAAGGCCAAATAACCTTGACCCTTGATCTTCAGAGGTCCCATGTAAATTTTAAAATGTGCAGTGTCACAATATCTACAATTTGAGCCCAACATTGTCAGACTCGGATAAATATTTACCGAGTTATGGTTAAAAGAAAATTTTAAATGGCAAACTGACCTGAAACTTGACTTTTAGAAGCCACATGTAAATTACAAAATGTGCAGTGTTCCAATACCTACAATGTGAGTGCAACATGATTAGAATTGAATGAAAATTGACCAAGCGATGGCTAGATAAAAAATTCAATGGTCCAAATGACCTTGATCGTTGGCTTTTAAATGTTACATGTAAATTACCAAAGTATGCAGTGTTCCAATTCCTACAATTTAGGTCTAACTGAGTTAAAATAGGATGAAAGTTGACAGAGTTATGACTGGATGAAACTTTCAAAGGTCCAAATGACTTTGACGTTTGACCTTTAGAGGTAACGTGTAAATCACAAAAATATGCAGTGTTACAATATCTCCAATTTGAGTCCAACATTATTAAAATTGAGTTATGGCTAGAGGAAAATTTCTAATGGTAAAATGACATTGAACTTTCACCTTCAGGAACATGATAATAACAAACATATGCAGTGTTCCAATACCTACAATTTGCATCCAACATGGTTAAAATTGGACGAAAATTGATAGAATAATGGCTGGGTAAAAATTCCAAAGGTCCATATGACCTTACCCCTTGATCTTTAGAGGCCACATGTAAATTACAAGAATGTGCAGTGTTAAAATATCAACAGTTCCAGGCCAACATGATCATAATAGGATAAAAATTGATCGAGTTATGGCTAGAAGAAAATTTGAAATGGCAAATTACCTTGACCATTGACCTTTAGAAGTCACATGTAACTTACATGTAAAATGTGCAGTGTTATAAACCTATAAATTGGAGTTGGATTTGTAAAGTGTACATGAAAAAGATTCGCAGATATTCAGGATTTAAAATTTTAATTATCCCTTATTTACACGATCTTCAACATATTTTCTCCTCTGTATTAAAAATCACATATTCATGTATAGACCTACAATCATGCCACGTTTGAAGTGTCTCATTCCAATAGTGTTAAAGAAAGAAAGAAAGAAAGAAAAAAAGAAAGAAAGAAAGAAAGAAAGAGAATGTATGTGTTGGCACACAGACAGGATCAACATGCTAACATATACACTACAAGTATTTAAGAAAGGAGCAGAAATCAAGAGACCTGCCGTCCACTCACGTACACCTTGCTTCATCCTCTACATGATACCTGCATTCATTTAACTCATCCATACTATGGTCACAGGCCTTGGCCAGTGGTCATGACTTGCCAAGCAGTGCCAGAACCACTGACTTGGGACTATAGGCATGTTGGTACTTGAACGAAAGCTCTTTTCATTAAGAATTTAAATGTGCAATTATCATTTTAAATCTAGGTAAATATACGGAAAAATCAGGGACTGGTATGGAATGAGTTAAATTTCATAATTGTGAGTCAGAGATCCTTCCGACGATGAACACTATCATGTCTTACTATTTCGAAAATGATACTGGACTTGACAAGGTGAAGCTGGTATTCGGTTTGGTCTTCACTATCATTGACAACTGTCGTCCACTTCTCTTTTCATGGAATTATTATGTATTTTGCCAATATTTTGAACATTCAGGCATTTTCTGCACATATTGCAGTGCAGTTAGTGTTCCAAATGTAGTGGGACTGATGTGGTTTTTATAACTGTCTGATGAGTATAGTTTGATATTGTGAAAATTATGTCAAGTTGGCTCAAACTGTTCCATGTGCAGCTGATACATGGTTCCTTTCAATAAATGGGTAAATTTATACAGACCAAAAGGGCCAGGAACATTCTGCACATATAGTAAATACCAACTCGTTATCTAAATAGTGGCATTACAAAAGTATTATAAATATCCCATGAACTGATGATGTTCTTAACCTGAAGGATATAACTTTAACTATAACATCTTAGGCCCACTTGCATCAAACTTAGCCAATAACATGCACATTCCTATGTTGGTCGTTCAAATGGCTTGAGTGCTTTGCCCTACCAACCCAGTCGGCAGAGGCCACTGTCAAGAAGATAAATAATGTATTCATTGCTAGATTTTGCTGTCAACTGTATATGCAGAATTAGCAGGGTAAGAATGTGGATGACAATGGAATCAGAGCCACCTGTGACTTGCTAGGGACTACCTATACCCAGACTACACCATACAGGCCTGGCGCTGATGGGCAGGTAGAAAGGTACAATCGTCTAGTGCAAACAATAAGGTGATATGTATGAGATTCCAAGAAAAACTGGAATAAATATGTTTCCCAGCTGGCGTCAGCTGTAAGATCAATGCCTAACCTAATACGCCGTATGCATATTAATTTACCGCCACAAAGCACGGATTTGACACCAGGCGATTACAGGGGGATTTACGGGTCACATCATTGTCATAGACAGGCCATATGCTCATTTCTCACGAAATCAGCACTTTTTGAGAAATTTAAGTTCACTAATTCCAAACTGGTATTTTTCTAGTACTTCCCGAGCCATATACATGAGAAAAATTTCCACATGCCTCTAATAAATTTTTTGTATTTCCAAATTATTAGTAATATCTCGCTTGTCCCCACAGGTACCGACCCGTATCTCGCCATATCTCACCAAGCGAGACCAGGCAACCAAGCATTCAGTTTGGGCGGGAACTTACTATGCATATATCCTATTGATTCCACCACAGTTGGCGGCTGGACACTTCATGGCAGAGGAGTGGGTTGCACGCTGAATTGGGTCACAGTTACCTTAATCTTTGACCTCTTGTATTGTTTTAGTTTGTCCAGGCCATACTTCAGGTACGGTAACATGTACACTCACCCTCGGGGTCTTGACACATTATAGGTTACTGGTGTGTTGCACACCAAAATTGGGTCAACTGTATTACTTATTCTCGGGGGTGGGGGAGGGTGGGGTGGATTATGTATTGCTAAGCAATACTTGATCTTGTTTAAAGTGACCTTTACTGTGACATTATTCTGTCACTTGTGACATTAATTTACTGATATTGTTTCAAAGAGTATTGCATATTATATAAATATTCATATTTGTAGTTGAATTTGTTATTTTAAGCAAAACATGGTGCTGAAAAGTTGAAAAGATCACTTTTGTTGTTTGCAGGGAATTGAACTGTTCGTAAAACATGTGACTGGTCAGGTGTTTTAACAGTTAGATGATATTTATAATGACCTTCATTTGTTAAACCAGGCTAAGTTAAAATCTTAGTTTAGTTGTGTTTCCATTCAAAGCACTTTTGTTTCAATGAAAGTAAAAGAATAGGGCCTTCATATATGCCTTGATGAGCGCAAGAACAGCTTTGCAATAAAATATCATTTTCAAGGAAACGGTCATTTTTTTCTATACTAGTAATGGATACAGTGTGGATTTCTGTAATTAAAGTATTTTCGTGTGTAGATTTGTAGTAGAGCAAACACATTTAATGTTCAGATAGTGCGTCCATTTGGCATGTTTGACCAATGTACACACAGTAAAATTTTGTTAATTAATGGTAACAGCACACGGTATGCGAAATGGAGCTGATGTTTCGTACTGGTGGTATCACTATTTGGCATTTTACCATATCTGAACCTTCACTAAATGTAGACTGGTATGATTATTTACTTTACATACCATAACAGGTCCCTCGTATACAAGGAAATAGACTTCCACTGCGACTTACACCTCCGTTAAACTATCCCCTTGGCAGGTTTAGAAATATGGGGCAGTTTAAGGCCATTTACAGCATGGATTAAGCTATACTTCCTTCTTGCATACGGATTCTTAAACCAGGTGTAACTTTACACCAGGGGTAACTTTGCAACGCCTTTTTGCATACGGATTAGACTTTACACCATGGTTGTTCCCTGGAATAAGCTAAACCACAGCTAAACCACCCTTATGCATACGGGCCCTGGAGAACAACTCATGTTCGCTTGGTCCAACAGAGGGCGTGACTGCACAAATAGAGCTCTTCTATCTTTCTGTCTTTGTATCTCAGTTGCTCAAAAGTCAAATGGTACTTCTGGTATTACACATGGATGTCGAAGGTTACTGGTTCAAGTCCCGGCCGTTCCATAATGAAGACATAAAATAATCATATAAGTTTTACGGTATTGCATCGACCGTTGTGCACTTCAGTCCTCGCTTCTGGGAAAACGACGTAAACTGGACTTTGCGCTGGCCCACATGCAGTCAACCATGTTGATCATCGAAAAAATATATATACATACATATATACATATATATGTTCCCCGGGGCGAAGGCTGATGATAGACAAGCTATCTTGTGGAGTCCAATCGTTGCATCCTATTGATTGAATAACACGTCTTGGGTGATTATGGTGGGGATATCCCCATTGAAAATTGCACTGACTGAACAAGAAGCCAGAATTGAGGGAGTTCGCAGCTGTTGTTGAAGGGGCATGCGAGCAACTTGGATTTGGGAAATAGTGCAACAAACTCAACATTCAATCAGAAACCATATAGCACCTCAATATGGTCCACCAGACGCCGATTTCTGCATTATGGTCATTTTCAAGGTAATACAGGCGCGACATGCGTAATAATTGCACGAATATTTATTTACCGAAGACAGCTATTCAATATCCAAACTCATAGACATACATATATTTAATGCGTTTATGCCCTGTGTGTGAATATGGATAAACGTACAGTACTAAGTCAGAGCCATATGGCCTTACGGCAAGGGGTACTCTGATTTCCTACCAAGGTACCACTGACGCGTGATAGCCAATAATAACCAATCGATATACACAGATACGAGTCGCGCGTGAATATGCGTTTATCTGTACGTGCGTGTGCAGCCCCAAATTCAACAATCCACACACACACACACACACACACACACACACACACACACGCACAAATAACGGAAACTCTCATGGGCGCAAACTGACCTGCTTTAGTCGAAACGTGACGAAGGATGCATTTCAGATTGTATCAGAAAGAAACATGACCAGGCAAAGGTCTCCTCACGCACTGTCACATTGTACTGCATAACATGGAAGGCCTCTTGATGAACCGGTAAATCACCACCAGCTGGGAAGGAAAGGATCCCAAACGAGAGCTCAGACTGCCGATTGAACACGCGACCCCATGAATCTCCAGCGAGACGCGCTCCCATCTGAGCCAACTCACCTCATACTCATGTTTGCAATTCTCTTAAATTTTTAAACATAAATATATACATGCAAAATCCAAGTACTGAAACAATGCACTTCAGTGTGTAGTTGAAGATAACTGATTGAAGTTTTAAGACATTACTTATACCTGCTGATAGGTCATTTTCTAGATGATACAAACTTCATTCGAAACAAATTAATTATAATCCTCATCTTCCATTCTCATTTAAATGAAAGGATGACACCCTTGCGTATTTATACACGTGGCGGAAGGGCGGGGGGGGGGGGGGGGCACTGAAATGACTACCTTCCAGACGGACAACATTACATTTAATCAGTTGGCCTCTTAAAGATCTCGAAAGGCTGTATCCTGGGAAAGCTGCAAGGATATAATACATCCGCGGCAATTCTTTTGTTCCCTTATCAAAAATAAGTGGCGCAAATTCACATAGTTTCGCCGTATTTTTTTCTCACCTATTTCGCTTGGTGGTGGCAGAAAACTGTGAAAATAAAAGCACAGTTAAATGATATTTCAAGTAAATAGGAAAGTGTGTGTTCTGGTGCCTCAATTGAGGTGGCTGGTGTGGCTAACGATGACGTTACATATACGATGGACAGCTGTCAATCAAAATGATTGACGGCAATCAATCAGACCCTAATCAATAGAAAAATCACAGTTCAACGAAACCTTGTTGCACATGCGTATATCACACCAATGTATGGTCAACAGGTGCTATAAACTTAATCCCATTACATTTGCGCGACTTCAAATCAGTTGACTTTTAGGCATCGAAGCTCACGTCAGGTTGACCGCAAAAATGCAAAGGTTCTACAGCTTATCATGCTTGCTACACGGTGTCTCATCAATGGAGAAAATGATTTCACTAGCTCACAACTATCAAGCGCAACTTGCCTTCATCATGTTAAGACAGACACGTACCTTTATTTATTGTCATCGTCGTTCATTCGTGTCCCCTTCTAGCAGAGATTAAATGCAATGTAGCATTATAGCGACCTCGCTTTCAAGACCTCGCAAGCGTTTTTAAAAGCTTCCTGGTCGGCGAGGTCTGCTTCACGCGTGAAACTTGCCTCGCGCTCAAGCACTCAGCTCCCTTCGAGACATACCTCGCCATGAAACTTACCTCGGGGAACCAGAGCCTCAAGATAGTATTTAGTACTGGTACCCCAACAGGACACGTAAGTGTATGCCTGAAGGCAGGATGATCATTAGACCCATGGCAGGGTTCAAAAATGATAAAATTCATCAAATATATAATGATAGCTAATAAAGACAAGCAAGTGTTGGGCTTGCAAAAAATAGCCATATATATATATATATATATATATATATATATATATATATATATATATATATATATATATATATATATATATATATATGTATATGTATGTATATATACATATACATATGTGTGTGTGTGTTATACTTTATATATTATACATAATGTTCCGCAAACACTAAGGGCAACAGCATTCTAGTCGGCAAAAAACGGCAGTGGGAACCAGGTAATATAAGCTCTCAACTGCGCATGCTCAGGAAGCTAGGTACTTTTCACGCGTGAAAAGTATCTCGCGCTCAAGACAGAAGAGCGAGGTCTGGATCACGGCTTGGGAGATGAAGTACAGCGCATCAAGCCTTCGAGGTGTCTGGAAGCAGTAGATGTGTGAAAGCTAGCTCGCTTTTACAGGCGAGGTTTCGGTCACGCAGCAGCAATGCCCGTTTACAAATTGCATTGAAATGCTCGCAGCCACGCATCACTCCTTTGACAGCCACGGGCCACTCTCTGGCAGGCACGGTCCTCTCATTACACAGCCAGGGGCCACTCTTTTGACCGTCGGGGTCACTCTCTTGGCAGGTGGGAACTATTCTTTGGCAGCCACAGGCCACTCCTTTGGCAGCTGTGGGCCACTCTGCAAGTACTTGAGAAAAAGAAAAAGTGAAGCCAGAATCATGTCGCAATGTACGGGAACCTGTCCAATACTGCAAACAATAACGGGAAACAATTACAGGCTATATGTGCCATAGCTTTAAACCTGTACGGTGGTCTGCCTATGAGTGAAAGCTACATGTAAAAGTTGAAAAGACATAGAGACATCATATTGATATTTTCAGACGAGAAAGTCCGCATCAAAAAGGAAAGAGAGGTTCTACAGTAATAACACTTCTACTGGTCACAGTGACATCCACCTTGCATAGCATTGCAACATGAATCGAGTCCAGAAAGATGGACTAGTACCCTGAATTTGGCTCTAAATATACACCATCCCATCATTCCTAAGGCATGTTTCAAACTGCCTCATTCCCACAGAATCAAAATACTCGGCAGGACCTTGGGTGGGAAGTTTGACAGGCCTATCTCTAGGGTCCATGTTGAAGTTTCTGTTGGATGTGTAGGGGTACTTGGTCTGCTGCGTATACTCCGCCATGACACATAAACACAAGTTGCTGCATGGACACAATTAATTGAGTCGCATTCATTTGTGACACGGCAATACTTGGCAATCTCCACTGTTGCAGGAAACTTTGTGTACGGGACAGCTATTACTGATTGCAGGAAAGGTACAATGACTCTGTTTTCCATGGCCAAAAAAAAAGGTAAAACTTACGCGTGCTAGTTTTGATCTCCAGTGCAGATCATCTTTGGACTATGCCACTAGATGGCGTGCAGCACACAGGTGATTTTGATGGAGCGCCCCCCCCCCCCCCCCCCCTGTCTGTATTGCAGAGATGACCCTGTCCCAGACGGTACCCAGTTCGTATGCTCCCTCGTCCCGGTTCATAGTGTTCTTGGTCATTTTGATGTTAATACTTTTTTAATTTGTCTTCTTAGACGGTTGTCCTATCAGTCCACTATCTTGACGTTACTCCTATTAATGCCATGGTATTCTAGGCTGATATGACCTGTTATTGCCGATTTATTGTAGCTGGAAGCTAAAGATATTCTTTGTGACCTCATGGCAATGTTCTTGGTTACCTGTTGTACCTCCTTTTTTGTACTCAATCACACGTATTTCCAGTTTTTGGCCTCTTTCCCCTATGTAGCTCTTGTTGCCGTTCTGCCAGTCTATTTTACATTTCTTTAGGTCTTCTTCCCAGTCCTTGGGATGCATGAGGATGTTGCATAGTGCGATATGTTGTTTTACTGCTGTCGCGATGTTGTGCTTGAAAATGGAATCATTGTACCGTTTATAAAATTTCAGGCTTTACGAACGTATTTAGAGATTCCAGAAAAGGTTCAGCAAACTTCAATTTGAGACGCGCATTGCTCTCTTTAACTTTAAAATTCAGCTGTAGATCACGTTGCTGACTCAAATCAGAGATGTAAAAACAGAATCTGTGTTTAAAATTGCCCCAACTTATGATGCTGTCATAGGAAGGAGACTGGCTGGTGCCGATCCCAATCACAAAGGCTATGTAGGTATCCACATAAATGACATAAATTGTAAAAATATTCTTATGTAAGTTGTTTTGGTTTTTTCTTCGCAACAGGAAATAAGTATTTGTACGTTTGGACGAATAAAGATATGATGATGATAATAATAATAATATTAAAGGTAAGTGTCTGTCATTACATGATGAAAGCATGATAGGTGTGATCTGGTCAAATCTCATTTTTTTTCTCCATTGATTGGATACCATGTAGCTTGCATGTTAGCCTGTGAAACCTGTGCAGTTTTTGCAGTCTACCCGATGTGAACACTTTCATGTCTAAAAGTTAACTGATTTATCATGTAGGTTTTTTCCCAGACACGTTGAAGTCATGCGGGTGCAATGAGGTTGTTAACATAGACAGACCTGAAAGAGAAGTTAGCCCAAAATAGAACTCTGGGGTCCCCCAAGTTCAATAGGTGGCCATGAGGAAGACAGGCCATGAATGATCACTTGTAGGAAACGATTTGAGACATTACTTTCAATCCATGCTACAAGTTTGTCTGTAGTGCAGAGTTGTCGAAGTTTGAAAAAAGGTCACTACGCCACACCTTATCAAAAGCTTTAGGACTATCATTCTGGGTTCTTTGGACTGCTCTAGGCCATTGTAAATACTGTGATGTACACAAGCTGATTGATAATAGAGGCATTGCCATTGAAACCAGAGATTTTCGACTTGAGAAGATTAATTTTATATTCAGTATTCATAGAGTGTGTTAAAGACCAGTCGTTCAAACACCTTAGAAATATCACAGAGTAAAGTGAGACGACAGTTGCTTTTAATATTTCTGTTAGACTTTTTTAAAACAGGGCATACACTGGATCTCTTCAAAGCATCGGTAAAATAAGAAAGACTAAGAGAAAGTTGAAAGATCATTGTGAATGGTTTACAAATCGAGTCTGTTGTGTTCTTCAGTAAGACATTCCCAACATTGTCTGGGCCAGATGCAGAGAAAAGGCTACAGGAAGATAAGACTTTCTTAACACCGCCTTCGTTAAAAGTAACATGCTGTAAGCGTGCCTCAGTTAGGAATGTAAAGTCAGGCAGAGGTGGAACATCGGCATCAGGATATGTTTTACACTGACCAACGAAATTTAAGTTTAAAATTTCGCTTTTGTCACTAATACATGTTACAATCTTGTTATCGTTAACGCTAGGAGGTATATCTTGAGGTATTTTGCATCCCACAAAAGACTTTTACAAGGTCCATAATGGTTTAGGATTGATGATGTCTTTTTCATCTAGTCCCAGCTGCAAGGATACCAGTACGAGGAGACTGATATTTTAATGAAGTAGGCAAATTTTTTGTGATATTTTTAGTAAAATTGAAAGAACCTATCAATCTTAAGGTACAGGTCGTAGTTATGGGGCAAGGTTTGTGATAAGCACGTTTGAAGCGTTTCCATGAACGATTATTACGGCAGATATGTTTTTAATGTCTGAAGTTATCCAAGGTTTGTCCTTTGAGGGAATGGTAGCTTCCCTAAAGGGAACAAAGTCCTTTGCAGTAGATAGGCAAAAAGATTTGACCAGTTCGATACAGCACTATCAATATAATGGAAAACATGATGAGCAATGTTCCAAGGGGCTGTAGACAGCACAGCATTGAGGTCACACAAATAAGCTTGCTTGAAGTTCCCTACTGATCCTTTGAAACATTTGTCCTTGTGAAGGGAAAGGGGGTAATTACAAAATACACACTGGTCAGAATTTGAGATTGGGGCAAGGGTGCCAGAGTCCACGACAAGTCCTGCAATATCAGTAATGATGACATCTAGTAAGTAATTAGAGAGTTCTTTCATTATATATTGGGTTTATCTGTATGTTGGACGAGATTGTGTTGATTTACAAGGTTAGCAAGAGACAAACGGCGATGGATGTGCTAATGTTTGGAGTACCAGTCAAAACACCTGTCATTGAAATCGCCAACAACTATTAAGATATGAGGAATTCTTTCAATGGTGGTGGATAAAGAGTTGGCCAATGACCTCAGAAAAGCGTCGCAGATTTCTGCAGACTGGCCAGGTGGACAATAGTAATTACCAAACACCCTCCGGCGCTGGATCCAGACGAATTTAGAATCTGGGCTTTCAAAACTTCAGTTGGTTGCTTGCCTTTAGAGTGGAGCCAGGGTTAGGGTGAACATCAATGGATGATTAAAAAAGCGTAGAGGAATAATAGAATTTGTTTAAGACAGGAAAAGCCACCGAGGAGCATGTGTGCAAGAAGTCCAGCAAGGAAAAGGTGCATCTATTCTGGTTACTGACATGTGGACCTTAAAGGGAGTGTCCCTTGAAGGAAATATATTTATTCAAGAAAAGACCAATGGTCATTCGGTATTGTTCAATGCTGACGCCCGCTGATTACAAAACAGTGGAAAAGTGAAAAATTACAATATACGAGTGTTTTTAGTGATGTGATATGAAGCACATCCATTCCAGCAAAATCGATAGATGGTGTTAGGAAGCACTCATCATCATAGAATAGTTTCCTTTTCCATATATACAAAAGAAAAAAACCCACTGAACACAAACAAATTGGGCTGAGAGAAGGAAAAGTAAAATGACGTAGTATGCATATAATTTGACAAACAGAAAAACAAAAATGAAAAACACGTTTATAGCAAAAAATAAATTGAACAATATAGGTACCAAGGTATGGACCATGTATGGAAGTTATACTGGTTTACAATCTATTTGGAATCGAAATATATTGAAATATATGCAACATTTGCAAGACTACATGAAGTAAAGGTCATAATACCAATATTTATCCCATGTATGTGTAGTCCAGAGTAACCACGGATGCGCCGTTCTGCACCATGTAGAATCTATTGCTGATCCACACGCCCATGTCGAACGATCGCGTACATGCCCTACTTTCGCGTTGACCACTTGCGTGCGCATCTAGGATGTTGATCTATCGTGTGCTGCAGTATTCGTCGTTGATTTCTGTTTCGACACAGCGCTATCGTTTTTTATGTGAAATGGTGGAGAATGCTCTAGACTACACATAAAAATAAAACGACACTCTTGCAATTACCTGGCCGTTAATTCTAGATGACACTCGCGTACCCCTGTAGCGGAAGGACTCGATGGCCGGCCTGTGGCGGGCTGCATCTCGTGTATCCTTCCGCTCCACGGGTACGCCCATGTCATGCAGAATTTACGGCCAGGCACTCACACTCACATAGTTTTATTATTATACTGGACGATTTGAAAGAACAGTATATATATATATATATATATATATATATATATATATATATATATATATATATATATATATATATATATATATATATATATATATATATATATATATATAACCGGCCGGATCTAGTCATGCTAATATTTTTTTCATATAAACGAAGTTAACATGAACATCCGCGAGTCGGACCGTTCACACTCTGACTCAAACATTTAGTCATGTTGTTAGCTTCAGCAAACATCTTGCACATTGGCAAGTGAGTGTGCTTTGATGTTCATTATAGTTTAGCAACGGAGCCACTGTTAACTTGGATGCCAAAAGCAAACATGGATAAAAAATATGTGACAACTTGGACGGTGAGCTACATACGGTCATGCATATTACATAACACGAGGCATGCATATTAATTTCCCGCCACAACTACATACCTGGCTGTCTCAATAACAGTAGTCTCGCCTGAGAGACACGGGACGCTGCCCTTGCAGGGAAGCGGGATATTACTAAAATTTTGGAAATGAAGAATACTTAGTACATACAGAAGGACCTTTATTCTTGTGGTCAATTTAATAAGCACTGAATGAATATAACTTTGCTATTTATAAACGTACTCTTATTTTGTGAGGCAGCGCTATCTAGCCCAGTTTGTTACAGTGATATGCCCGTGTGTCCTCTGTGATTGAGCCCTTGCTTTTTGGCGCAAATATATATGCATGTCTGGTATGGGGTTAACATCTAACAACTTAGTGTTGAACAGTGTTCACAAACAACCGGCGTAGCTGAGAAGTAGCGGACATTGATGTGACTTGTTCGAGGAAATTACTGAAAAGTACGATATACCGGTTACATAAGTATTTTGAATCAAAACCATATGCGACCTATGCAAAACTACATAAAGTAAAGATCGTAATATGATGCAAACATACACCGGATGTTTTTCAAAGTAACAAGAGTGCATATAAATACAACCTAGTTTATTGCAGTTTAAAAGTCGGATGTCATGGAACAGTGAGACTCTTAGCAGGCATATTGAGCACAAATCTGAATAAATCTGATTTCTATTTCCAAAGCAGCTAATCAAGCCATAATATTGGAACGCAAGTATCGACATTATATTTTTCATTCAGTGAAACCGTTTACGTTACATTGACGACCATTCAGCGGAGAAAGTTGACGGCTAGGCAGGGTACTAAGATATTATTATAAAAGTGCGTAACCTGTAAGACGTAAAGGGCTGCTCGTGGTTAATGTATGTACACTGCTGAAATGCTATGCCATACAATGTTATGCGATGCTATACATTTGTCAGCATGAAATTTAACGGTACAACCCACGTGTCTGACCCGCATCAGAATATTTGCACACTCATTTGAATACATGCGATTTTCCTTTGAAACATCAGAACGATACGACCATAATTGGCAGTCAACTACGAGAAAAATGCTCATCGGTAGATACAAGCATTTTGCTCTAGGATCTGTGATTTAAGCTTTGACATACAAACCGTGGGCCAGAGAAAAATAAAATAACGAACAGATAACCAGTGAACATGTTAGTTTATCAGTAAATAAAATAGTATATAATCATGATGATACTAATGATGAAGACGACGACGACGATGATGATGATGATGATGGTTGCTGACCCGAAACTTTTATCAAAGAAGTGCATCCCTATGCAAGTCTCCGCTTTTATTAGTTACATAGGTGCACAAACTTTAGACACTCAACTTGTATATTACAAAAAACATTAGTTCATTATACGGTAATTATGTCTATGTGCCAACACAGACATACTGTTTTTCTAGGAATTCTTTCTTTCTTTCTTTCTTTCTTTCTTTCTTTCTTTCTTTCTTTCTTTCTTTCTTTCTTTCTTTCTTTCTTTTTCGTTCTTTCTTTACAGGCAAATTTGTCCGACATTTCATTTGAAAAGTATTACACGTAGAAACTCCAAACTTTGCACAATTATACTTCTATGGATGAAGTCTGGCCTTTTTATAATGAGAGGTCATGCTTTTCAAAATTATGCAAATGAGGGCTAATTAAATCTTTAAATCTTCAATATCTTATGTACTATAGTAGATGTGGTTCCGAGTGTGTAGGAGTTCGGTCATAGAAAGGCAAAGGTCATCTCAAATGTCAAGGTCATGTCAAGGTCAAAGGTCAATTTTAAGCCAAAATGTCATTTTTGAGCTCAAGGTTCACTTCAGGTAGAGGTCATCTCAAGGTCAAAGGTCATTTCAAGGTCAGAGGCCAATTTCGGTAGTGGCTTTCTTCTAGCCATTACTTGGTCAAATTGTATCCAATTTTGATCATGTTCGGCTCAATTTATAGCTATTGTACATTGCACATTTTTTAAACTTACATGTGACCTCTAAAGTTCAAAGGTCAAGGTCATTTGGACCTTTGAAAGTTTCATCCAGTCATAACTTGGTCAATTTTCATCCAATTTGGTTCATGTTGGACTCAAATTGTAGGTATTGCAACACTGTACATTTTCATAAGAACATGTCACCTTAAAAGGGCAAAGATCAAGGTCATTTGGCCCTTTGAAAGTTTCATCTTGTCATAACTTGGTCAATTTTCATCCAATTTGGTTCATGTTGGGCTTAAATTGTGGGTATTTTAACACTGTGCACTTTACATGTGACCTGTAAAGTTCAAAGGTCAAAGGTCATTTGGACTTTGATATTTGCATCCAGCCATAAGCTTAATGTGATGTGAAGTACCAAAGGATAAAAGTTGTAGCATTTAATATTTACAATTTTTGAAGGCACACAGACATATTTGCTTTGAAGCAAATCTTCTTTTTTAGTTATAATTTCTGTTTTCTTTTGATGTGTATTTGTCAATGGATACCATTGAGTCGGCGCTAACGACATGAGGTTTGTATTCATTGTGTGTATCATATATACACCTACAGTCTGTTTACTTTAAATTGGTAAGGGCATGAATTTCTAAGTAGTTCCGCCCTCCAGTAAAGAGGCCTGGAAGTAGTGCCAAGAGTGACACACAACAGTCATCATGTGGCAAATAAGTCGGGCTGGATCAAGTTTACCAAGTCTTATTGAAGTCTCACATGCTGTCTTTAAGACAGTACGTGGAACTCGATTTTGTCGTTCAAAATACCCCTTTCAGCAACAGTAATCATTATCAGACAGAAACGTAAGCAAACCGATTTACAGTTGCTTTGTGATTGCATTTTCACTCGCCTTCCGAAATCTGAGTGAACAAACTGTAGTGCGGCCCTGTGTTTTAGTTTCAGTTTAGTTTAAACATATTTATTTTCATTGGATTACCCAATAGTACAGAATATAACTAATGTAGGGGTTCTCCAAACACGGAGACGCACAAAATGATATATACTACACGCATAGGACAATACAATGTATAAACATGTGACTATGCACTCATGACATGCTGTAATACAATTAAACAACAAACTCAATATTTAATATTGGTTTAAACATATTTTTATTTCAAAAGAAAGCAACTGGAAAACAGGGCGCAGCCCTATATAGATTCCTCTTGCACATGGAGAGGTAGAGAGAAAAGACTGGATAACCACATCAGACCGGTCAGTGTTAAGTTATACGTCACGTTTCAAAGACCGATAGAGTGGCACTGCTACACAAGCTTGAGTAAATGTAACAAGACAAGACGCCACGATAGGGAAAGATGGTTGAACTACGTCCTCGTTTATCAAGTATATCCCCAGCAAATTAATAAGCACATAGCTAATTAATTATGTAGCAACCTATGTGACTGCTCCCAGTCTGCCTGTTGTTTTGATATAGTTATGTACAGCGTCGAAGATTATTTCATTCTGTTGTAAAGTACACCTTTTGAAGCCAAAAAGTAAAGTTTCAGTTGTGAAGGGTGCAAAAGGAATAATTTTGCTGCGTAATGTGTTTCCTTGATTGATATAAAAACGACATTCACAAAAGTAGTGGATGCATCTTCATTAAAATTACCGCAGGCACACCTGGGAGAATCTGCAAGACCCTTTTTGAATAAATCAGATTTCAAACTGCTGCATCCCATGCGCAGACGCGCATGGAACACAGCAAGTCGTCTCTTGCCCCTGTAAAACAGTTTATTGACACATTCAGTTCCCTGATTTAAGTTTTTCTTGAATTCTGCAAGGTCTTCCGAGTTACAGACTTCAGTGGGTAAACTGTTCCACAGTCGAACAGCAGATGGGAGAAAGGAAGAGTCAAATAAATTCGTTCGTGATCTAATATGGGACAATCTCGAACCTGAGCTGATGTTGTACCTGTTTCTGTCACTAACAGAGCCAGGAATAAGATTTTGTAGATATGGGGGTGTGTCACCGTTTATCATTATCATCGGCATCCTCAACACAGGGAGCGACTGAAGGGGAGATTAGAGCCTGCTGGGCACGGCCGAAGCACCCTGGCTGCAAACTGTGGAGCCGCCAATGCGCCCAGCAGCTCGGATGTCCCTTCCAGCCTTGTCATTGTCGACTCACCTGTGGAGTGTTTACCCATATGTGGGAGCATTATAAATGTATTCTTACAGACCTGTTGAATGAACTAATGATCTGAATTATAAATATGCAAATGAGACACGATAGAGAACATGGTAGTGTCAAAGGTACATACCGACCCCCCCCCCCCTCATATTTCAGGGGCATACATTACAAAATGTTAATAGTCGTAAACACATCGGAATCATCTTGCGGTCTGATCTAAAATGGTCTGACCATATTAAAGACATCATCCACAAGTCTGAAAAGCTCTTAAACATAATGAAAAGTCTAACCTATCGGCTAGACCGTCTAACTCTCGAGACTATATATTTATCACTTATTAGACCCATACTGAAATATGGAAGTCCTGTCTGGGGTGGATGCACCCCTGGGGATGCTGATAGACTTGAGGCAGTCCAGCTTGCTGCCGCTCGTGTAGTTACCGGAGCTTTTGCTGGTACACCAAATGCTAGACTGTACGAAGAACATGGCTGGGAGACTCGAGCTAAGCGCAGGGAAAATTCAAAATTGATAATAATGTACAAAATAGTGAATAACTTATTTCCCAATACCTTACGTTCTGTAATTCCTGCTGTTGACAATCCTGCAACACCTACTTATAACACTCACCAAGGACCTAATTTACCTCATTTCAGAGCCCGAATAGATCTATATAATAATTCCTTCTTTCCATCTACTGTTAGACTATGGAACGAGCTTTGGTGTGAAATAAGAAATTCAGAGTCCCTGCCAATTTTCAAATCAAATCTACGAAAGGTACATCCTCAAAGGTCTATATCTCCATTTCTTGCGAATCAAGGACACAGATTTATTTCAATTCTTCATGCTTGCTTACGACTCGGCAGCAGCCAGCTGAATTCGCACTTATTTAAAATAGGAATGAAGCAAACTCCCAGTTGTAGATGTGGTGTTCCCATTGAAGACGCTTGGCACTTTTTCTTTGAGTGCAGATTGTATTTAACTGCGTGATCCACCTTACATTTGATAATCTTAAGATATGCCCCCTTCACTCTTAAAACTGTATTATATGGATCTGATGGTTGTACTATAGATGAAAATATTCAAATATTCTCAGCAGTCCACGACTATATTAAAGCTACAGCACGATTATCTCCAGCATGTATAGGATAAATTTGAATCATCGCAATTATCTATAAATATTGTAAGGTGTAAAACAAAAAGGTGCAGTTATTATGTTAATCAGATGCCCCTCTATCTGTCCTTCGTCTAATGTGTTTGTCCTTCTTGATCATGTGCGACGCATAGCCAGTCAGGTACACCAAATTCGAGGACCTGACTGACTAAGTGTCCCCTGTGCGTTTTGTTTTGTCCTGTGTGCATGTCGTCTCTTCAGAGCGAGAGGGATTGATATCGGGCTTGGCCCTCTTTTCCAATCGCTAAATGAAAATATTGCTCCATCTATTGTATCCATATTTAAAAATAAAATACGTTTAAACCAAAGGTACATACATTGAATATATAAATACACTGCAATGGTATATGATGATTTCATGTACATATGGGATAAGATACTACCCTGTTACAATATGAATTGGCGTATTTCAACAATAAAATTTTGCATTGCTCTGAAAATTTCTGTATTGCATTCTTAAGAAAGTTCTTTACTCCCGAATAATAAGATACTACACAGTCTGTAACTTGCAACATGCATGGTAAGGTTTGGATTAACACCAGGGGCTAACAAAGCAGTGATGGCAAGCAGGAGCTTTTCTTTGCTGGACATATTTAGGGCAGTAGAGACAAAAGTGTTTAAAATCCTCAGTTGGATGGAAGCAGGTACAAGGGGGCTGTTTAATGATATATACTCTACGGAGATTGGAATTGAGTCTTGAGAATCCTAAGCGTAACTGGGTATGACAGATACTAGCAAATCGCTGACCATGGGAGTAGAAATCCGAAGCAATGTCGGCCGCTAGCAGAGTGGCTTTGAGCTTCGACTTACAGATCTGAAGGGAAGGTGAGTTGTGGATATTAGTGGGGAGATTATTCCAAAGTTTGGTGGCATCAGGGAGAAAGGAATTTTCAAACCGTTGGGTTCGGCATTTATGAGGCGAAGGTTGCTGATAGGCCTATGGCGGAGCGTACAATCAGCAATTGCGGCGGGGCAAAGTGTATGGTTGGATAGATAGGATTAGGAAGGAGTTAAGTTAAAATACATTTTATAGAAAAGGACTAATTTGAAATATTTGTGTCTACTGGCTAGTTTAGGCCAACCAAGTTCATCTAAGAGTTCGTTATGAATTGTGTGCCTTAGTGCGCCAGTGCATATTTTAGCTGCCCAGTACTGATTCGACTCAAGTAAATTGTTACGAGGTGGCTTTACCTAGCACGTCTTGTGCCAACCTGGCCCTCAATAACAGAAAGAAAATAAAAACGCTACACTTTTACTGCCGTGAACAGAACACAAAGACAAAGCTTTTTGTTCAAATATATATTGACTCACATTTTACACAAAAAAACCCCACAGCACGATGGAAACTGGCAGTTCATCTATAATGTCCGTACACAAAGTGCTTGGCCGGGTCTGGTGTCCTGGCTTGTCCAATCGACCTCCGAGCTGCAACTCAGAATCAAAGGGCAGTATCAGAAAAATGAAATAAAACCTAGAACATTATCTTGTAATTTTGTAAAGACCCGTTTTACATGGTCAGACCCAAACTGTGGTTTTAGTTTTTTCAATTTTCTGGTCTTATCAATTGCCAAAAATAAGACCTATTAATTTACAGGATTTGTTGTGCAATCTCACGACAAACACTTTACAAATATCACACAAAACACCACATTGGAGAGCTAACAAAGCTCTGAAAAATATATATACGCTGGTTTCCTCTTCAAAACTGGCTATCTTAATGCCTACATCATTTAACCAGTGAACCGCACAACATTCACTGATACCAAATTGGAGCACACAAGTGCTTCAAAAAAATGGATTAACTCGAAGCCTTCCTTACTGAATTGGGGAAACACACAAGATTCCCAGAACAAAATAAACTGGAGCACACAAGTTCTCAACTAATCAATACTTACTTTGAATGCCTGGATGCAGCAGTAACGCTACCAATAATTTAATATACGACCCGTTCACTATGCGCACGGATCAGACATTCGGATGTCTGACCCCAAACAGCAGTACACAGCCCTTTTTATTTGGGAGAGAAGGACTAATCCCGTCCCCACTGTGATCGCCTTTCACTCACTGAACCCAACAGTAAACCAATCAAAACCAAGCAAGATCGGCGATCACTCAACACTTCCTGGCATGCTGACACTTGGCATTTTAACTGTTTAAAGTTCAAAATGTGATTGCTGTAGCTTAATTCCGCAGCCACAATATACATTTTATACAACAAATTTAACTTTATGGTTTTAAACTTCACCACATAACATACCTCCCCTCAGAAAAAATAATGAAAGTTCATATTGATGAACTTTCAGCAAGTCTAATGACTAATCAATGATGATTTTCCTGTCATTGACCTACAGCGCCAAAACACAGTTCAGCAGTTTGAGGCAACCACCCACTAGGCTAACCTGTCATTCTAAATGGGGCATACTGAGTAACTGTGCGTGCAAAGTAAAAAAAAAAAAAGCCTCATAAGAGGAGCATCCACCTTTTCATCTTCAGGGAGACTCTGAAGCAAGAAAAGCACACTTAACGAAGCCATGTTAGTGTAAAGAATAGAGTGAAACTAACCTATCACTCTTTTACCTATGACACCTATTTAGTTTTGGGTGGTACTCTCAATATTTTATGAATCATCACAATGTCTGCTGAGATAATCAGATATGATATTTTCACTTCCTCTGATGTGACTTATTTCCAGGTTGTATTCCTGTAAAAATAAGCTCCACCTGGTGAGTCTTTGATTCTTGTTTTTGAATCTATGCAAGTATTTAATTGGGTTATGGGCTGAAAATACCTACACAGGGAAACAACCTGCAGACCTGTAAATCTCAAAATGCTGTACAGACAAAATCAAAGCCAGTGCTTCTTTCTCTACAGTTGAGTAGTTTCTTTGATGCTTGTTCAGCTTCTTTGAAAAATATGCTATTGGGTGATCAACCTGACCTTGACCCAACTGCGAGATCCACGAACCGACCCCTACATCACAAGCATCTACAAATAATCTGAACTGTTTACTGTAATCTGGTACAGCTAGCACTGGAGCCTGCATCAATAATTGTTTCAAAGCATCAAATGACTCCTGACATTCTTCAGTCCATTTAAACTTTACACCCTTGCACAACATATCAGTCAAAGGAGCTGACACTTCTGCAAAGTTTTGGCAAAACTTCCTGTAGTAACCTATAACTCCCAAAAACTGCATAATATGCTTCTTGCATGTAGGTACTGCAAACTGTTCAATGGCCTTGACCTTTGCATCCTTGGGAACTATCTGTCCTTGACCAACAGTATAACCCAAATATGTCACTCTTGCATGACCAATGTCACTTTTGACCAAATTGACTGTCAACTTAGCTTCTCTCAATCGATGCAAAAATTCTCTTGTTCTGGTCATATGATCGTCCCAATTGTCAGACACCAGCCCAACGTCATCAATAAAAACAGCACAATACTCCAGTCCATCTATGACTTTGTTCATAAGCCTCATAAAGACAGACGGTGCGTTTTTGAGGCCAAAGGCCATGACCTTGCACTGATACAGGTTATTAGGAGTAACAAAAGCTGTATATTGTTCAGATTTTTCAGTCAAAGTAACTTGCCAGTACCCTTTGAGGAGGTCCCACTTAGATATGAACTTGGCATTTCCAATTCTATCAATACAGTCCTCAACTCTGGGTACGGGATAACACTCTGTGACTGTGAGTGCATTCAACTTCCTGAAGTCAATACACATTCTATATGTAGAATCAGGTTTTGGTACAAGAATAACAGGACTACTCCATGGCGAGTCACTGACCTCAATGAGATCATTGTCCAACATGTATTGGACTTCCTCTTTTAAAGCTGCTGCTTTAATAGGGTTCAACCTGTATGGATGCTGTTTTACTGGAACAGCCCCATCTTGCAAAATGATCTCCTGTTCCAAAAGATCAGTCCTACCTGGCACATCCGAGAACAAATCTGAATTTTCAGCTATTAAAGCTTTCATATCCTGTCTCTGGGTTTCTGTTAAATGACTCAACTTCTCATCTAACTTCTTTAACACTTCAGAATTTTTCATAGGTTGAGGTGATGTTTGTTCTATATACTCTGAAACAGGATCTACATCCTTTTCATCTACAATCTGTGAACCATCTACCTGTACACAAAGCACTGTAGCTTCCCTGTCAAAGTATGGTTTGATCATATTTACGTGACAAACCCATTTGCTTCTTCTTTTGTCTGGTGTATTTATTACATAGTCCACAAAATTTAACCTACTGTGTATGGTGTAAGGCCCTGTAAACTTTGCTTGTAATGGATTACCAGGGATGGGTAGCAAAACAAAGACTTTGTCACCAGGGGAATATGACCTCTCCCTAGAGTTTTTGTCATACCATGACTTCATGTTCTGTTGTGCATGTGACAGGTTTTCTTTGGCCACCTTGCACACCTCCTGTAATCTGTTCTTGAATTCTGACACATACTTCAACATACTTAAATTGTTTCCATCATCAGGAGCTACACAGCCCTTCTTATTTGGGAGAGAAGGCCTAATCCTGTCCCCACTGTGATCACCTTTCACTCACTGAACCCAACAGTAAGCCAATCAAAACCAAGCAAGATCGGCGATCACTCAACACTTCCTGGCATGCTGACACTTGGCATTTTAACTGTTTAAAGTTCAAAATGTGCTTGCTGCAGCTTAATTCCACAGCCACAACATACATTTTATATAACAAATTTAACTTTATGGTTTTAAACTTCACCACATAACAAAATCACTCAGACCTTTCCCACAATTATCAAAGGTAACACAACCGTATTCAAGAATTGGCCCACCCATTGAAAAAGATAATCTTTCCAATGTTTGTAGGGATAGCTAAAATTTGAATCCATGAAGAAATTCTATGCGCTGGGTGGCTTTGTTTGTGATGCATGTGACATGGACTCACGGGAAAGATTATTGGCTAGAGTAATTCCATGGTGAGTATGGATGTCTTCCTCTGGTATGGCGGTACCACCTAGGAGGACAGGGGGATGATGAGGTTTATTGATTTTGGCCGAGAAAATAACTGAAATGGATTTTATGGCATTAAAAACCATGCACCATAATTTACCCCAGTAGTAGACAATTGAAAGATTTGTGTTCAAGTGGTGTGCTGAGCTGGTAGGGTTTTGAACTATCTCAAGTATGCTAGTGTCGGCGGCGAAAATGCGGACATCATAGGTCAAATCATCTACAATATCATTTATACACAAGAAATAATAAGAAACACAGAATTAATCCCTGAGGTACGCCGACCTGAACAGAAAGCCAAGAGGTTTGCCCGTGGAAAATAACACCTTGACAGCGATTTGAGAGGTAACTGTTTATCGACCTACGAAGTCCTTCAGATAACCTCAGCTGTCGCAGTTTAAAGAGCCACACTTTGTCAAAGGCTTTCGATATATCTCAGAATACCATCCTGGCCCCCTTGGAATTTTCAAGCCTATTGTAGATATGTGGAGAATACTTATTAGTTGGTAGTAGTTGAATCAGCTTTAAACCCAGAGTTCTTATCAGTTAGTAGATTGTTGCCTGTTAGATATTCATAACAAAAAATTAGAGACCAGTCGCTCGAAAATTTTAGATACGTTACACAGCAAGGAAATTGGACGATAGTTACTCTTGATTTGTTTATTCAATATTTTAAACACAGGGCAATTATTAGAGCGTTTCAAAGAATCGGGAAATTGGGAGACACTGAGAGGCAGGTTGAAAATTTTTGTCAAGGGCTTGGAGATGGAGTCAGCAGTATTTCAGGAAAGTATTGCCTATATTGTCGGGGACTGATGCAGAAGTTAATCTTAATGATAGTACAGCTTTCCTGACACTTAATTCATTGAGTGTGAAATCACTCATGCATGCCTCAGTACAATAAGTAAAGTTTGGCAGGGGAGGTGCATCATCATCGGCATGAGTAAGGCATTGACTAGCGAAGTCAGTATTAAATACGTCACACTTTTCGGTAATCCTAGAGATAATTTTACTTTCTTCAATAATAGGAGGTATGTCTTCATGGATTTTTCATCCAAATAAGGACTTGGAGAAGTTCCACCATTGTTTGGGATTCATATTTTTCTCAGCTAATTGTGTACGTAGTTTAGAAAAGTAGGAGTTTATTGAGACTTTTATTGCGTTGACAACCTCATTGTGTCGCATTTTGTAATACTGATAGAACCTGTCAATGTTGACACAGGTATCAAGAGTCAAAGGGTGAGGAGTTTTAATTAATTTTTTGAAGCGTTTCCACAACTACGATGATGTGATACACGGTGTATCCTTTGCCCTAATGGTAACTTCTTTGTATGGGATAAACTCTTTGTTAGGTTTTATAAAAAGGTCAGACCAGTAAGACACCACATCATCAACGGAATGGAAGACGTTAAGGCAGTGTTCGTATTGTAAACATATTCATTTCAAAAACTGGATAACCTAATAGTTACATAGCAACTAATCAGGAGGATTTCGAGTACATAAATGACGCACTTGGTATTTACACGACGCACAGGACATCACAAGATCCTGTTTGTTCACAGAATAATACGATACTATACAGCAAGTGTAACCATAATCAGTGAATGAAGCGTCTTGATTCCGTTATATATAATTGCACTGCAGAAAAAATTATAACTTTCAGTTCATTCGTAAGATCTGTACTGCCATTGAACATAATTTCTAATAGTGTATCTGGGACAAGCTGAATCAATAGACTTGGCTTAACACCTGGAGCAAGCACGTTAACAACAGCTCTCATAAGTTTACTCCTTTGAGGATTGTAAAGCGGGCAGTGAAAAAAGAAGTGGAAAGAATCCTCCAATGGGTGACTACATGAACAGGCTGCAGATGGGACAATATTTATGTCAACCAAATGTGAGTTTAACTTTGACTTACCCAGGCGCAGCTGGGTCTGTACAATATTGGTATAACGTTCGCCGTGTGAAAAATAAAGAGGAATTTCGTGTTGAAAGAAAAGTAGCTTTTTTAATTTCAATTTGAAGATAGAGAGAAAGGGTGAATTTCTTACAGCCGTCGGCAGGTCATTCCATTATCTAATGAAGGGAGAAAAGAGGGGTATAAACGGTCAGTTCTAAATTTAATTTGTTTCAGTTCAGCGGGATTTCTTAATGGATGGCGTGTTCAAACAAGCACATAATTTGGTATTAGCTCGTAAAGCTATGGGGGGGGGGAAAGCTTGTTCAGTATTTTGTACGAAAGTAATAATTCCTCCGGATATAAAGTGGCTTCCACCCAATTCCTGCCAGCAGGCGATCGCAGGAGGTAAATTTTACAGCTCCAGTACAAATTCTGGCAGCTTCGCACTGCAACCCTTCAAGCAAGTTAGACAGTTCTTGTGTGCAGTTATCGTACTCCAAGATGGGGCGAACCATAGTAAGATACAATTTCTCAAGGGTTTTCCTGGAGAGTTTAAACTTGAGTCACTTAAGGAGTGCAAGGCGTTTGCTAGGATTTGTAACAATGCGGTTAATATGAGAGTGCCATTTTAAGTTATGAGATAGTGTTGTGCCTAGGTGAGTATGGTTTGTGGTCTCAGGTATTGCGGAGTTTCCGAGATATAGTGTTGGGTGATTTACTTTTATCTGTTTACAAGTGAACAGGAGGGAGAGGGATTTTAGAGCATTAAACGAGACACGCCAAAGTCTGCCCAATTTTGAAGATGCCCAAGATTAGCATTCATACGAGTGCCTGATGCCTCGGGGTCATAAATTATTTCGAGAAAACTTGTATCATCGACAAAAAGTCTTGTGTCACATGTAATATCAATAATATAAACAAGGAACAAAAGGGGGCCGAGAATGGAGCCCTGAGGGACCCCAACCTCAACAGGTAACCATGAAGATGACTGACCGTGTGTAACAGTTCTGTGTTGACGATTATTTAGGTAACTTTCGACCCATTTGAGGACAAGGGGCTTTATGCCTAGTTGTTTTAGCTTGGACAAAAGGTCCTTGTGCCATACCCGGTCAAATGCTTTGCAGATGTCTAAGAAGACCATCCTTGCCTCTTTTTGGAGTTCAAGACCATTATATATTTTGTGTACAATTCTTACGAGTTGGTTAATGCTACAATCTTTAGAAGAAAAACAAGATTTTCGATCGGTCAATAGATTATTTCCCATTAAGTACTCGTACAGTGCATGAAATACGAGTCTCTCAAAACCTTTAGATACATTACATAGAAGGGAGATAGGAGGAAAATTTGGCTTTAGGTGCATATCTGATTTTTTTGAAAACTGGGCAAGTATTTGATTTCTTCCACTGGATCGGGAATTCACCTGATAAAAGAGACAAATTGAACAAACGATATACTACTAGCAGTGAGTTTAAGTAGGGGATTACTAATTCCGTCAGGACCAGTTGCGGAACTAACTCTCAAAGAGGACAGAATTTTGTAAACTTCATTCTCATTAGTTTCGAACTGATCTAGCCTTAAGTCAGTGCGGTACTGGAAAGTAGGAAGAGGGGGTGCATTTTTGTCCTCTGGGATTTTACACTGGTGTACAAATTACTGATTAGAAATTTAAGCCTTTTCTGTGTTGTTAGATATAAGTGTATCATATTCAACAAGATGTGGTATGATCGGATGGAGCTTGCAACCGAGAATAGATTTAGAAAGACTCTACCATTTCTTTACATTGATTTCTTTGCTGTTTAAATCCACATTTAAGTTTGAAAAATAAGATCGAATTGATTTTTTGTTTGCTGTAACAGAGATGTTCCGAAAAAGTTTATATAGTTGAAAAAGGCGTTCAGCCTGCGGAGAAAGATTACCATTATCTTTTTGTGCTGATTTCCTGTACCTTTTCCATGCACGGTTTCGGTTTCTGATGAGGAGGTTGTTATTTGCTATGACCAAAGGTTTGTTTTTAGGACGAATAAGAACAGTTTTGCATGGAATGAATTCCTTTGCGGTTTCTACAGGTAAGTTTGACCAATAGTTAACTTTTTTTCGAGAATATTAAACAAATTGAAACCTACCTCCTAAGGTGCATGCTGTAAGGCTTCGTTTAGTTCCACAGTATTGGCTCGCTTAAAGTCCCAAACAGTTCTGTGATATGCCTTATCATTGGGAAAAGTAATAGAAAAGGTACAAAAGATGACACAGTGATCGGAGTTAGAGATAGGGGGAAGACCGCCACTATTAATAAAGTAAACAGGAGCGTCTCTAATACAGAGATCTTGAATACTATTTAATTTTAAAAATTCAGTACATCTTGTGGGCTCATCTATAATTGGATATAAATTATTACGAGCAACCAAGTGTACAAGTTTGGCGCCCAATTTACTGTCGGTATGGTCCGAATCCCAGCGTTCGCAACAATTATTGACATTTTTGTTATAATAAGAATACGGGGGTTTAACTCCATAGCTTTGGTAGTGGAATCTGAAAGATTCTGAAGAAACATATCGGGCTCATTGGCCGATTGGCCCGGCCGACAATAGTAGGCGCCAACAAGGGCTAACCCTCGGTCAGTAGCTATTTCAACTCACACATTCACACTTAGCTGGTTTGAACCCCTGGCGTCAGGTACCGGGCAGAGAGTTTTTAATGTAAATGGCAACTCCACCTCCATGATTGTTACGGTCGTTACGTAAGGGAGGTTGAAATTCTAAAGATTCAATAATTGATAGGGAAAAGTCTCATCGAGCCACGTTTCAGATAATGAAATAATATCTAATTTTCAGATTGAGCAAGTAAGTTCAGTTCATCAAGTTTTCCATCTTTTTTAAGGCTACAAATGTTGGCGTGACAAAGTTTGATTTTCTTTAAAGTTTGGGGACCAGGATTTGGGTGAATATCTATGGCAGACTTTAAGAAGTAGGAAAGTGTCAACGATACGTATCTCAAGCATATAAATATATTGAAACGCCCTAGTACTCTGGCATTTTTGATGTTCTCTTGAACAGTAAACTCCTGACACCACTGTCACGCAACTCTGTATTGTGTAGCATACACACTTTCTTGCATTGATGAATCCAGATATTAAAGCTGCACAATAACAGTTCCAATGATTTATTTAGGGTAAGCATATACTCCTTGTATACAAGCGGGGGGGGGGGGGGTGTGAATATTCTCATATATATACAGTGCAGTATCCAGTTGAAATATGTAAATAACCTCCAATGCAGTCTCAATACTGTCCCAATGTCACTTTCCACAGAGCCAACTAACTAACTCTACTGCTGTACAACTGTTCTACCACTCTACCAATTCCACCACTCTGTCACTACATGTCCTTGGCAAGCTTGGTCTGTCCTTTATATAGGAGACTTTATTAGCGTCCGGCAACCTGCCGGACAGGAAGTAAACTGTACGGCAATATGCCGAAAGGAAGTGATGTCAAAGCCCCTTTGACTCAGGGCAATAAGCTTGCAACCAGTACAGGTTCACCATAGTGTCTGTGTGTAGGACCTATTACATAAGAGGTCACTGAACTTGTGCATATTTGCCCCAGCAATCTCATGTTACCAGACTGCCAGACAGAGTTTGTGGGGATTCTGTCCTAGTTTGGGTTCAGGGGATTGACCCTTTCCTTACTGGGGCCAATGAAACTTGTATTTCTCATGTTTTACAAAAAGTAAGGGGGGGTGGGTGGGTGTGCAAAGCTATTGCACAGGGGCATCTCACTGCCCCCCTCCAGTCCAAACCATGTCCTCATGGTTTAAAGGAAGCGTACACATAAACAAAATTACACAAACACGTAAAGTGGGTTGCTGTCCAGTTCGTTTTGGGTCACATAGTTCCAGCATGGAAGCAGGAAAAATCCAGGTAAATCCATAACTCAAACACAGTAGCACACATTATCCAGGGGTGGAAGGGTATACACATACCGTAAATAAAGTACTGGTTATCCAAATGAAATGCACCAAATCAGTCAGAACTTTGTTAAATCCGTAATTAAACTATATAGTACAATCCCAGCCTTGATTGCATCTGCACTGGCGTTGAGATATTGATAACATAATTGAGAGAAAACTTGACAAGAAAAGAAAAAGAAAAACCACGTGTACATGTCCTTCCTGGCTCAGGTGTTTCAATGCACCTTTCGTTGTATATTCATACTGGTATCAATGACCATCCCATTTGTTTTAGACTGGGCACACCATCCCTACAGTGGAGCCATTGTCCCATAAAACATAGAAGCTACTGTCCACTGCATGTTCGTTCATGTTTTATGTTCTGTAGAGAGTTAAGATGTGGTAGATCAGTTCACCATTAGCACTAACACAGCAAGTGCCTAATGAGCCTTCCTTCCTGGGCCCAATTTAAGTTCTGAACAGATCAAAAATCTGTAACTTGGTATCTGTTTGGGTGTTTTCTCCTCCTGGTACTTCTCCTAAAATGGGGGGATGGGCCTTCTTTCTCCCCTTCACTGAGTACATCCTGAAAATGAGGTAAACTGCCCTTGCCACTGTCTGTACCATTTACAGGCATTAACCCCTGCTTCTCCATTGTATTGTTCTGTACAGGTGTCGACCCCTTTTTGTTTGTTAACCCATCTTGTGTAGGCGTTAACCCCCTCCTGTCTGGAATACTGGGGGCTGCATCAACTTTAATTCTTGGTTTATTGGTCATTAAATCTTTACCTCCCATCCTTACCAAGTCATTTCCATAGGGGTTCACCACCTGCCCTTGCTGTTTTAACTGGTCCTTTACCCTGGTAATCCAGTTTGGCACATCATCAGCCAAATAAGGTTTTATCCTGTCATGATGAAGGACTTTCAGGGGCTTCTTTGGCCCCACTTGAAGCTCAAAGAGTAAGTCACTAATTTTTCTAGTGATCAAACATGGACCCTTTCACACATCAGTTTTTAACTTAGGGCTCTTTCCCACAGTCTTGGTTGTGTCGTGGTAATACACAAGGTCGCCTGCTTCATAGTTATTCTGCGTAATGCGTGTATCATTATCCCTCTTCTGTCTTTCCATGGCAGTTTGCAGATGGTCACAAACCATGTGGAATATTTTTGCCATTCTATCCCTCAAATTTGCCACATAGTCACTTTCAGGAGGCCTACTTTCATCCTTGTTGGCTGGTGGCCCACCCAGCAGCAGTTCAATGGGCAAGTATACCTCTCTGCCAAACATAAGCATGTTGGGGGACAGTTTAGTGCTTTCGTGCCTACAACTCCGGTAAGCAGCTGTGAGCAGGGGTAAATAGACGTCCCAATCACGCTGATGATCACTCACATAAATTGCAATCATATTCAACAGGGTGTGATTAAAGTGTTCAACCATCCCACTTGCGGCAGGATGGAATGGAGATGTTCTTGTCTTGTGTATCCCAAGAAGTCTACACAGTTCTGCAAATAAATTCGCCTCAAATTGTCTTCCCTGGTCAGATGTAATTGTCAGTGGTGGGCCTAGCAGGGCTATGAAATTGTCCACCAGTGTCCTGGCAACAGTTTCGGCCGTTTGATCTGGCATAGCGTAAGCACAGGTGAACTTTGTAAAATAATCTGCCACCACCAGAATATATTTGTTGCCTCTTGCGGTTTCAGGGAATGGGCCTGTTATGTCAATACCCACACGGTCCATAGGTGCCCCAACTACATAACCAGCCTGAGGAGCCTTTGGAGTCCTATTAGGCCTCTTTCTTGCCCCACATTTAGGACACTTTAGTATCCAGTTATGGACTGACTCTTTCATTTGGTACCAGTAAAAGCATCGTCGCAATTTGCTGAGAGTTTTCTTCTCCCCTAAATGTCCAGAGACCACTGCGTCATGCACAGCTCGCAACACTGTGGCCTGCAAGTCCTTCGGCACCAACAGTTGGAGGTAACATTCCATTTTATCACTAGATTCCCATCTACGATACAAAATTCCATCTATCACTTGCAACTGGTCCCACGACAACCACAAATTCCGCACAGTTAGGCTTTCTGCAGCCACTATATCTCTGGCTGGCCTGTCCCTAGATGCATCCAACCACTCCGCAACCTTCCGCAGGTCTGGGTCTGCATCCTGTAAATCCTTAATTTCCTGTGGAGTGTATCCACCTATCCACTCCACCATGCTTGACGGTACTCCAGCAGCGGTACAATTCCCTTCTGTACTCCTTTTGCCGCCAACTTTAAACACACTGAATGCAGCACGATTGTATATTGCAGCCTTAAGCACTATGCAAGCCAACAAACTCCAAAGGACAGATAGCAGTTGCATGCCACTCCTACTTGCGGTGATCAGCAGGGACTTCACAGATGAAAGTATCCAATTAAGTCCTGCTAGCACCAGGTGGAGCAAAATGGCCATTGTGGCCATGCCAACAACAGGTATCCTCGACTTTCCTTGAGTAATGCAAGCAGCTTTGCAAGACATAAAGCTCTGCTTGGATATCAATGGTACCACATCGTCAGTGTCAGCGAAGAACGACCACTGCTTGTGTTTTGTGGTGCACTGCTCGCATCCACCACATGGTAGTTCACTCAATATTGTAACTCCATCGTAACACTCACATTCATCTGGACTACACTGTACTCGACTCAGGCTGTCAGCATTTGAATGACGAGCCCCCGCATGATGCACTATGTCACAGTCATACTGCGATAATACTTCTATCCCCTTCCTAAGTTCTATATCTTCCGAACTAACGTTCATAAGCCTCAGCGGAATATCAGAGTCATTACAACTGGTATCAACCATAGTACTACCTACTAATATATCTGGGATGTCGAGTCCATTTGATAATGGCTCTACTATGCCACACTCCGTCTCCAGCGACTTTAAGTCAGAGGTACCACAGGTAATCCATTCACTATAAGCTAGCACAGTCGCATCCCTAGTCAAACTCACAGTGCGGGTTCCTGGCGAAGCACCACACAGATCTGTCACGACAGGTACTCCACCAAGCTGCAAGCTGCCATTCGCACTTAAGACAAAGTCATGAGCATAGAGAAAGTCCATCCCGAGTAGGCCATCCCCTCTTACCGGGCCTACCAGTGTGTCCCACTTGAACTCGTAACCACTAACTTCCATAAACAGTTGTGCCACTCCATCTGCAGCAACCAATCCACAGTCAGCCAGTTCTATCTTAATTGGAGTGGTTGGCTGCTTCAGATGGGGTCTCTTGGTCTCCCGAATGCTGTCATAAAGTTTTCTTGACACAACAGTAATCTCAGCTCCTGTGTCTACCAGTAGTTTTGCTTCAACACCATTTATAGTCACTGGCAGGAAGATTGAAATGCCTGCAGATCGAGCTTTTGGGACGGTATCGGCCAAAGTGTCTACTTTTGTCTGGACCAAACCTTGGCCGACAGGGCTGGTCCAGATTAGTTTCCCGTCTTGGTAGTACTTTCAGCACCCTCTACTGGTTGTAATAAAGGGCAATCACGCTGGTAATGTCCTTTCTCATGGCAGTTAAAACATTCTATGTTGCACTTATCAACACGTTGGGACTGACGATTTGCTTGAGGGGCATTCCTTGTGTGAACTTTTCTACTGTCCAGGATCAGAGACTCCAGATGCTTAAACTTTTTTTCAACAGTGGTGGAAATATCATCCCCCAGCTGTCTCAGTTCTGTCTTTGTCACCCATTCAGAGGTGGCACCTACAGCACCAGCAGATGTTTCATCATTACTGTTGTCCTTTGGGGCATGTGCAACTCTAGCACGAGGATGATGGCGACCAACATCCATCTTGAGGCTTGTGTAGGTCTCATATGCAGTTCGTGCAGCATCCACAGTTTTTGGATCAGCCATGCCAACTGCAATAATTGTTTGCTCATCAGTTAAGCCCTTCAGGAAATGGCGTAGCGCAATAGTTTCTCGAGTTGGCTCATCTGCAGTTGGGTACCCCTTTATGACTAACTTGCGAATATCTGCAATGTACTCAGATACCTTTTCCTTTGTCTGCAACTTTCGAGCTTCAAGCTGGGCTAAGTAAGATGTTAACGCCTGCCGTTCTTTAAACCTGCTTTCCAATGCATTCACCAACAGAGTGTAATCACCGACAATGTCCGATGGCAGATGGCAAAAAGCATATTCAGCAGCATCTTCACGTAAACTGTTGCAAATTCTGAACAACTTTTCTTGCTCAGTCCAGCCACAAGTTCTTGCAAGGCTTTCAAAGGGTCGTATAAAGCTATCCCATGAGCGTTTACCATCATAAAGTTCCTGCTGAGGGAGAGGTATATCTTGAATATGCCTCCCTGATATTAAAGGGCGGCCCATAGCACCAGACGAGATTGAGGGGCGAGACTGCAGTCTTGGAGGCCTCACAGCATAATCTTGACCTGGTGTCATAAGTTCTGGTTGCATTCCTGGCCTTGGTGTATAGTGGGGGCCTAGTGTATGAAGCAGAGTAGCCCTCCCTCCAGGCCCTAAGTTTGGCCTTGGTGTGTACTGAGAACTTGTAAACACTTGGTGCTGGCTTATAGGCTCAAAACCTGTAGTGCTGGCTCCTGGCCCTAGTTGCTGTATTGCTGGCCCTCCATGGTTCCTTGCTTCAGTCAAAAACCGATCTGCTGCAGCTGCCTTCTGTTTGGCCTGCTCAGCAGCATACAGTGCTTCTTTGGTGTCCCGTGTCATAATCTCTTCTTCTTTCTCTAACTGAGCTATTTTCTGTCTTGCCATCTCCAGGTCCTCTTGTATTTCTTTTTCAGCCAGTTTAGCACGTGTTTCTGCATTATGTGCACTTGACAATGCAGCATCAAGCTCCCTCTGCAGTTGAATTATATCCTCTTGGGGCTCATCATCATCTAGATGCAGTTGTGTAGGTACCTTTTCCCTGCTTGAATCTTTCTTTGGAGGCATTGTGATTGTAATTAGTAATCCAAGTAATAAACCGAAGTGTAAAAACAAGGTAAAAATCCCAAGTAATCAAATAAATATTGAAGTATTCCTCACAACTTCAGGTATCCTATTGGTGTTGAAGAACAAACTTGCTAACATCAGCACTGCACAAACTTGACTTTTCCACCTTTCTTGATCAAGTGACAAACAGCATCCTTGTAAGCACACAGTCAACAGCTAATAGCCTTGTCCAGTGCCTTGATGTGTGCCTTTCCTGGGCAGTGGTGTTCTACAGATTTTGCAGGTAAAATGGCAAAACATAAACTGCATTCAAACACAATTAGACACATGATGAGGAGTATTCACAACAAATGGCTTCCAATATAAGGTAAACACAGGTAAATCCGCCTATGTGTAACTGCAGTGTAAAGTAAAAGTGTAAACTCCAAATTTGTAAAGTCCAGTAATCCGGTATTCCAGGCAGAAGTAAAATAAACTAAATCCCACTCCTGACACCAGTGAAACGCCCTAGTACTCTGGCATTTTTGATGTTCTCTTGAACAGTAAACTCCTGACACCACTGTCACGCAACTCTGTATTATGTAGCATACACACTTTCTTGCATTGATGAATCCAGATATTAAAGCTGCACAATAACAGTTCCAATGATTTATTTTGGGTAAGCATATACTCCTTGTATACAAGCAGGGGGGGGGGGTGTGAATATTCTCATATATATACAGTGCAATATCCAGTTGAAATATGTAAATAACCTCCAATGCAGTCTCAATACTGTCCCAATGTCACTTTCCACAGAGCCAACTAACTAACTCTACTGCTGTACCAATGTTCTACCACTCTACCAATTCCACCACTCTGTTACTACATGTCCTTGGCAAGCTTGGTCTGTCCTTTATATAGGAGACTTTATTAGCGTCCGGCAACCTGCCGGACAGGAAGTAAACTGTACGGCAATATGCCGAAAGGAAGTGATGTCAAAGCCCCTTTGACTCAGGGCAATAAGCTTGCAACCAGTACAGGTTCACCATAGTGTCTGTGTGTAGGACCTATTACATAAGAGGTCACTGAACTTGTGCATATTTGCCCCAGCAATCTCATGTTACCAGACTGCCAGACAGAGTTTGTGGGGATTCTGTCCTAGTTTGGGTTCAGGGGATTGACCCTTTCCTTACTGGGGCCAATGAAACTTGTATTTCTCATGTTTTACAAAAAGTAAGGGGGGTGGGTGTGCAAAGCTATTGCACAGGGGCATCTCAATATTTAGTAAGAGAAGTAAGAAAGCAATTGACAGGAATGCCAAATGTTCGACAATCATTTTGAGAAGAAATTTAGAACAATGAAAGAGTCCAATTGCAGCTCTGTATTGCTGTATGTTACAGCCCATTTTTCAAGAGAAATTTTGATCAATAACTGCTTAATGCTGTTGTGTGCTCGCTATCCTAAGTTGATTCAGACAATGGGTACAAAAATAAATGTATAACTCGTACAATGAAATGTCCTGCTGGCTGTAACTAACAGTCAAAGTACATATATCATGACACAAATGTGCAAACAGGAAACATATAAGCGACATAAAGAAAACATAGGGAAACGCAAAAGACCTCATGGTGAGGAATCTTAAAATAAGCGAAACACACACACACCCACACACACAAAAGAAAAACACGTACAAAGTGATAATAGTTGCAGCATTCAGGGGATTCTGAATACACACTAATAGATAGGCTGATCGTGACTTAAAATAAAAAACCTTGTTCAAAAATGACATATTATATCATGTATAATACATGTGGGCAATTGTAGCATCTTCAACTGGTAAGGTATGCTTTAGTCGACTTGTAAAGTTTGCTTAAAACAAGCTCACTATACTTATTTGAAACCTGAAATGGATCTTAAATCATGAAAGCAACCTATTCTGGCTATTATAGTACGATCATATGAAATACCATCAAAGATACATAAGTGAAACGGTTACATTAGTGGATGAATTAAATAGTGGTTTGTGCGAAGGGCTTGTATATTACATCTGGATGGTACATGATGCATGTCAACGTCATGAAAAAAAAAAAAAGAAAAAAAAATCCATTGTAGTTGCAATCAGCGTGGAAGCAAAACACACTGGCTTAACCTATACTGTGGATCAGGATAGTGCACAAAACTGGACGGCAGTAGTAAAATGTTTAACGGGGACATCTGATTGGCCAATGAAGAACCAGTTGCTGCAAACTTATGTCGAGGTTCCAAACAAAAGTAATGTAAGCTACACGTTACGTGGGAACATGGTAGTAGTTTGTAACATAGTTCTACAGGGGTTATATAATACAAGCAGCTTAAGCAGAGCACAATACGATTAAGCTATTAAGTTTAAGCATAAAAAGGACCAAAAAAAAAAAAAAAAAAAACAGTCGGGAAAAAGCAAAGACGTAGCTACGAGATTAAAGAGAGACATGATAAGTTCACTATTGTGATGAATGGAGTTCCAATCAACACACCTATCATTGAAGTCATCTGTGAGTATCAATATATGCGGGTTACTTTCAATTACGGATGCGATGGAAATAAACAGTGACTCAAGAAAAGTATCGCGGATCTCTGCGTGTTCACCGGGAGGTCGATAGTAATTCCCTATCAGAACTGGCCCAAGTTGGGTCGAGATTTCTACCCAGATACATTCAAAGTTTGGACCTTCGAGATCGAGACGCCGTGTACTTGGTACGCATGTATGTATGTAGGTTAAGAGGCCACCTCCTCTCCCGGTTGGGCGGTCTCTTCTGAAGGGAGGTTGAAAATCATCAATATTAAGGAGTTGGTCTGCATAACTCTCATCTAGCCAATTGTCAGAAACAGTAATCATATTAAAGTTTTTACTTAGTGAGCGAGGCATTGTATTTCATCAATTTTTCCATCATTTTTGATGCTGCGAACGTTGCAATGACATAACTTTAATTGACTGACAGAATTAGTATCACTGGGGCCTGGGGTGAACGTCAATGCATAAAGGAAAGGTTTTGTATAGGACGTATCGGATATGTCGTGACCACAAGAATCCACCAAAAAATAAAGTTTGCAAGTAGCATTACCATAATAGAGTAGGAACTGTACAAGCAAAGTAATCAGAATGAGTTTTATACGCGAATAAACGAGTTATGAAGAGGCCAATGTGGCACACACACACACACACACACACACACACACACACACACACCCACACACACACACACACACACACACCAGTGTGGCCACCTACTATACTCTCCATTCCAAGGATATGTAATAGCAAAAGAACGAAATTAAAACATGTAATTCAACCCGCAGTGTACTGTAAATTGCTTTGATTTCGCTGTATTCTTATTTTCGCTGATTTCGTTGATGGCACAAAACCGTGAAAATAAAAATGTAAATTGCTTTATTTTCCCATGTATAAATTTTCACGGTTTTTTGTATTTTTGACGTTTCACTGTAGTTTTAATTTCACTGATTTGGACATAATTCCCATTTAAACAATGTCAGAATACTATTTCATTGTGTTTTTATTTTCACAGTGTTTCAAAAATGTTTTATGGATACACAATCATACAAATGATCACGAAAAACCACAGAAACAAGATTCCTGTATGTGATTCTTGTATTAAATGATCACAAAGTATCTAATTGAATAGACGAGGAGAAATCCAAATTTCTGTTGTCTGGCTACAACAGCGATCAATATGTCATATGAATAAAACATACATAATTAAACAGGCTATTAACTGTAAATGCATGCCTTGTAACACGTTTATTTGCATCTATTTTACTTGCATGTATTTTTTCCTCTTTTCCATCATGCTGATGTAACTCAGTGAATGTGCAATAAAGATTTGCATTTGTACTGTATTCATTATATATCTTGTCATTATAATTTGCTCCTTGCATCGGTGTAAAATGTTGATACGGAGGCACAAATGCGAAATTCAATACCAGTAATAGTTCCGAGATTTCGCTATACATTTTTTGACTTGTCGCTGCGCAACTGCGCAGAATATATGCTGCACTTTTGTAATGCTGTGTACATCAATAAAATGTTGCTTCGATACATCTCGTTTCTAAAACAGAGGGATAAATGTAGCACGCAGCCGGCGCATGAGGTCGATGGCATTGTAATTTATGCCACATACATGATCAAAACGAACTTGTCAATCGGTTGACTCATCCATTCTGATATGGTAAGTGGGAGGGATTTCGCGTCCCGCATACGACACAAATGTCATAGTGCAAGTACATGCACTCTAAGGAGTCCCGGGTCGAAACAATCGACAGCAGTCAAGGTTGGTTTTTGCCTTCATTAAATTTTGAATTTTTCGCGTATCCCCGCGAACGACATTAATTAATCATGAGATGGAAACGAGGGAGACGCACTAACGAAGGCTGGGCATGCTCCAGTCTCTTCATCGATTTAGCACATGGAAAATAACAGACCCTTTTCTTTCCAGGCCTCCAAGTTCCCACCATCGGGGATTTCAGCGAGCAGCAATGGCAGGGGTTACGGAATATTTTGGAAGGATGGTTCCTTACGACCCACCACCGTGGGCAAAAAGACTGAAAAATGTTCCGTCTCATCGCATGATCGTAAGTCTTTTAACAATCATACGCGCGTTGATCGTGAGCTGGGAAAATAACCAAGCAAACCCTTTAGTGCCCAGACAGCTGGTGCAGTAGTATATTGTTTTGATAGACTGTATAGACTATGATCCCTTTTAACTCGTATCTCACTGGAGTTTCCCAGAGCAGCCGATAACAGTTTTATCTCAAAATACCCAAATGCATTGTCCGATAATACTGTGGACAATGCCAATGGCATTAATTTATATTTGAGCAAACGTGGAAACGGTGAGATACATTCCTAGTGCCGGGTTCTTGGTACGTGAAAGCCGGTTGGCACGCTATGACGGCGCTTGCACAACCTCCAAGGACAATCGAGGTCACCCGTCACAGCAAAGCGGCGGCACCTTCGGTTTCGTTGAAAAGGTAAAAAGAGGATACTAATATTGTTTACCCCCCTTTTCTATATTCATGGTCTCTTTTCAAGCAATGTGGAGAGCATCATTGGTAAAGCCGTTTCCATTCGCCAGCATCGCTTATAACAAATGTGCGTGCACGAAAACGCCATACATTTTTTGTGGGTGAAGGTGATGCGTGTTGAATTGCATGCATTTGGAAACTATGGTGTATTGAAATTACGTAGACATACATGTACCAGCTGTAAACATTGTACCGGCGAGGTTCAATGATATTGCACACAAAGACCAGTATTGCTTTATTGTAACTTCAGTACAAAATAAAAGGAATACAGAAATGCAGTCTGCCACACACTGTCAGGCAGAGCAGCCTGTGATACCTCCGGGTGATACCTCCTTGACCTGCATGCTGAAACGCCTCAGGTGCGACCAATTGGCGGGGGGGGGGGGGGGGAATACTAGTACACTGGCATAAGTAACAATTTTGCACTAGTACAACGTACGGGAAAAGGGAACATATACGAATAGCGGTTGGAACAAAGCATAAAAATTGAAAGGGCTTCAGGTACGTAAGTATGGCAAACAAAAATGCACAGCATACAGAAAAACCCTACCCGTTCCCCCTTCTAATTCATTATTACATGCCTGCAGACTATTTAAGGCCAGGTGTACAAAGTTTTACACTATTTTGTTAAATACACGTGCCAAGCCTTTCTGATAAAAAAGTAATTTATATGATGTGCGTTGATTTCAGATTCTTAGACATTCATCAGGGTACTAGCGCATGGGGGTAGTTTGAACAACGGAATAATCATAACAGCACACGCCTACACATTTTCATATGGCATGACCGTAGCCTTTTCCACACATGAAAACAACCAATAGCACGAATCAAGACAAGTTCCAGCTGATCTTGTGTCAACTGGATTCTCCCTACCAGAAAGTACTGGTACACATTGAAATCTTATTTACTAGGCCAAGTTTGTTGTCACATTGGCAAACTTAAAAAAAAAAAAAAAAAAAAATCCGTGTGCAAGTGAGTTAAAATGATCTGACCCCGAGACCGCTGTTATGCTAAACTGAACCCATTCTGTGGGTTTCATCAGCAGAAAGAAACCAGTGTAAACTGAGGGGCATTAGCCACTGAAGTTACACAAGTTTCTGCTATATGTTGTTTTCCTGTGTGGAAAAAAGTCAGCATAACTGCGATTTTCGTTGATGTGATACCAAATATAATCATGAAACGCCAAGGTGACGCATGGACACGTTTTTGAAAATTGACGTTCACATGCTTGAAATGAGTTTTGTTGTAGTGCCACGAAAAATTATCCGTCTCACTTAACCGTACAGACAGTATTTGCCACAGAATGTAAAAACATTGACATTATTACACGATGTGGTCATTTGTGTAATAGATTCTGTCACAGGTGTAATATGACGTAATAGGTTATGTCACGTGCAGTGTGACATGATATTTACGTTTCCGCGAGAAGAACTGCCTCAGGGTGAGAACTGAAGTGCAGCAGCAGATGCAAATGCGTTAAGAATAAAACCGCTTAAAGCTTATGTGCTCACACATGATTATTCTTTCCAGAAGATTTCTTCCTTGAACTCTTTAATTTATGTTTTCTGATATAGCTCATTTATATCGATTCATAAAAACTAACAGAACCTTTGCAAATGTTCAGGGATAGGATTTTAACTGGTTGATTAAAAAATAAAATCCAATTTACCTGTCTTTGAAGGAAAATGTCAAACTTCGGCAAATGTAATCATATTTCTTCTTAGAAAAAGTGAAAACCACTTTTCTGGCAGCAAGATGCTCTGATAGAATTTCCGCAAAAAGTTGAGTTTAAAATGTCAAAATGTTAAACGATTTCAGTAAGCAATAAATCAGAACTAAGCTCTTGTCCAAACATATAAAATACCATTTTAGGAAACCTTTTCTATTCTTTCATTCGACACAGACTCAATGAATTATGTTTACATATATTGTGAACTGTTATTCAAATGTTTGGTTAATTTTTTAGAATTTCAATTAAATTTAATTCATATTAAGGCACAACCCTCTATCTTTCCGCAGATCACCTTTTTAACTAAAACTATACTACATCAATATTGTGCTTCAGATGGCTCAACTGACCACCCCGTACCATAAGTGGGATCTACCAGGTATTCCAAAGGATATAGATTTATATATAAAGAGGGATGACATGACCGGCAGTTTTCTTACAGGCAATAAGGTATGTAAGATCTGCAATTAGGTAATCGTACATTTAAGAGTCACGTTTACTTAAATACAAACTATGAACACATGTTCAAAATCTTTGCTTTCACAATATCATACTCACAGTAAGATATTATGTGTCAGTATTTTGTTGGCATTATTTTTATCATTATTATTATCATTGTTGTCGTTGGAGAGGATGCACCCAATGCCCGTATAAAGTAACACGAACAGTCATATATTTTACTATTTTAAAAAACACAAAAAACCTAAACATTCCGACAGGCAGTTGCTCAAATGTCTTAAACAAATATTCAAGAATTTGAGCATAGTTCTCATGGAGTTGTACTTTTTTCTTCATGCATTTGGCGGCACAGGGACACCAGAAATATATTCTGATACAAGAGTAGTGAAAGATACAAATCTTTATTTCAAATCGGTCCGTTGGAAATTAGAAACCATTTGCCAGAGGCTATTACAACCGATCATAAAAAATTAGCCCAGGCTAAAATTAATGTGCACATGAAATGAAACAGATTGTATATAACATATATTATCACAGAATAAGCACTAGAAATTATTCAGAGTAGGTAGTTTCCAGTCATCCAGATATTTAGATCGCAGTGAAAACAGATTGTATATAAAATACATTATCACAGAATAAGCACTAAAATTATTCAAAGGAGGTAGTTTCGAGCCATTCAGTTATTTAGATCGCAGCGAAACTATTGACAAACAGAACAATTACAGGTGTTATCAAAATCACAAGTTAATATCAGTTTTTTTTTTGTAATTCTGAGAGGGTGTTTGCATTTTTTTTACATCGTTAGGGATTTTGTTCGAAATTTTGACGCCAAGATATCTCAGAGAATTTTTCCAAAAGTGACCTTATTAAAAGCATGAAGATCCAAATATGTAGATGACCGAGAATTCTTATTAGACTGATCAGCCACTTTTCCTTGTGGGATAAAACCTGGCATGGGAGCCTTAGTTAACTGTGACCTGCATATTAAAAAAGAAATAACCTTTTGATTTATGTAGTGCGTTTCAAATCCTGTTCAGGACAGTAATGCAAATGCCCAGGAACCTGTAATATTACTGGCTCATTTAACTGGTATTTTTAAATAATTGGGGCAGCCGATCAGATACCCAGCCCCCCACAGTTACACCAGGCAGTGAAGCGCACTCCCCAATATGTAAATGATATTTATGTTGGTCAGTTGGGTAACTAAATGGCTAGTTGAAGATCAAAAGATGATGATGATGTGCTTCTTCTTCTTTCTTCTTCTTCTTCTTCTTCTTCTTCTTCTTCTTCTTCTTCTTCTTCTTCTTCTTCTTCTTCTTCTTCTTCTTCTTCTTCTTCTTCTTCTTCTTCTTCTTCCTCCACTTCTTCTTCTTCTTCTTCTTCTTTTACTTCCCCCTTCTCTTCTTATTTATTCGTCTTTTTGTGTATTGCTTTCAGATTACAAACGGAATCCAAGACTAAGTAAAATGTGCTAGTATCAAATCTCTTTGAATGCAGGTCAGAAAGTTGGAGTTTCTAATGGCGGATGCAGTGCAGAAAGGTTGCAAACATCTGATAACATGCGGAGGAATTGAGTCCAACTTTTGCCGTGCAGCAGCCATAGCCGGGAGAACATTAGGCTTGGAACCTCATCTATTTTTACGGGCAGCAATTGACGTAAGACATGGGGGCGTTCCCCACTGTGTGAATGCTGTGTCTTGTCGAGTAAAAACGTGTGATATTCATTGAAGAAAGCAACATTAAACACAATAATAACATAAATAAAAACAAAAAACAAACAACAACAACAACAACAACAACATACAGACAAAACAAGCCAAAAAAACCCACAAAAAACAAAAAAACCCCACCAAAAAAACAAAAAAAACAAAAAGAAAAAAAAAAAACAACAACAAACAAACAAACAAAACCAAAACAAAACAAAAAAAAACCAAAAACAAAAACAAAAAAAAAAAAAAAAAAAAAAAACAAACAAAAAAAAAAAAAAAAAAAAAGGAAACAAACAAACAAAAATAACAGAACAAAAACGATAAGCATGCACAGTTAATCTGTTGTTATCGACGCCTGGCCACCAAGTCTGAAAAGAGGATATGACCAACTAGGTTGTTATTCTACCTAATATTTATTTTCTCTCCATTTCAACAGGACCCGAAACAAGTGGCTACCCATGCTAACGTTTTGCTGAACCGTATGTGTGGTGCCGACATGTATATAGTCCCAAAATGGTCCCTGTACAAGGAGCATTTGAAACCAAGAATGGAGCATTTGGCTCAGAAGATCAAGTGAGACATTTACAATGTTGAAGCAGAATTAATTTTCAGGAATTGTGTTTGAAGAAATGAAAAAGTAAATACACAGGAAATACTAAAAATTTTAATCGCTGGTGGTGACCGCAAGTATTGCTGACCGTAATTATGTTTTCCTTTCAGTGCAAGGTTGACCTCGATGTTTTGCCGGTCTGGCAACGCCTTCGTCTGTGTGATTAAGGAGACCACACAAGTAGCCTTTTTGGTGTCATAAAAGATATATATATATATATATATATATATATATATATATAACAAAACCAACCCCCCAAAAAACAAATAAAAACAAGACATTTGTGTCAATAGATATGATATTTTTGTGTTATGGTTTAAAAATCCTCAGCTTTAACTAGATCTGTCTGATTAGTTACTAATTCTGTTCATTATTCGTTCATCGAATATCGTGCGGCACATCGATATACTTGTGTATATTATTGTCTCTTTGTCAGTGTGACGGTACATAAACACATCTTTATCTCTCTTTCACCGTATACACGTCAATAGTATGCACAGTGTATAAATATATCGTTTCCCCTTTCTCAATTTCGTACGTCAATGCATACCATCGTCCCTGTATCACCATTTAGCTAAAATCTAAATCTAAATATCCTTGTTCTTTTGTCAATGTGGGTGTACAGTAAATGTATATCATTGTCCCTTGATTAAATGATATGTAATTGTACAACATTGTTTGTTTCACGTAAGCATTAGGTTTATTGTCATGTCTGCCCTATAAAACCACTGTGTTCGCATATGTGTCAAGCAGATAGACATTGTTTGTAAGGCGGTCTTTCATTAAAGTACCAGCACACCTACAGTTGTAGAGCGCCTAAGAATGTCTAGTTACAGCTTTCATCCTTGCACTTTGGGGGAGGTTCTCCCAAAGTGCCTCGAGGAAAACTGTTGATTCAGCTAAAACTTGGCTCTGAAAGAGTACAAGAAACTTGAGTTAATCGTTTTGTAGCCACATTCATTTCATCTCGTTTGCATAACTATGAGCGCCGTATATATATATATATATATATATATATATATATATATATATATTGAAAGATGAGAATTATTACTTAAAGGATAAGGTAAACAGAGTCTTTATCGAAAAACATGCGTGGAGACGACGTTCAAAGACTAAATGTTAAAAAAGTCATATAGCGTAAAAATGCGTCTAAAACTTGAGTAGCTAGGAATGAATATCACGCAGCCGTCCAGCACCCAGCTTGGCGGACATTTGCGGTCAAATATCCTCTAAGAATTACAAAAGACATCATCCAGCTTAACTTAGGATGCCTTTTAAAATTAAAAATCGAAATAACTTGTGGCGTGTTATATGTACACACGACTGATGAAACGACTAGTCTTGTTTGTTTTTGGAATTCAGACGAGAGACGGGAGAGGACTCCTATCTGATGCCGACGGGCGGGTCATGTCCTTTAGGTCTCTATGGCTACCTCAACTGTTTCAAGGAAATGATCGACCAGGTTTGCACTCCTCTTTTATGGTTCATACTCAATTAAATACATCTTTGGGGGTCGCCGCTCATTTGGAAAAATAAAACTAGATGTCTGTGTGCTTACAAATGAAAGTTGTTGTCTTGTACATTTAAATTGAAATTGGGAAAGCTACATGACAGAAAACGTAAATATGAAATTTAGGGGGAAAAATCCCTGCAAAATAATTCTCTTTGCATGTAAACAATCAGCAGGTTAAATGGAAATGTCAGACAAGAAGAAAAAAAATTTACAACAAAGAATGTCAAGTGTCAGCAAACAAAAAAACAAACAAACAAAAAAAAAAACAAAAAACAAACAAACAAAAAACAAACAAAAAACAAGCAAAAAAACAAAACAAAACCAAAAAAAAGCAACAAAAAAAAACAAAAACAAAAAAACAAAAAAACAAACAAACAAACAAACAAACCCCCCCCAAAAAAAAAAAAAAAAAAACATTTTGCCATGTTGAGAGAAACTGTAGCTAGCTCTGGTACACTTAATTTAGCATAGATTTAATTTTTGCAACTTTTTTGTTGTTCATTGGACGTGCTTACACAAACTTATGAATTGAAGTTGGAATGGTATCTATACCTATAATACTTTGAAGATTTTCAAGGCTAAAATTTTCAATTAACTCTTGTTTGCCTAATTTTCAAAACCGCTACCCCTCTTAATAAAAAGCCAGACTTAATGTATGAATGTATAATCATACCAAGTTTGGTATTTTTTGCGTATAAAAGTCTTCAAATAAAATGTTGAACAGATTTGCTGCTAAAGAAAGAATGAACCAGAAAAGAAAATTTGCTTCAAAGCACATCTGTGTGCCAACAACAGAAAATTCTTGCCTTCTACAATCAAATTCAAAGTTGGACAAGCGACATGACAAACAATACGAAATTTAAGAAAAATAGTGAAGCAAAATAAGGTTCGTAGCATGGAGAAGAAAATATGCTGGTAAAAAGGAGATGCCAGACAGAAGGAAAGATTTCTTGATAAAAGAGAATGTCAAGTGCCAACAAAGAGACAAGATTTGGTCATGTTGTGAGAAACTCTGGCTTGTTCTCTAGAGTACACTTTTTGTTTCAACCTTTATTCATTTATGGATTACTGGTGACACAAAATCATGGACTGATGACCAAATGGTCACCATCTGCTGACATGAAAGTCGGACATGAGTATAAACAAGAAATCCTAGTGATGTACATGTTATTGACTGCTGAGGACAAATCATGGCCTCTTGTATGTCTAGTGTATCACAAGTATGTATAAGTTTGCTATTGTTGATCCTAATTTGTATTAATTCATCATTACTGAAAGAGCCACGCACTATTCAGAGATTCTTACCTAAGTGGCGTGAGTGCTTGCTCTGGACAAAATGGACGAGGGACAAACATCGGACGGGAAGTCGGAATGACACATCTATGGGTAGCATTTTGTAAGATCGATATGCAAATTTTAATTTTTCAAATGTCTCCAATAGGTATAATTTCAATTTCCCTACAATATTTTTGAAAATTTTCAACACGTATGCTTTTTAAGTGCCCCTAATTAGCATGAATTAAAATTCTATAACTTTTGCTTGTGGTTCATTGGATATGCCTACAGAACAAAGCTATAAATGAAGTTTGAATGGCATCGCTACCGGTAATAGTTTTGAAGATATTCAATATCTAAACTTTTCAAGTGCCCCTAATTAGCATAATTTTCAAAGCTTATACCTCTTCTGATAAAAGTCCGGACTCTATGTATGGAGGTATAATCCTGCCATGTTTGGAGTTTCTACGTATAATAGTCTTGCAATAAAATATCGGATATATCTGCTGGGGGGGGGGAGAGAGAGAGAGAGAGAGAGAGAGAGAGAGAGAGAGAGAGAGAGAGAGAGAGAGAGAGAGAGAGAGAGAGAGAGAGAGAGAGAGAGAGAGAGAGAGAGAGAGAGAGAGAGAGAGAGAGAGAGAGAGAGAGAGAGAGAGAGAGAGAGAGAGAGAGAGAGAGAGAGAGAGAGAGAGAGAGAGAGAGATGGCACACAGACATAACAATGTAGTCTTATTGAATAAAGTCGTGCACCAGGAGGTGATATGTTGATACCTGATGAGTTTTTTTTTCTCATCAAGTGACTATAAAACTACTTCGTTTCATATTTATACATTTCCCGCTTTTTGTTGTTGAAGCCGTTGTGTGAAGTTTTAATTCACTATTTTGGCATACTATTTATGAAACCTATGGTAAAGTACCATGCCATGGCGCTTCTATTTTAACGGCCTGATGCCATCAGCGACAGAAAGCGAGTTAACTAAATTTACAGTATGTGTTTTTTTGACACCAGACCATCGATAATGGAATATTGTGCAGATATGGCTTACACTTTTGGACCTCCCATAAACGCACTTCTATAAATTACTGTGTAAGTGACATAAATTACAAGCATTAAAGCTTGCCTAAAATGGTGTTTTCCTGTCTATTTCGCTAAATTTCATCATTCTTGTGTTTTATTTCTCTGATTGAAGTTGCTAAAATTGCCTTATAAATGTTTACATTCCAAGTCTTAGTAAACGCAATACATTCTAGTCATTATAACTTTAAGTCCATTTCCTCGTTAAGATATAATAATAAGGATATTGTGTTGCAGGGGTTATACGAAAGCTTTGACGACATCATTTTTGCTTGCGGTAGCGGAGGAACCGGAGAGGGGCTCTCTGTGGCTAACTATCTGACCGGTTCAAAGGTCAAGTATGTATTTTATGGTTACCTATAGGTATAGATGTTTTTCAACAGGGTCTATCTGCGCTGTTAGTTCAGCCTCCTCCACAAGGTGTCACCTGAAGCGTGTTGCAGTGAAACAATAGTATGTATTGGAAATTACGTCGCCTTATCATATTTCAAATGTAGCCGTGTATTAAGGATTTTCAGTGAAGCGGTATCAATTTGAGCTGGTAAAATAGGCTTTGATTTTACAGGTTTAGAATATTCTCTTCGCCCAGAGTGACATAAGATACCGTGTGGTATGTCCCACTGGGCTCTGCTTGTGCCGGTAAAAGCATCACACTGTGGTTGGGGCTGTGCTGTCACCTCGGATTCGCCCTTTTGGCATCGCTGGCGGAAGGCCTCTGACCCCTGCTTGACTGTAGGTCATGATTCATGGCGTGAATGTATATCGTATAGTAAATGTTTGAAAATTACAAGATTATGCCAAATTTGGAAACAAACGACATTAAATATGCGGGGATTGGAGCGCATTTGTGTAGGTAAGCCTTCAGGAGAATTGCTTCATTAACAGCCAGTCAACACTTATCTGAAACGGGAAACAGATAATTAAGACAAAGCGAGTCAGGAAAGATATTTTTGCAACAAAAACAGACAAGTGGTTTTCCCCCCGCACATAGGCAGGCACGAAAGACTTCTCGGAAACCTAGCAGCTCAAGACTGTGTAAGTCTACCTACGTCAATTCTGTGATGCAATGTGCAGGTATCGTTAGAACTTTAAATGCTTGGGTTTAACCCTTTCCCCCTTGAACTAAGACTGAGTCAACAGCTTTCCTTGGCATGGGTTGGGCACTTAGTGCCCAACCCATGTCAAGGAAAGCTGTTGACCTGGGGCATGTAATCTTGATAAGTCTCATGTACATTTCTCAGTCAAATTGTTTTTCATAACTGTTGAAATAAGTTAAAAACACTGAAGCAGACGACATTTGACCACCAGCCGGTTTTGGCCGGTTTGAGGGGGGAAAGGGTTAATGCCGGCTCCAAACTCCTGCTCACGGACTACTGTATTGTGTTAAAAAGCTCTACAGCGTTATCTCAAACGGGTTATTACGAAACTTGATATTCGGGAGGAGAACCATTAGGCGTTACTTGTTGTTATGCCATGAGAAATTTCAGGCCGTTCAAAATGTGTGATAGTTGATTTTCAATGTCAGACTTGCAGCTTTTATTATTACCATAACAATTTTAAATATTGTTACTTCTATTGTTTTGTTATTTCAAATTGTGAAAATCAAAATCCGGCTAAAAGATGACTATGTTATGTGATCTGCTGATATATTGATGACACAAAGGCACTTTGAAAGTTTGAATCCTGCTCTATTTTTCTTCTCTTATTTCTTTTTATTTATTTGTTCTTGCTGTTTGTAAATTTTTGTTTCAACTTTTATGTGCAAGAAGCTTGAGATACAGGTTTGATGATCTCTCCACCTTGATATTTTTTGCTAGAATTCATGGAGTAGTAGTGAGTCACAATCAACAACATGTATGGGACTACATTAATGAAGCTTTAGATGAAATAGGCCTTGGCCAGGAGACAAACTCTAAGGAAATTATAGACGCAATCGACGGTCATATTGGCGAGGGATATGGCTTGTCGTCACAAGAAGAGATAGGTTGGTAGAGGCATATCTGTCCTGATTCTTCTTCATAACATCCCGTTTAAATTTTGCTGTTATAATGCAACTACATTCAATTATAGGTTCCAAGCCAATGTCCCCGTCAGTTACTTCAGTATAATTTTGCAAGTGAGCGGGCCGTTTCACTTTTTACTTCGCAACTGGAGAGCCGAAATACGAAACGCGGGCTTTTAGGGACACAAATCATATCGTCAATACATGCATATTAATTGCAGAACTAGCTTAAACTTTAAACACGAATAGAAGCACACCTCCTGCTTTTCATTCCGTTACGCGGGTTTTTACAATGTCATTTTGCGTTCCTTTATCTGTCAAAATTATATTTTTCACGGAGACCAGACAAAGAGGTTATTTTAAATGTAGATTCCAATCGAGAAAATTAATGAGATATTTTATTATCTAAATCAGAGATTTAAACCTTAGGACCCAGCAAACAGGGAAATAATTATGAAAACAGCTACTCTCAGCGGGAGGCCATTCACTTGCCACGGAAGAGCACTGTCAATCTAGCCCGAGGTTGTAAAATTTAATCGATTTTCATGACATGAATGCGGGAGATCCCCGCCCAAGTCGGGAGGGTTGGAGTCTTTGCTTAATTAACCGTTCCCCGGGTACAGTAAGACTGGACCGCCAACGTTTCTTTGCGCAGGTTATGCGATGTGTCGAAGTCCTTCCAAAGAAAACTGTTGACCTGGGGCATGCTATCTTAAGAAGTCTTTACGTTTCTTTAGCAAACCGTTTTTTAAAGAACAATATTGGAAATGAAATGCGCACACCTATACTATCTTAAGAAGTCTTTACGTTTCTTTAGCAAACCGTTTTTTAAAGAACAATATTAGAAATGAAATGCGCACAGCTATACTATAAGAATGAATAGGGTAAACCTGCTGCTCTCTTTAACACCTTTCAGCATTAAGAACAGCACCGAGTGAGATTGTTAGCAGGCAAACCTCCACTTCACAAAATTTAATAAATGACACAAAGACTGGGAATTCTCGTAATTCAAATGTTCGAGGTCTATTTTTTTTTACGTTTCATTACATCAAACGAATTTCAGATTCTCTGTTTGTCAACTCAGTTATGCATGTTCATATTCACACAGAATTCGTGGTGAACGTGGCACTAAAAACTGGCGTCCTCCTTGACCCCGTCTACACCGGGAAGTCAGTTAAGGGGCTGGTGTATGAACTGAACCACAACCCCGGCAGGTTCAAGGGGAAGCGCGTACTATACATTCACACAGGTGAGCATGGCTAAAACTTTGTCCTCTTGACGCAAGTCTCTGAAAAAAAATCTGGTCAGAAGCCTTTTTAGTAAGGTATTCTCACCTTGTCCAAAACTGAGGTAATGTTTACACTGACTTAACTAGACGTATATGGTTCATGCGTTATATATTTTCAAGAGAATGTCCGAAACAAATGAGATATTTTACATCCGGCAACTTCTTGTTGATTCGAAGTCATTGTTTTTGTGTGAAACATATTTTATTAATGCAATCGAGGAACAGGGCCAAACCCGATATAAATCTCTCTTGAAAGAAAAGAAAAGAAAGTAAAAGTAAATGAAAGTACGAAGATAAAGATAGTGAAACAAAGGTCACAGACATGTATGACCACGGTACTACATACAGCAAAAGTAGGAATGTGGATACAAAAGACCATGTCCATAATTTACTACAGGCTCTCTCCAATGGCATTGATCAATTACATACAGCTCTTAAAGCACTATCATTTCGAGACATAACAAAATCATGAATATTTGGGTGTTACTGATTCAGAACACACATTTCCGCAAAATTTTTGTGAAATTGTGTACGCTTACACAACAACTATTCGGAAACCAGATTCTAATAAGAAAAAATTAGATCAAATGTTTTGCAGCATTCCTTTCAAACACAAAATTATTGATTCACTAAACATTCAGTCCCTTTTCAAACTGAAATTTGTTCGTAACATGATTCCCAAGGAGTGCAAAATGAAAGACCTTCCCATCATTTCCTATAAATATGGCAACAATATTGGACAAAGTATCATGAATTACAAGAAATTTCTGGCGTCAATTACTCTTGAAGTTATCGCAGCGAATCAAAATTGTGACTGTATGTCTAACAGTAAATATTCTGATTTTGTTGATGCATACCACAAACATGTATTTACAAGTAATTTGGATATTATACATGATTCAAGTTCCAAAAAAATTATGAAACAAGGTACAAAATTTCGGATGTGTCCTAAGTTGAACATTGACAATTTTTTCAGGATACATGTGATGCATTTGATTCCTACTGTATGAAATGGGCAAAGAAAGAAAAAAATTGAATTTCAGAAATTTGAAGGATGGTTATCAAACTTGAAACGAGTCTTTAGAAATCGAATTTATCGTTACAAATCCCACATTAAGAACTTCAATACGGTTGATCTAAAACAACCTGAAGTTTCAAAAGCAGTCAAACAACTACAAGAAAGATTTGTAGTCACTAACATAGATAAGGCAGGGAACAATTTTGGGATCATCTGCAAAAAATATTATCTGGATGTTTTGAAAAAAAGAACTTGGTATAAACAATATTTAAGACATAAGAGGAAATGACGTTTATAAATCACACAAACAATCCATTGATAATTTGATAGATACACATAAAGATGAGATGAAAAGGAATTTTAATATCAAAATTTCTGAAGAGGACTCCTTTATTCCACTTTTGTTCTGGATACCCAAATTACATAAAAACCCTTTTAAATCTAGATTCATAGCCGGTGCTGCAAAATGTACAACAAAACAATTATCAAAAGAAGTAACATTGTGTTTGACTGCAATTAGGAGTCATTTTCGTAAATAATTTAATGCAATTTCTATAAACTGTGAAATAAATTGTTTTTGGAGTATTAGCAATTCTTCCGAGTTTGTATCTAAAATCAAAGATGTTAAAGCAAAAAATATCAAATGTTTTGATTTTTCTACATTGTACACAAATCTACCCTTAGATGAAGTCAAAAGTTCTCTTCCAGAATTAATAAGCAAAATGTTTAAACATAATGGTAAACCATACATTAATATCAATTCATAGGCAAAGAAAGCATATTGGTCACACAATAAATATTCAAAAAGTAACGTAAAATCTTACACTGTTGAAACATTGATAGATGCTATAAAATTTCTTTTGGATAATACTTTTGTTCAATGTGGACCATTGGTTCTTCAACATATAAAAGGCATTCCAATGGGCAGCAACTGCTCCCCTTTCCTGGCAGATTTGTATTTAAGCTGGCTTGAATTTAAGTATATTGATAAATTGATGAAAAAAGACTTTTAAATGGTTATAAAATTATCAAACAACGCAAGATATATTGATGACATTGCTTGTGTAAATGTACAAAATTTCAGTGAAATTGCTTAAGAAATTTACCCAAAAGATATCCCTTTGGAGGGTAACAATTCAGATGGTTTCAGAGATGTGTTTTTGGACTTGGATATTCAGGTCACTAATGACAGGTTTTGTATTAAAGGCTATCACAAAATAGATGAGTTTAACTTTGAAGTAGTTAATTATCCTTTCCCAGACAGTAATATTTTGGATAATATTGGATATAATACATTTTTGTCACAGATTTTGAGATTTGGTCGCATTTGTTCTAAATTTCAGGACTTTGCATCAAGAACCAAATTTATTTACAATAAACTTGAGTCAAGAGGATTCAAAGGTGTACTTTTGATAAAATATTTCTACAAATTTTGCTGTAAATATCCCGAGATGGTTAGAAAGTTTGGCTTCAATAATTTTAGAGATTTTAGACTTGCCTGTTTTGCTACTTAATTTTATCTTTTGACACCATTATGTTTAAATGTTCACCTTTCAGACATTTTAGGCTTGCTTCGTTTCTGTTAGGTAAACCCCCAGGGGCTACAGGTAGCAAGAAGCGGCCTACGACAGTTACAAGCTTGCCTAATTGTACTTGTTATCTGGTTAATTTTCATTACATTCTCTTGACATAAATACAAAAGACTTTCATTCTTTTCTGACTTGCCCTATAATTCTACTGTTAACATCCAAAGATTATTAGATAGTTGGATCACAATAATTTACAGTTTTTAGACTTGTCTGTTTTGCTACTTAACTTTATCTTTTGGCATCTTTCTGTTTTAATATTCACTATCAGACATTTTAGGCTTACATGTTTTCTGTTAGGTAAATCCCCAGGGGCTACAGGTAGCAAGAAGCGGCCTACGACAGTTGCATGTTTGCCTAATTGTACTTAAAATCCTGTTAAGAAAAATTGTTTTGATCGCATGTTTTTGGCATAAATGCTAATGACTTCCATTCTTTTCTGATATGTCTAAATACACATTTACTCAGTATTAAAAAATTACTCAAAATTGACAGTATTTTCTCAAGTGTCACAAACCTCACACACTACGTTGACACATTGACTCAGGGTTGGCAGTTAAATAGAGCTCAATTGTTTGAGGAGTAGGTGTCATCATGGAGTTTATTTTACATCTCTGGTGCAGGATGTACATTGTTACAGTCCTTGTTAGGCTTTCCCTTGGTTTGGACAGGTGCTCTAGCTACAACTTTTTATTTCATAATCACTGGGACTGAATATAATGCCCCAGCTTGTTTCCACTTCAGTTAAACATTGGTGGATGGTTTAACTAGGATAAGCTGTCCAGCTAGAAAGGGTACATATTGGTTCAGGGGTTAGTCAAATTGTTCTTATCTGAACCTGTACTATGGAAATTTGGTAATTATGGTTTGTTTGACAGGTATTCTTCTTTGATATGAAGCTCTGCATTTATAAGCAAAACTTCACATATTTAGCTAATTCATCAATTGCCACGTTCATATTTATTCATTATTATGTGGGTTGTCTTTGCTGAATATTTAGCTTAGACAAGGAGCCGCTACTCAGAGAGACATATACGGGTAAAAGGCTCCGAAACATGCTGAGTAGTTACCCGCTGAAGACCCTTTAATTTATTTGGGCTAATACAGCCTATGTCAAAATTTTACAGAGGAACGTGCGCAATATGGACAATAGAACCTCTATGTATATAAGTTAGACAGGGACTTGTTAGCTTATGGAGAGTAAAGAGTTCGGACTGCGGAATAGAGTAATGACTACTAGGAAGTGGTTTTGGACAAAAAGACACAAATACAATAATGAAGTTACAATACAAAACACCACCATATATTCTGTTTTTATGGTACAGTCAATAAAGTTTATATACACACCACAGACAGTGGGCTTAATGTATCAACCAAGTAGAAAGGTTCCTATATTACTTGCTTAGGAACCTGCCTGTGTCTCGAATATACTTTTGACTCAATTTAGCTGTGATCTCGTTCGAGTCAATTGCACCTATTTTGGAGCCCTAATGAATAGTGGCCAATGAAAAGGGAGCGTATGTCAAAATGTTATAATTCAATTTCTCAAGCTGTAAAACATAATTATCACAAAGCAAGAAAAAATGCAAGATACCTTCGTTACCTATTTCGCAAAAACAAATAGGAGAGTGTGCTAATTTCATGTTGAATAGATAATAGTTCAGTCTGGTGCAGCCCATGTGCAACTGAGCGTCGATTCTACCAATGTACATACCACCAAAATTGTAAAAGACTTTTTTGCTTAGGATTTGGGCCTATACCTCTTTTCAAATTGCTCTTAAAATCAGAAACATTTTCCCACCCAGTTTCTTCGTATAATTTATCTAAAGGTGTACTCTTCATTCCTCCGGAAACAACATGGGCCACTTCCAACTGAACTCTCTCTAATTCTAACCCACCGCTTCCTGCTGAAATCTTTCTAATGCTAGCTGCTCGGTCTTGCTAGATCCATCCCACACAGTACTTCCATATTCAAACAATGGTCTTATATAGACAAAATAAATAATTTATAAGGTCGAGCGCTGTGGTGAATACTGTAAACCTGTGAGAAGACTAATTTCATTGCCCTTTACAACAAAGATTTGTATATGCGTGTTCCAGGTAAAATGATTTTTAAAAGTAATTCCAAGATGTTTATGGAAATCTACATTATTCAGTTGTACATTGTCTAAATGAAGCGGAGGGTGAACACTATTCCGCTTCCTAGATACAATCATTGTTTCTCTTTTAAGTGGGATTGAATGTGCATGCTATGAAATGGACCGCTTATTCATAGGCACCATATCAGTATTTAGTTTATCAGTAGCAGTAACAGGATTGACTACATCAATATGTAAAGTATTATCCTGTAATAGATGAAATTTATGTTTGCTGATCGGTTTAAAAATATGATAGAATTCCCCGTATTCCCTCTTTGGCATCCTTCCTGATCACCAAACAGGTATATAGATTCTGTATACCTGTTTTGCGATCAGGCTCATGAATATTAAAGAGCACCATCAGGGATATACATAATTTAGCCTCGTTTTAGACTTGATCACCAAACTGGTATACAAATTCTGTATACCGGTTTGCGATCAAGCTCATGAATCAAATGACTGATATCAGTACAAAAATAGCCTACTTCAGTTGAAAAAAATACCTTGTTGTCAAATCTAGTACTCTACATGTTGTTAGATAGTTGATGTTGCTTCATAAATTTTCAAGGCTTTCACATGTTTTTCAGTAATTTTTATTTCACATTTATAGTCCTCTTACAGGGTAAAATCGTCACTACCTGTCTGTTCAGGGGATACAAGAAAATATCCATGTGAAAACGTTTGTATCCCATTCAGCCGTTGGCTTCATGGGATACAAATGTTTTCACGTGGATATTTTCTTGTATCCCGTGAACAGACAGGTAGTAACTAATAGTATTGTCGGCAAATAGTCTCATATCTAACTGGACCACTTCAGTAAGGTTGTTAATATGAATTAAAAATAAAATCAGACCCCGGACAGAGCCTGGGGGTACACCTGCTTTTATTAGAACTTATTTAGTAATCTGCCCCTAATGACCACACTTTGAAATCCACCACTAAGACAGCTTGTAAACCAGTTAAGCAAATCACCATCTATACCAGAGGAGAAGTCCATGATAATGGGAAAAACGTTTTGGGCATTATGGAATTCGGCCTTAGACCAGGTGGCGCCAAACTAGTATCTTGGCAATATTGGGCCGCAGATGTGGCTATATTTCCCCATAACAACGATAGAATATCAAGAATATCATGCGCTCCAACCGGGTCATATCTCATGTAAGCATAATAATGGACTGGAAAGAATGAACATTGTGTTTTAATAACTGAATGAGGATCGCAGAAGAACCTTATTGGAATGACACTTCTTGGTCAACAGCTTTCTTCCTAAACCGACAGCCGTTGTCCCAGTCTTCATTAAATAGGGTCTTAACAGAACAGTGACATTTAAAACATTTTTCAAAGTAACAGAAAACAAAGAGAAGAAACTCTTTTTCCTCCGAGACAGTCCAGCAGTGCCAAATTACATATGTTATGGACAGGTACAAAATGCGCAAGTCTTGTCCGTCATGTCGAAATACAGCTGTTGGAAATGCACGGTTTTGTTTACTGTTGCGGTTAATTTCCAGGTGGCGCTTTTGGTTTATATGATGGACGAATGGGACCGACTGTGGCGCGACCAGGCGACACAAGCAAGATAAGGATTTGGAATGACCAGAACAAGCCACCCTTTTAAGATCTACCTACCTTAGGTGATTAATACACGGAACCCAGCATATATGTGCCACCTGGATCAGTAGGTAAACGGATAGAAACGTCTTTGCTGTGGAAGTTGTTAATATAAACAGCATGGAATTGTAGTTGAATAGCATCGCAAGCTCAGGGTTGTGATCCATTATATGCAGAGTCGCTAGTACTAGGAATACTTCGTCGGTGCCATTACTACCAGCATATTTTTCTTGAAGATAAGCCTGTCCTCGCAGATTCCTTTCAGTACAATGCAATGTCTGTGATGTCTGTGTATTTTGTCCAGGTTTTACCTCTTATCTATGCAGTCAGTTAACTGTAATACAGATTTTGTTCATTTGTGTATATATACGATTCTCTGTTGGTAACATTTGAACTTTTACGTGTAAAGGCTGCGTTCTACATGGTAGGATTAGACACAATCTATTTCAGATATTTCTGGACAAGCAAATAGTTTTGCCGTATACATACTGTATCGTTATCCCTCTGAGCCATTGGAATTGCGTACACTCCGCAGCTAACCAGGGATTTGCGTCAGAAAAATAAAAATGTGTCAATAATTGTTGTGTTTGTATTGCTTTGGTTTAAAGCAAAGGATTTTAGTATGTTTATTTGTCGAAACTCTGTCTTTTATATTTTACATTTTACGCTTTTACTGCTGTAACTTGGACGCATCGTGAGCTTACCCCGGTTCACGGTACCCCCGTTGTAAAGGGGTAGTTTTCCTAATAAAAATTGAATTGAATTGATTTGATTTGAATTGAATTGAATTGATTTGAATTGAATTAAAATGGAAGTGAATTTAATTGCTCTCTGATCGAGGGCACCGGCCTGTGGGCGCAAGTCACTTAAGTGACTAAAGATTAGTGACTCGCGCCCAGTCCGGCGCCCTCCATCAGAGAGCAAGACAAACAACGATAATTGATATTGACACAATTTTTATTTTTCTGATAATTAACTCTATGAGGGAAAAATTAACTGACAAACATCAAATGGTCGGCTTAGAGGAAAACTGGACCTTAACTTGTAATTAAAATTATGAGTAGGTTTATATTGTGAATACGTTTATATTTTTAGAAGTAACTTATACCAAAAAGAAAGATGAGTTTCACTTGACAAGAAAACGGTTAGCGTGATTGACATAGAACAATGTTGCTTGATTGACAGAGAGCAAAAGAACGGTGAAACGTGAAGATTACATGTGTTTTTCGTGAACGTTAATAAAATCACACAATTAAATCCGTGTTTAAAATATTTTCTGTTCATTTTAAACTGTCCTGGTGAGAGGGTATAAAACTCCCGATACTTTTTTTATTGTTGTCTGTGTCTGATTTCTTTCATGGTTGCGTACATGAGACTCTGATTAAAAATGTTTCATTTAAAAATGCTTACGAGGAAAGAACAGATCAAGACAACTTTAGCATTCACTGACAAAACCAAGTTTCTATTGTTAACTCACAGTAATTCATCCAAGAAGTAGGTCATGCGGCCAGTAACGGGGCTTGGTCGCCTAGCAACAAAATGATGTACAACGATATAAAAATCCGACAAATTTGTGACTTGATAAATTTACAAGTTTTATTGCAATCCAAGGTCAGTACATGACTGTTGAGGTTTGGATGCCATAACAATGAAAAATATATGACCAAGTCATTCAAAGAGTGAAAATCAGATTATTATGGGTAGATGAGAGGTGCACAAGGTGAATGAAAAGATAGTACATCAAGAACCCTCAAAATCAATTACATTGAGTTCATAAGACATTACGATCAGTCGAGAGCAAAAAGTCTGATAAAACAATCTATGATGAAAAAGATCATTGATCAGAAAGGCTGTACGTGATCAAAAATGAATTGTATACAACTTTTTTTAAAACTAAACAGAGATCGTGCATCCCGGACATGCTGAGGTAGTTCATTCCAAAATGTAGTACCAATAAAAGAAAGAGTTTTAGGGGAAGACCTTGCCTGGAAAAATTTTGAGGAAGTGGATGCTCTTGTTTGACAGGAATGGACTTCAGTTACTGGTGTAAAGATATAGTGTAAATAAGGTGGGACTTAATTATTAACTATTTTCCAAAGAAAAATACAGAGATTGTAGAACAATCTCTGTTTGACACTCATCCATTTCAGGGTCCTTAGCATGTGGAGGATGTGCGTCCTAGGGTGACATTGTAATATTATTCTCATTGCCCTGTTCTGTAGTCGCTGGAGGCGTACAATGTCAGCTTTCTTCAGATTGCTACCCCAGACTGTGCTACAATAATCAAAATGAGGTAATACCAAGGTGTTGTACAGGGTAATTTTGGAGTCTGCACAAAGGTAATTTGCAGCTCTGTTAAAAACACCAAGAGCTCTATTTATTTTTGTAACAACAAAATTATCAACCTGCTTTTCAAATTTCACTTCCTGATCAAGCGTTACACCCAAGTACTTACAAGCCTCTGATTGAGAGATAGCTTGGTCACTATGTGACAGATCAAGAGTTGAGTTGATGGAATTTCTATTGTGATTGCTGCAAATGAGCATACAAGTTATTTTTCCAAGGTGGAGACTTAATTTATTTGCATGCAACCAGTCAGCTGCTTGGATCAGCTCTTGCTGTAATACAGTGGAGACAACATCTTTGGATTTTTCAGCATAATAAAACAGAGTGTCATCTGCATATAAGTTGACTTTAGATTTTTTGAGAGAGACACTGAGATCATTTACATAAAGAATAAACAAAAGGGGGCCAAGAATTGACCCTTGGGGAACGCCAGTACCAATCTCCATGGGTTGGGACAAGTTTTCACTGATACAAGCAATCTGTTTCCTGTCAGAAAGGTAGCTCTTGAACCAATGAAAACTTGTCCCTCGGAATCCATAATGTTCAAGCTTTGCAAGAAGAATATTGTGATTAACTGTGTTGAAAGTTTTTTTTTCAAATCTAAGGTAACAAGGCCAGTTATGTTTCCGAATTGAATTTAATCAAATAAGGATTCAGTTAATCTATGAAGACTAGTCTGTGTTGAGTGTTTTGGACGGAAGCCTGATTGTTCCAGGCATTCTGATGTCTTTAGATCTGCCCATGAACAATTTTGTCCAGAAGTTTGGACATTACTGGTAGGATGGAGATTGGTCTTCAGCTTCCAGGGTCAGTTCTAGAACCTTTCTTAGAGCCGGTTGAAACTCTCGCAAATTTCCACTCATCAGGTACATTCCTGTTTTGAGTGATTTATTAAAGATAAAAGCTAGGCTATTTGATATGGGTGGGGAAGCAGTTTTAAGAAGTTTGGATTGGATTTTGTCGAGACCTGTTGCTTGGTTTTTCGGTAGTTAAGCCGAAAGTTTTGACACATCATGTTCGGAGATACTGCAGAAAGAAAAATGTCCAGGAGAATGTGGCATGTGCTGGAAGAGGTAGTCAATGGCTGATCTAGTGGAACTAGATCAGCTATTGACCACCTCCTCGAGTACATGCCACATACCTAGTGAGACCGTCAGAGAACTTCCAACCAGAGTTCTGTATCCATGATGGTTTATTAAGCTACAATGCAACGACAGATCTAAGGTCTGAGCGATAAAATATCCCTTCATTGCAGCGAAATCACTATCTCGGCTTTGTCTTCCCCAAGCAACAAAAAAATTTGCACTGTGTTGAAATTTCATTCCTTTGGAAGTCTACCCCAAAGCCGTCCTAACATCCCGGCAATGTGGCTTGGGGTGGGGGTCAATGGCTGTAGTATGGTAAAGTACAACATAGTACATATTCTTGCTGGCAGAATCGATAAGATCGTTTTGTATGTGAGTTTGTTAAATGTTTTTCGTCTTGCGTCCTTCGTTTTTATGGAAGGCGAAATGCCGTTCACTGGGCAACAGTGTTTCAGATTGTGCAAGGGAGCAAAATGTGTTCGTCAAAATACTCAGACTTAAGTAACAGAGGAGAAACATCTCAAAGACCTTAAATGCTATAATTTCACGCCTTCAACAAATATGTCTTGATTGTCAGATATTAAATAAAATGTACCGCTCCATAATTAGAAATTCTCAGATATACCCTTACTGGTAACGGGAGCAGGGGCATTACAACCTTAGTCTTACCATCTTTGTCCGACTTGAGTTTTAAACTAGAGAGACATGAAGTCGGTGCATCGGTATATATTTTTTTCCCATTTAAGACTGTGTGAAAGTGTTCGGTTTAGAAAATCATCCGCTTATTTTATATGATTCTATAAGATGCCCTCAAATTAACAGGTTTCCTGAGCGCACACCAGGTACACATGGAACATGTGAGAATGCGCGGAGGAAGCGTTTTCAAAGGATTGGAAAGTTTTGAATGGACACGAGGGCATTCCTTTTAAACATTTGTAGGACTTTTCAAACCTATTTTACCCACGTCAGTTGACAAAGTCCACAATTATTCATTAAGTGATAATGAGACTATCATTAAAATATTGACTTATAATTATCTCATTATTACCAATATGAAATTCGCGGGCATATTCCACGTCAATCATTCACATATTTTTATTTTCTCATTGAACACTTATTCATCACTTCGGTTTATCAAGGTATTTAAACAAAGGTGACCATACTAGCCACTCGGTTGTTGGGTGGGTATTTCTTTGCATAATTGGTCGGCAGTTTCAAGTGCATTACAAATGAGTTCCCAACGGCTTTAATGTGTGTCATTGATAAAGATACATAATGTACTATTATTTAAGGGTGAATGTTGCGTGATTGATTTGTGAAGTAAGTATATATATATATATATATATATATATATATATATATATATATACATATATATATATATATATATATAACATGTTGATGAGAATAATTACAACACGAATCTACTCTTGCCGGAGTGTTGAATTTTTGGGAGATTTGGTGTATGGCGTTTAAGACTGTGGCTATGGAATTGACAAGTGCCACACTATGATTCATGCGGTAACTATGGAGTTGACAGGTGCTGCTCTATGTTTCATACGGTATCTATGGAACTGACAGGTGCTGCATTGTGTTCACACGGTCACTGTGGAATAACAGGTGCTGCACTGTTTCGCATGATAACTATGGAACTAACAGCTGCTGCACTTTGTTTCAAATAGTAATTATGGAACTGCCATGTGCTGCACGGTGTTTCACATGGTAACTATGGAACTGCCAGGTGCTGCATTATGTTTCACATGGTAACTATGGAACTGCCAGGTGCTGCACTATGTTTCACATGGTAACTATGGAACTGCCAGGTGCTGCACTGTGTTTCACATGGTAACTATGGAACTGCCAGGTGTTGCACTATGTTTCACATGGTACCTATGGAACTGCCAGGTGCTGCACTGTGTTTCACATAGTAACTATGGAACTGCCAGGTGCCGCACTGTGTTTCACATGGTAACTATGGAACTGCCAGGTGCTGCACTATCTTTCACATGGTAACTATGGAACTGAGAGGTGCTGCACAGTGTTTCACATGGTAACTATGGAACTATTAGGTGCTGCGTTATGTTTCATACAGTAACTATGGAACTCCCAGGTGCTGCACTATGTTTTACATAATTACTTTAGACCTGGCGTGTGTTGCATTATGCAGCAAAGTCTGTGGAAGAAACAGCTGCAACCTGGGGTAAACCATATATTTCACAAAATAATAATACATGAGAAAAAATCTGTGAGCGTCTGTGCAGTACTGACTAAAGTATAAACGAATATACGCGGAGGAGAATTTGTTAATGCTGAAGAAATCAAAATGTAATTGTTGGCCATTCGGCTATACATATTAAACCATGATCCAAAATGATTTGTCATTGTGTTCATTTCTATATAAATCATTATAATATGTACTGGACCGAAATAAAACCACGTGTACATGTCCACAACGTTGCATGCTTCCGCTAAGCCATATTCACTCGAGGTATATATTGTGGACCATTGTTGTGAGCCTTTACAATACTATTTTTAAGACTGAAGCAACTGCTCTCCTTAGTGAAAGCTATTTACCTTGATCATTCCTTTTCAAAGAAATACAGGAATTCTGGTACTTGAGTGAAAGCTCATTTTCGGGGAATTTTAACACGAAATTGGTTAATAATTTAGATGGGCACAGTTTTGTTATTGTTGCAACTGAAAGAGGTATACTGTTAAGACCCTGAAAGTTCTGAGCATATTCTATACAGCACATCTATCATTTTCTGTAGTAAAAGTGGATATATATGGGTAGATCCGTTCAGAGGGAAGGGTGTGTTGAATTTAAAAAATGTTGAAAAGCTTAAATGATCCGTCAGTTAATATCATTCAAACTCTCATAATACAGTCACAATTACGTAACAATGCAGGAGTTACCAAAAATATATTCAGAAATCCTTTGTTCGGTACTTAATTATGCAAAATCTTGGATACAATTATATAGTTATAGAGTACGGTTACTTAATACCGGTCTGTGTTAATTGCGGAAAATTGGGCCTGCACGACTTATGTTTGATAATATTTATTACCACCAATAATGTTGTAGGTTACCAAATTACCTCTTTAGGGCTGTGTTCTGTGCCTTTGATATGACTTCGGTTAATTCGAAAGCATACTGTTGAAAATTTAACGATTAAAACCATTAAAAATGTGTTATTCGAGGTATTATCTCTGCAAAAATTTTTAATTCTCCAAGAAGGATTTTTTACTTTGTAAATATTGATACACATTAGTGAAAAGCACAAAACGTTTATGTGTGGTGTCCAACATAAAGTGCCTTAATGTTATAAATGTTATAGTTTCAGGTTTCGTTGCCAAAAGAAATTGAACACCACTGAATACCATGAATATATACAGGGACACGTCTATGGACAGGAGACCTAAATTTGGTCAACAGGTGGTGCTGCGAATTCTGAAAGATTTGTACACATTTATGTGGTTTTGGCTACTTTCAACTGCTTATCCAAAATCGTCATGCAGAGTGTTCTGCAAGCAGCAGGAAACGTAGTTTGTGGAAGGGGCAAACACTTTTGTTCACGGGATGTTGATACCTTGGATCCCAGATTTTTAACCAATTTTTCAATTCAGGTGTTTCTCAATTAATTCCCCCATTCCTGTTAATTACTGTGCAAGTCAACAGGAATTGCAATGGCAAATCACATTTTTGACTTTGGAAAAACCGTCAGCCAGACCCCCTACAAACTTAGTGGGTATGTGCCATGAGTTTTTTTTTTACAATGTTTTTCGTTCATTCCATGGTAAAATCTTCACAAAATTCTTTAAAACCGCTCATCTAATTATTTCGGAAATGTATGGTGCACTTCTTGTCACCCACAAATCTTAATTGTTCACCAGGTCGGGGCAGCAATTTTTTTCCAACGACTTTTTGTGCGTTTTCATTTTTTCCACTTCTCAAGAACTGGTTGTTTAATTATTTTCAAGCTGAGTAAAAATGTACCTTGACTCCATCACTATATGGTGCTGTCTCATTTTCTGATTAAAAAAAATTTTAAAACCTTGAAAACTGTTTCGGGTATAAGTACACGTTATAATTTTTACCGTACGAATAGCGGCAATAGTGAAATGACTGGGTTATGAATATCTAAGTAAAGGCAAGTATCAATCGCAAATAATTTAATTTTGTACTAAAGAAGGTCAATAATATCATTGATATATATATATTACAAATACAAGTGACCCTACTACACTTCTCTGAAGAACAACTGCAAAACTAGATAACTTCCAACAGGGAAGTTGCTGTGGAGTTTCTTTCTGTGTTGTTAAATTTGGCCTTGAGTGACCTTGAAAACTCAAACTTACATAGTGGCTTATATCTCGGTGATATTGGATCCTAGGCCCGTGACTATTGGACACTAATATGAAAGTACGTATGAGTTTCTTTCGTTCTGGCTGATAATGAACCTGAACAACATTGGCTCATACCGTGATAACAGATGGTCCTGTTACTTTTCCTTTGAATAATATGTGATAATATGTAATAATATGGCACTGCTGAGGACTTTTTTTTATTATTCTTAGAACACTTTTCTCAGAATAATTATGAGGAAAGAAAAATTGTTCTAATTTTAAGAATAAAAATGTTTTTGGCGGTGCCATATAATTACAGAGGATTTCTCTTGACCTGTATGAGTGAAGATTGGTATTGCAAACCGAGATGATGATATTAAAGAAAGGCGACCTAGATTTCATTCTGAAGGCCACAGGATCACTTAAATTTTGCATCCAAAGTCAAATGAGTCCAGACTGAGATACTCCTCTCGTTTTGTGTGTGTGTGTTTTGTTTTGCTTTTGTTTTTGTTTTGCTTTTGTTTTTGTTTTTTTTTGCGCACGAGTGTCTAAATTATTTATCTCACCAGTGTTGGAATCCTAGCAGTTTAGCTGCCACTGAAGGTAACGCGTAGCAATGCCGACTGCAATGATAAGGGTGTATTTAGGGAAAGAAATGAATCCTAGCTGTTCAGCGATAGTATTTGGGGTTGCGCTGTCACAGACATATAGCTCCAGTGCTGAGTGTGCTTGGGAAGTGGTCACATGTTCACTGATCTGCATCACGTCCGCAATTGTATTTTACAAAAGCCTTTGCACACGTGCACTCAACGATGCATTCTACACTGTCCCACAGAATTATTGCCACGCACCATTGCAAAGAAATTTGACCATACAGATATTTGTCGGTCCATGTGGTCAGAGGATTGTGGCAAGTATTCCGCCTTCTAGTTCATTCATCAAATTGTGCTTCTAATAAAGCTTAACATGTGAAACACACCAAAGATAGTACTTCACAAAAGTGAATATTCAAAACTCGTGTCATTTGAAAAAGTGCGTGTGGATTCATAATGACCACAGCTGCAATATAACGAAGTGGCAACCAGAATCATTTCCACCACCTGTTCAGGATAAAGTTGTGAAAATACCCCTGTACACTACAAGTCAGTTGACATGGACTCGTCCTGCTGATCTTAAGAAGGGACTGATCATAATCTTCTCATACTGTTGATGTTTGAATTTGTTGCAAACGCCGTATTGTCCTGCTCCTGGTGCTCGGAGTTATTGTTCTTTCATTTATTTTCAATTCCGCCTGAAGTAGGTATTGGCTGTTTGATGTTTGACCCAGCTTGTGAGTCTAGGGTATCCATATTGCTTGCTTCCTTTCGGAAAACCCACTTGGAGTAAAACGTACGGCCCGGATAATGTTTTAAATACTGTAGTTCTAGACATTTTCGGGCTCAACTTAATTTCGCGCTTTTTGTGCTAGTACTTGATGCGCGAAAATGAGATGCGCCAAAATTAATAGGGGTGATCTGGTTGGTTTAATTTCTTGACACACAGCCTTTTGTTCCCATGATGCATGGTTGTGACACCTAGCAACCGATGTCATTTGAGGTCAGGTGGGTCAGCAAAGCCCATGACATTACAGTGAATCTGAAAGTTTTACCCTGCATATGAGGACGATTTTTTGGAATCGCCATCTTCTAATCTACCTGAAGTATATATTATTATCTTTCAAATACACCCAAAGGAAATAAAATGAAAGTTTTAAGCTTATTTGGAGACATATAGGGAGGTTAAATTTATATATGCTGATTCTGCATGTTAATCTATGGAGAAAAGGTGAGGGTCATTGAAAGTGACCAAAAGATGTGAACGGGATAGGCAGCACCACCTTTACGCGAATTTAGAACTAACACAGATATAGACTATCGACATAATGAAAGGCGTATGCAGACAAGCCATGGTGCGCGAAATATGCAAATATTTTTTAATTTACAGAAAAACAAGTTTGTGCGAAATTAACCACACGCGAAAATTTCTAGAATTACAGTATGTAAGTCTACAAGACGCCTGTGCTACCCACAGTTCGGTGTCCATTGTAAATATTTGATAATGTCTGCAGGATTTTCGCATATATGTGTGCCATGACCTTTCAAACACAAGATCGATCAGCTATTATTATCAGCGACACATTCCATACACGGAGACTCCGTGGTTCAGCTACATGTAATATATATGAAAAACTTCTATTCAAGCAGATGTCATGATAGTTGTAATACTCCTAGCCATTAATATATGTAATGAAATTTGTAATCAGTTTTCATTAATGTGGTATGTATTACAACCGTCCGAGATTTGAGTACAACCAAGAGGAAAAGAATTTTCATTTTGATAGATACACATTATGCATTGCGTCACAGTAATTTTTAAATCGCCATGTGTTTTCATACTTATCGCAATATTGCGGTATGGTTCTTTATGATTGCAACGATTGATGGTCTTTACGGTCGTTTTCCTGCCCATGAACATACGCATTTTGATAATACTGTTATTCTTACTTCAAATCTGTATATTGTAAACGGATGGTCAATACAACTCAGCTGCATTCTTTATCTTTGATACACACGAGCCGCGATCTCCTTGTCCCGGTACACAAGGGGGCAGAATACCAATGATTCTGCTTTTGTCATGCTCAGCCTTGCCTGCTAAACAGACTATTGTTCCGAGTGTCTGACTGCGCTCCACGGATAGTGGAGCGCCCACGCAGTAATGATAGGGTAACTTAGTCTGACTCAGCAGGCATTGCTCAGCCTGAAGCCGATCAGTTATATAGCACGATTAGTTATATAGCACGATCAGTTATAATAATAATAATTTTATTTCCCTCCGAATACACGAAGAAATACATATAAATACATAAATACACCACCGTCACAACGGTAAAAGTACAGAAGATTACAATATCAGATGATATAGGACGTATATACAATCTAAAATATAGCACATTATCACACACACACACACACACACACACACACACACACACACACACACACACACACACACACACACAAAAGTCATAATCTACACAGAGTCAAATGATATAATACATACAATTACAAAAGGAAGACCAAGCAGTTATGTATGCGGCAGGAACACTGGTCCTCCCAGCCGCAGGCCGGCCGACCCGACGAACCATCATAGTATCCTCTTGTTATATAGCACGTGCTATTCGTCATGTTTGAAGCATATATTGATAAGACAAACGCGTTGTCTAGTGGATTAGAAATACCTGGGGACTCTCTGATGCTGGTAGTAGTAACTTTGAATAGTACACAACTGCATGGCGTTTATATTACTATTTTGATTACTCGCCAACGATATAAACAGTGAAAAATCCTGAGTCACCATTTTATTATTTCATAATACAATGGGCAATGCCGCAAGCTGATATAATAGAATGTTATGCTGGGCAATGTCTGCAATGCCCGTTGACACTTGAACTAAAGACCCTCTATTTTTTTTTTAACAAAGAATATCAGTCTAGTATCCTCTTGATAATTCAGCGAAGTTCAATTTAAAAGGACAAGTACCCACCTCAGTATGCCACGTGGCAGAACGGGGGGGGGGGGAGGGAACAGAGGGCTACGGTTCACTTGGACACACCTTGACCCTGTCTATTGTTTTTGTGACAAAGGTATGCTTGAGCACCTCCAGCCCATTGTACCCTTTCAGCAAACCAGGTATTGTAAGGTCTTTAAGTCGCAATTGGCACTCAAAGTGTTAAACAAGCAAGTTTTTTTTCCAAATAACGATAACGTTAGGCCAGCATTGTCTGAACTATCCTGGTCACTGACTTTATCGTTGAAGAACATTATTGTGCACCATATATTTTCATAAAATTTCCGTATACCCAATGTTTAGCCAGTTGTTCTTTCATGGGATTTCATGAAATACCTGTCCGGGGGCTGGTCAAGTGTTCTTTCCATCGCAATCGTAAAATTGAAATGTAATGCCCCGGAACTTTCTGAAGTGAAACAAAAATGCAACACTTTACCTATTAAACGAACAGAAGCAGTAGTGCCACATCTTAAAATTGTGTACAATTTCGAACTGCTAGATTTTTAATCGCTATTAGTATTGTATATGAATTCTTGCTGGGAACAATCAATGTCTCTATGGTCTCTTTATTATCATTGTCATTCTCCTATGTAGGGTGGCACATGATAACGGTCTGTCAAAGGCCTTTATGTGTGTCTCCCTGACCAACTCATTCTTATCTGTCTGTTTTATTGTTTGGACATTTTCTTCTGATTATATTCATGTATGCTTATTTTTTAAGACTGTTTGATGGGTCAAATAAACATTCGACAATCTTGAATCGTTCCTCTTCCGTATTGTCTTAAAAAATACGCAAAAAGATCACAGTTCAGTCTCTCTATGCTCCATATGCAATCACCGTCTACGCGTAAACATGCCATGCAGCCTTAAAGAAATGTAGTACGTCTGACGTTTATTAAGGTTTAGCAATTTGTTAAACTAAAAAAAACACAAAAAAACAAAACAAAACAAAAAACCCCCAACCCCCCAACCCCCTCCCCCCCAAAAAACCACCAAAAACACACACACACACACACACACACACACACACACACACACACACACACACACACACACACACAAACACACTCAAAAAACCACGTAAAGTATAACATTTTTTTCAAACATACGTTCATGACGAGTAAACGAGCCTTCGCCTTTTCAGTAATTTGTTAGTATATGCTGACATTTTGACTGCATAATTAAATTTCAATGTAATTTTATGTCAATATAATCTTACAATGATTACAATAGGAAGAAGACATACTCTATGTACAAATAAGTGCACAAAGAATCCATTTGACAAAACAGACCACATTATTGACCATGCAACACCATGAAAAACAAATAATGGGGTACTTTTGAAATGTTGAAATAGATTGCATTCAACATATTTTTGTTTGGGATTCCGATGAATATGTTAGCACAGTGTTTTTGTTTCAGTGTTTGGAGCATATAGAACATCCGTAGGTGGATATGAAAATATCACGGCTTGCATTTATTGTTTAAAATCATTAGGCGTGTGGGATTGGGGTCATTTAAAGCGTATCTGTAGGGCAATTTGAGTGCCTGAGATGGTGTGAAAACAATTTTGTTTCAAAACTAAAAAATATTTTTGAAGACAATTGAAAGAGACAGAACTGGGTCAACACTGTCAAATACATCAGGCCCTGTTGGTAAAGATCATCTGTGATTTGCACGATCGGTGATTGATATCCAACTTTCGACGTCATTTGACAAGTACTCCTTGAACCACCTTTATCTTCACAATGTAAATACATAAATATACGTCATTTGACAAGAACCCTTTGAACCACCTTCATCATCACAATGTTAACACATAAATATACGTCATTAGACAAGAACCCTTTGAACCACCTTCATCGTCACAATGTTAACACATAAATAGACGTCATTCGACGAGTACCCCTTGAACCACCTGTATCCTTACAATGCTTTTACATAAAAACACGTCATTTGACAAGGACCCCTTGAACCACCCCTACTGTTTCATGTTATTAGATTAATAGGAGTCCTTGACATGACCCCTCGAACCACCTCTATCGTTACAACGTTAACACATAAGTAGGCGTCCTTTGACAGGGACCCCACAAACCACTTTATTATTATGATGTTAATACACAAATTAGAAATAGTGCAGAAGTACTGGCTGTGCAATTCGCGGATATTCCCAGTCCCACCATTCAATAATCAATATGTTTTTTTCCAGTTTCTTTCTTGTCTCAACCTGGGGAACCCAAATAAGGTCAGTCTGATTGGAATTAAAATTTTTAAAAATTCATTCGACCAAATGCACTGCTTATTTTCATACTTTATTGGAAATTAAAAATTTCCTGCTCAGGTCATAATAGGACTGCGTCAATAACCTTTCTTGGCGGGAGTTGGTCACATGACACCAACCTGCACCAAGGAGAGCTATTGCTCAGTTACCCCAGTAATCACGTGTCACCTACCTGTGCGGTAATTTGCGCACCAACCTCACCACACACGAAATGAAACACCTGCATTACAAAAAACGTAAATTGATGAGATATTCCAAAACAGAGTGAAACATTTTTAATTGGCCTAAACACTAGAGTTAGGACACAGAATATGTTGTGTGTAGTTACACTACATTTGATGGCTATTTTATAACCAACTTCAAACTGAGTATAACAGACAACTAGAGTGCACTACTTTTTTAATCATCCAAAAAGGGCCAAAACACTCAGACTAAATAAATGATCTTATGACACCAGACCTTTTGGGAACTCATATGTGCACCCATTTAGCTTATAAGTAAAAAGTGTAAACATTATATAAGTCAAAGGCTTGATGTGTGTTCCTATATATAACTGCCAAGCAACTGGCCACGAATCTTCAACACTTTTTTTTGGGGGGGGGGCGGGGGAGGGTGTTGTTTTTTGTTTATTTTTGTTTTTTGTTTTGCCAAAATACGAATAAAAATATTAAATGTCCAAACAGTCCCTGGAGCTTGACTATTCCAACAAGCTTGGTAGTGACAAACACAGCCAGTTACCTTGTTTACTATTTATTTCTATAGCTTCTCAGTGTATTATATCAATAAGTCTCGGGAGGGGAGCGTTGGTCAGTATACATGAAACCAAAAATATATTCTTTGCAGGTCTTGAGGGATCCATAATATATTAAACCAAAAGTATGTATTTTGCAAAATATTCCAGAGCATCAATAACGGTGATACATGCTGCGAGCGGACAGACTAAAGTTAAGATAGTAAGTCATGTTTTAAAAGTACTTTAATGACCCTTTGCCTAAACAACTCGGTTAACAGACACCCGGAAGCGTGCTGAAAACACGTGGCCGCCATTCGCTGTGATTTTCCTTTCCCACAATGTATTGCACCATGTTTTTAAATAATGCTCACCCTGTGCGCATGCATGCCATGGTGGTATCACGTTGCATTTGGATTTATAACTAACGAATGATAACTGCTTCAGACACAACCGAGCAGGCAGGTTAAAGTTAAGATAGTAAGTCATCTTTTAAAAATACGTTGACGACCTTTTTCCCTGGTAACTTGGAGAACGGACACCTGGATCATAGCGATACTAGACACCGATACCGCACCACCTTGGCTATATGCAGCAGCTATAGCTATGCTTTCCTCCCGGCCCAAGGTAACCGCCCAGACAAGTTGAAATGAAATGCTGTGTTTGAGTTGACTTAACTGCAAAATAATGGCACGTTGGTCAGCTTTTCTATTAACTTGCAACTTGATTACAGTTGATTACAAACCCCGCTTTTTCACGGGTGGTCATTTCTGGGGCGTGTTGCAGCTGGTCAAGGGCTGTCCAGCTGGAGCATTGGAGCAAAACTTTGCATCACGGTTCTTGAAAAATGCTATAGAATTTATCCAAAATAAGTGTTTTTTGTGTGAAGCAGTTAAGAAAATGCTCCAGAGAATCTAAATTTGCTGCTACAGAGATTTCCAGTTGGGCAGCACTGTGGTCCTTCGCGTTAGGTAATTTACATAGCAAAAGCGCCCATGCGAAGGGAAACGGGTCATTTTGACCGGGTGGTGACCCCGGGTTGGTAATTGTAGGTATTACTGTACCACGATTATACCATGCAGAACCTGCCTGGGTATGTGAAAGAGTGTGAATGTAAGAACATTTTCAAAAATCAGAATTAGAATTAGAATCAGAATCAAAATCAGAATCAGAATCGGAATTTTTATTAAAAAAATAACGCCCCATAGGGACGAACAGTTACACCAAAATTACAAAAGATGGAGGCACCCTCCATCGGCACATGCAAAGACTACAAATATTACAATCACATGCATGACTTCCATGAGATGGGAGTACTGGAGACGGACCGCTTTTGATATTTATAATTTCAGTATCTTAATGTTATAAAAATTTTGCCTTTGATGCTTATATTTATTTATTTATCAATCTATTAATTTATTGAAAATTTAAATCTATCTTTTAATTCATGAACTATTAAAGCATTTCAGCTATAAACCTTTGCAAAGTAGCGTAATGTTTTCTGATTTCGTACTTGCTATTTTAATGTTGTGGTCCAGCATGGAAATAAGCCAAGGCAAGATTCCCTAGGTATTTGGTGCTCCCATTTCATGCATCTTCGTTTGGTGTGCTTTCAGCAATTATATTGCAAAATGCTGGCATATGTCTGAATAAAATATTATCAATCAATCAACATTCGGTGATAAAAGTTAAGTACATTTAGGCCTAGTGATTATCTATTTTTTCTCTTGCTTTTGCAGAGAAAATACATAACTTACTAATTGCGGGATAATTTATCTGTTAATTTTCTCCAAGTTAATAAACATAATATGTCTGCAAAAATTCCCTAAAGCGGTACATGTATAAATACAAAAAATGTCTCACCTTATTGATTACATGGCGATGGTCTTTTTTATAATTTATTTTTAACTAGTTTTGCTAATTTCCATTAGATTTTTGCACAATCTGAGGGAAAATAGCCAAATCAGTACAATAATGACTAAAATGTTGGGATTTCATCAACCATGTCAAGGCAAGATTTTGCACTCGAAACTCCCCAGAATGCACAATTTTGCATGCTCAAATTCGAATTTTTCTCGGGAGAAGGGGATGCCTCCCAGACCCCCATTGCATGCCTTCTACGGCATGCTTTGGCCCTTTGGGCAACACATGTCTCATGTGGGCCACTGAAAAAAAAAATTATGTACCTTTTTGGACCACTCGGATCTCTGAGTTTCTAGCTCTGGCCTGGGTTGATCAATATTATTAAGGAAGGGCGGCTTGAAAGTACATGTACCTTTTTTTTTGGTTCCAATAACTTTAGGGATTTTTCCTTAATTTTTAGTAGTGTCTGCCAAATTACAAGAACCACACATATATTTTTGTTAGGCCTTCGGGTAACTTGGGCATTTGTTGAAACATGTTTAAAATGGATGTTTTTCCCCTTTTTACACATTACCCCTTTTGGCATGAGTTTAATTTGTTACCTGGACACAGCCCGAGGCACTTGTTCATGTATTTAGAAAAGCTCTCACATGTGCAACCCCTCAAATAAAACGCTAAAATACAAAAGGTTCGGACTACGTAGGTGATACATAAGCATTAGGTATGTATGCATGTATGTATGTATGTATGTATGTATGTATGTATGTATGTATGTACGTTTGTAGGTGTAGGACATTGCATTCACTTAGTGGAAAACATGTAGGGATGTATCTGTGCTATTTTTCTAACCATGGAAAATATATAATATAACCAATTAACTGAAAATGTAACAATCTTACACGCTCTTATGTTATGTGTTTGCATATGAACATATCGTGATGGCAGCAACAACTAATACACTATGAATGTCTCATGTACAACTGAGCAGCAAATACACTCAAATACCTTACAACATTGTCTGTATCGCAATTTACCGAAACAAACAACAAAAAACCGTATTTGTTCTTTGTTTCAGTAAATTGCGATACAGCCCTGTTTGGTTGCAAATTATTACACAATTCACACAGGTACAGCAAAACAAAAACGAAACCAAAAAAAAAAAAAAAAAAAAAAAAAACAAAAAAAAAAAAAAAAAAAAAAACAAAAAAAAAAAAAAAAAAAACGAAAAACAATATCACACAAAAAACAGCCCCCCCCCAAAAAAAACAAGAAAACAAAAAAACCCCAAAAACATCCCCCCCAAAAAAACAAAAAAAAAAAAAAAAACATGTTAAGAAAATGATTTGCAATGGTAATCAATCTGATGTATTTTGCATTTTGAAATGTTCAATGTGTATTAGGAGGTGTGTACCGTTATATGAGTCCACATGTACATTAAGTGTATTACATCTCTGCATTTGTGTGAAACTAATATCTTCATCAGATATGGCAGTAGGAATCCTCGTACAAACGCGATCAAGCTGTGGTGTATTGAACCTTTATATTTTTAGAAGCAATTACACCTCGTATGATATATTCACCAACAGTGTCGTTTTGCAGCATAGGGCTGAGCTGAGGGTAATTTTACAGAGTTTAGAAACGTGACAGTTATGCAACAGATCGTGCCATGTCACTGCCTGCCACCAAGAGTTTGACCTCATGAGCATTGTAAGTGGCAGCTGGTAGTAATTCCCCTCATTTCAGACGTGTTAGATGAAGGTTAAGGTAGTACAGTGACAGACAGTTTTTTGTTTGTTTTTTTGTTTGTTTGTTTGTTTGTTTTTTTCAGAAAGGCTGTCGCACAACACAACGTGACAATGCTGCTACAATATTGTCACGATGTGTTGTACTGTATGACTATATATAGAACACTTCCAAGGACGAGTTTAACCAAACCAGCAAACCTTGCATATTAGAAAATATAATCCTGAAAGGAAGGACTGGCGTTTCATGAATTGAGAATTGCATCCAGAGTACACATTAAATTACTATCATGAATGTACAGATGGGTCTGAAGTGTTTAAACAAAAGAGAATAAGCCAGGGCTGGTGGCGACGTTGAAACTACATTTTTACCTCAGCTGACTTGTCAGTCAGCTGAGGTTTTGTGAGGGTCCGTCGTCCGTCCGTAGTCGATCGTGCGTCCGTCGTCCACAATTCACACATTCAACTTCTTCCAGATCCACCTCAAACTTGGGAGAGATGTGCCTTGGATGGGTCTCTACCAAGTTTGTTCAAATGGTCAAGGTCCAGTGATTTTTGGATTTTTAATGTTTTTTTTGTTCTTTTGTGGGCAAATCTTAAAAAATCTTCCTCTCCGAAACCGCTCACCCAATTGCTTTGATATCACACAGTAACACTCCCTGGCACTCCTAGTTCTTAATTTGTTCACCAGGTGGCGCTGCATTTTTTTTTTTAATTTTATGAATTTTTGTGTGTTATAGCTATTTTCGACTTCTTCTCCAGAACTGTCACTCAGATTAGGCTGAAACATGGTAGATATGTTCTTTGTACCAGGTTCAAACAAGGTTGTTCACTATGTGGGAAAGCTGCAGATTCCTGATTAATAACGATTTTTTTAATTTGGTTACTTGTCGGTCAATGCAGCTGTCCTATTGATTACTATGAAAGTCAATGGGCATTTTAATGCCAATTCACATTTTCGACTTCTTCTCCAAAACCGTCATGCGGATTAACTTCAAACTTGGTGGCAATGTACCTTGGGTGGGTTTCTACCAGTTTTGTTCAAAATGTTTATGCTCCAGTGATTTTTGGATTTTTAATGAAATTTTTTGTTTATTTGTTTGGTTTTTTTTTGACATATCTTAAAAATCTTCTCCGACAAAACCGCACACCCAATTGCTTTGATATCACACAGGAAGACAACTAGGGACTCCTTATTGTTAATTTGTTCACCAGGTGGCGCTCCGTTTTTTTCTATTTTTTTATGAATTTTTGTGTGTTACAGTTATTTTCGACTTATTCAGAACCGTCACTCAGATTAAGCTTACACATGGTGGATATGTTCCTTATGGAAGGGCCAAACAAAGTTGTTCACTGTATGGGAATGCTGCGGATTCCTGATTTTTAATGGTTTTTTCAATTCGGCTCCTTTGCGGTAAATGCACCTTTCCTGTTGATTACCATGTAAGTCAATGGGCATTCTAATGCTAACTTACATTTTCGACTTCTTCTCCAAAACCGTCATCCAGATTTACTTCAAACTTGGTGGGACTGTACCATGGGTGGGTGTCTACCAGGTTTGTTCCAATGGTCATGTTCCAATGAATTTTGGATTTTTTTATGATTTTTTTTCAAAAAGCTCTACAAAAGTTTTAATAGGAAAGTTTTGCATGGGAATTTCTTGTTATGGTCATAACTTGAATAATATTGGCCAGACTTACTTCAAACTTGGTGGGGATGTGCCTTGGGTGGATCTCTACCAAGTTTGTTCAAATGGTCACGCTCTATTGATTTTTTGGATTTTTTTATGATTTTTTTTGGTTCTTTTTTGGGGCAAACCTTAGAAATTCTTCTCCTCTGAAACCGCTCACCCAATTGCTTTGATATCGTACATACAAACTCCCGGGGACACCTAGTTTCCAATTTATTCACCAAGTGGCGCTGCAATTTTTTTATGAATTTCTTGTATGGTTTTGCTATTTTTCACTTGTTCTCAGAACCGTCCCTCAGATTAAGCTGAAATGTGATGGATATGTTGTTGTGGAAGGGTCAAACAATTGTTTACTAGGTGGCACTGCTTTGGATTTTTCTAATTTTTAAGGATTTTCAATTCGGGTACTTATCGCTCAATGCAGCTTTCCTATTGACTAGTATGTAAGTCAATGGACATTCTAATGCTAATTTACAGGACAACTGACACGAAATGTACTGTTTACTTGATAAATTGAGATCTGTTTTGAGTTAGCTGCACATGTTAATTATTCTGTATGAAGGTCATGCTGAGACAGTACATGAATGACCTTGACCTCGTTTGTGGGGTCACAGTGCAACATACATGAATTTTACTCTTCAGTATAACTTGAGAACTACTTGAACTTTGATGTTGCATATGTAAGTGTGCTTCTATAAAGGTCAGACTTACTCAGAACATGGTGTCCTTGATCCTTTCCCAAATTCACGGAGCTGCAAGTGTGATGAATGTCAAGATCAGCTGAGGCTTGGACTGTTCACACATCCCTCTTATTAGGGATTTAAATCATAGCAATAAAACAAAATTATACCATGAACAGTATATCATGCATGGCAAAGAGACACACGAATTATCAAACTAATAACAACACCAGAAGATAAAAAGGTTGATGATAGGCAACGTACAAAATGGACAAGCACGGATATTTCTGTGCGAGCTTCATATGTGAACAGGCTGCAGAAAACGCTAAAGTTACATGTCAATAACGTTTAACTGTTTGTTCATGACGTCAAGTCCATGCTGTAGGATGGATCCTGACAGAGTGTGTGGAGCATATTATTATATTCATGCGTTCTCATTGCTACATTGAGAACGTTATTATTATGTCATTATTAACATAAGAAAAGCCATTCTTTGTTTTTTGGCCGTTACACGTACAATTCAGTGCTTATCACCACCATTCCTCACAGCGTCGAAGTGTACGCTAGGTAACTGACGAAATGGGCTAGTTTGCATAATAAATCTGTACAATTGAGTTACATTCTGAAATGTTCAAAGTTTATCTGAACAAGATGTGCATCCAATGTGAACTAATGTCTACACTGAAGTATTGTTAAAATTGATATGAATATTAGGCCTTAGGCCAGAGGCCAATTTGTCACATATTGGTACCATTGGGGAGTACACATGTACACCAACTTCCATTTTCATTGACTCACCTATGATTTTACGAAGCCAACCTCGACTTCAGAAGAGTCAACAAGGCGAAAAATTCGTCTCGCCGTCATACCGCCAGGTTTGCCAGGTTCCGAGCGTATTTTCTCCGTTGGTCGCCCTGTGGTGATTCACTGGTCGGAGAAGACCACGGACATTCGAAGGTGGTGAGATTTCAAAGTTGTTACAGTGCGGTTAATCAGAAATGGTACCGAAATAAGTATTTATGTCCTGTTCATGTGTGGTATCTGCCAGATCTTATGGTCTTAAGTCTAAAAAGCCCAGAAAAACTTCGTGTAATTTTTGATTGCGTTGCACGTTGTGAAGGCAAAAGTTTGACTGACCGATGCTTGCAGGATCCAGATATAGTTTACAAACTAATGTGACCTTTTTGCGTTTTCGGCTACATGGTTACGCAATACAGGCTGGCATAGTTGCCATGTAAAATCAAGTGCTTATTCCTAGCTACGATAGTGATGCACTTCGTTTTCTTTGGTTAAAGGATGGAGATATCATACATCTTAGGAATGGAGTAAATATCTTTGGAGGTATTTGGTCATCATCATCAGCCTGTTATGCTTTAAGAAAGACAGTTTTTGACAATCCAAATGCTGATCCTTTAGTAAAAGATACAATTTTGAATTCCATGTATGTTGATGATCTTACCGAAAGTCAAATCTGAGAAAGAGGTACATAAAGCCATAGTGGGCGTTCCTGCTCTTCTCCACACAGGTGGCTTTGAACTATCGAAATTTGTCATTAATGATGAAAATTAATGGCAGAAATTCCCAAATGCCTTAGGGCAACGGAAGTCCAAGAATCCCCACATGAATTTATTGGTCGAGCCTTAGGCATAAAGTGGCATATACGAAATGATAATTCATGTTTTGTATCAAAGATGTGCCGTTGAAGCAATTAACTCGTAGGTCAATAGTTAGGTTCACTTTATCAATATTTGATCCTTTGGGTCCTATTACACCATGGGTGTTACCAGGCAAACTTTCGTTACAAGACGTCTTAAATTCCAAACTTGAGTGTGATGAAAAAGTGTCAAATGAAGTCTATACAAAGTGGAATATGTGGATAAGTTCTCTAAATTCACTTAAACAGCTTGTTCTGCCACGGTGTATTTGAAATCAATAATGGCTATCAAGAGTATCATATACTTTGTGATTCTTCAGAAAGACTGTTCGGGCTTTTATCTTTGTCCCAAATGTTAACGACAAAGGACAAGTATTGTGTAGGTTTCTGATGAGTAAAACTCATGTAGTCCCAATAAATGGACAATATTGCACAATACCAAGGTTAGAGTTACAGGCACCAAAATGCGGTGTTACGCTATGAAAATTTATTGAACTTTGTTTTTTTTACTCCTGCCTTCTTTTGGACATATTCCAATATAGTACTAGGTTACATCAAAAATGAAACACGTAGATTTCGTGTTTTTGTTGAAAAATGAGTAAATGTCATTCAGTCACTCACAAGCCCTAAACAATGGCGGCAGGTTTTGTCCAAAGAAAATATAGCAGATCTTTTAACTCGACCTGGAGCAATCTTAAAATAAAACACCGTTAAAGTATGGTGTGAAGGTCCGTCATTTTTAAATGAGCATTATGCTTACTGGTTGGAGTCGAGAGAGGTTTCTCCCTGGGTTGCAATTCAGCCAGATGGCCCTGAGGTTAGACAGGTCAAAACTAGCCCAAGTGAAATTTGTGTAGGTTCTTGGCTGAACAGAATGGTGAACCGCTATTTATCTTGGTCAAAGTTGATCAATGGTGTTGCTTGAATCCGAAGATTTGCTCTGTTGAAGACAAAACGGAGCAGTGAACGAGGAGTGTTGACTGCTGCTGAGCGTCAATGTGCACATAACATTTTAATCAGACATGTTCAACAACAATCTTATAATAGAAAAATCACTAATTTAAAATCATGTCAGACGCTTTAAAATAAAGCTCCATTGTTTCTCTTAAACCATTCCTGGATGAAAAAAGGATCATGCGCGTAGGAGGTAAAGTAGGAGAACATACAGTGCTGTTCCTTACGACAGCCGTGTGGCTGTGACTGTTAAATGTTTTTTTTCAGGAGAAAGGTCACCATGGTCTAGAATGGACTTTGAGCCTAATTAATACCAAATATTGGATTGTTAAGGCTCGGCGCATTGTGAAGCGTGTACTCAAGAATTGTATACTATGCAAAAAAATGTATGCAAAACCAACGCATCAATTCATGTCAAACCGTCCAATATTGCGTGTGTGTCACTTAATTTAAGGCCTTTTAGCTATGCTGGTATTGATGTATTTGGGCCATATAGTACACAAGTATATCGTTTACAACGGAAGAGATATGGATGTATTCAGCCATCTGAATAAATCCATATCTCTTTTCTATGCATTTTTTCTTGCATGACAATAGCTGAGCATATAGAAATATTATATTCGCTTGAAGCAGATGCATTTATTTGTGCCTTTCGTCCTCATTTGGGTCCATATCAGGGAGGTGTGTGGAAAAGACTCGTAGGTGTGATTAAAGGGTTTTACGTGCAATTCTCCTAAAGCATAACACTTGAGTGATGAGACCTTGTGGACGTTTTTTGCGAGGTAGAAGCAATCGCAAATAGTAGGCCTCTTACAAAGCTGAGTGATGATCCAAATGATCATACACCCTTAACACCAAATATCCTTTTGATCTTTAATCATTCAACTAATAAGCCTCCAAATGTTGGCTCTGCTTCTGATAAGTATCGCAGCAATTGGAAGTAGGTACAACATATTGCCAACAATTTTTGGAGCCGGTGGATTAAAGAATGTCTCAAAATGGCACACTCCGACAAAAATATGAAAATCGGTGAATTGGTGTTATTACATGAGCCAGGACTTCCAGGTAATCTCTGGCCATTGGCTATTGTGAAAGAAATTTATGTGGGAAGAGATTGTAAAGTCTGTTCAGTGCTAGTTAAGACACGAGTCGCTGAATTGCACAGACCATTAACTCGTCTGGTTCGTTTAGAACTTGACATTTATGAGTAAATGTCTACTTACAAATCATACAGTCAATCTTATAAAGTTTTCAGTTACTATTATTGAATAACAGGAAAATATTATGCAACTGATATTGTATGTTGTAATCAAGTCTGATGAGGTTAATTTGCCATTCAAATTATATTATGATAATTCATGGATTTTTTCCATCTGAGTAAATTTCTGTGGTTGTCGAGTGCTCACTGTTAGGTTTAACAGGCTATCAGAGGCGACAAAAGATTATTACTCGTTCTGAGTATATGCATACATGGCTTGAATGGTCTCGGTTTGTGAGCAAATGAGTATGTCTCGTTTTGCTTGGTTAGTAGCAAATCTTATGAGGGTTCCAAGTGCTGTTGTTTGTTATCAATGTTCACAATTTTTCAATATATATAATTATAAATACTCATTTTTTTTTCTGAATTTACTATTACAGGAGCAAATCTTCGAATTTATAGCGATCAGTATACAATTGTTGTGTAATGTGGGGTTGTTCCGTGCATCCGTGGTGGTGAAACTGCTAGTTAAAATTTTGAGCGGGTATTGATTCAATGCTTTAGTGCCTCTCTCAAGCGCTATTGGTCATTGCTAATTGGGCGTACGTGCGAATCGGCAGCACGTTCCCTATATATACTCCAATATTCCCTGTGCGTGTACTGGGGCTTTGACTTCGTACCGACAAGTATCATTCCAGCAAAGAGTTAAGCATAGAACCCGCTCATGAAACCCCATAAGCGAACTCGAAAGTTGTAAGTTTGATCAATTTGCATCAATATTCGACGTTGTCAATTTTATTGTATTTTACTGAAGTTTTCATGCTCTAAGTATCAAATATTTTATTTGTAACTATAATCCAGGTGTCGTTGGATAAAGGAAACTAGGGTGTCAGAGAATAAAGGCCCAGAAAATCGTGTATTATATATATATATATATATATATAAGTAGTTCATATGCACACTAAAACAATTGAATTATTGTCAATTCAGGTTTCTTATAAAACTCTTGCGTAGAGTCTTTCTTGCACAAATAGTTGTAGCTGTGGCTTGATGTGTTTCACGCTGTAAGGCATAGGAAACCAGTAAAGTTATATTTAGGGTAGTAAGTGCGTCGTTCAATACAAAGTGTTAGACGCGTATATGTGTTAGTTGTATTCTTGTTGAGCATGAAGTAAATTAATATTGTCATGCGGTATGGTGCAGGGATAAATTTATAAGCGTAAAATTTGTACTTTATACACGAAATATAGCTGCAAAGCTATAAGCGTAAAATTTATATTTTATACGCAAAGTAATTGTCATAAATAGAGAGAGTTGAAGTATAAACTCGAACTGTTGGTAAGTGTATAAACGTCTATTGCAGTTACGGTATGTCCAGTATGTTCCGGTGGAGGTGCCCATCTGTAAACTGTCATGTAACTTCTATGGGCATCCTTGTCCTATTCGTTCTCTGGGCAACCAATAAATATGTATGGCCTATACTAGTGTCCATCGTCGTCGTATTATTTTTTCCGTATCCAGCAATAGTCACGTGGATACGATTTGCACTGGGGATTAAAATCTTACCCTCATTTGATGTTGACATGACCCCGATGTATAAAATGAATGTATATTCTTATACCTGGCCAAATTTATAACTATATGTGCACATCTACTATCAAAATGATGTCAATAATTGATTGATGAGTTTTAAAGGTCACGATATTTCTGGAAAGAATCTTGTAACTCTATAACTCAAAATTAGGTCATTTTCATAATTTCTACCATGATAAGTTTCGACAAAGGTGATAAGTTTCAGATCAGCGGTTTTGTGTTTTGAATTTTTTGTTAGTAACGTTCCTGTAAAATTCTTTGTTCTTGATGAAATGTGATTTACAGAATAGACAGTGACAAGTTTCGTCAAAACGTATTGCAAAATCAGCGCTCAAAGCTAACGCTGAACTGGTTTCATTACTGTTATCAATGTTCATGGTCTCGTAATGTAATATAACCAATGCTACGATGTGCACACTTCTCCGAGTAGTGCAACACAGAGTAGTGATATAATTGTGCCATAAACCAACAGTGGATATACAGTATTTTCCTAATGATAATATCAATACTGAGCACAGTGTTGCCCTAGCCAATGAAATAACAGAGAATACAAGCAATTTAAAAAATCTAGGTTATTCGTGCATTCTCATGGGAGATTTTAATGGTAAATTGTCACAATTTAATGTTGGTGGAAAGAAAAGTATTAACGGGGATTTACTTACAGCTGTAATCTAAACTACAGAACTTTATGTTTTGAATAATTCTCCCCTGTGTAATGGTGTTACCACTTGGCACAGGGGTGTGCTTAAATCTACCATTGGTTATGGTCTTGTTACTGATTTATTCTACGACTGTCTAAACAGTATCACAATTGATGAAAACGCTCATTACGATACATTTAGTGACCACAACACTATAGTTATGGAATTAACCGTACGTGTTGACAACCTTGTAAATGATGCTGGCACTGTAACTGGCCGCGAGTGCTGGAATATAGCAGGGGTAAAGGACTGGAGTTTGTTTCAAGAAGCACTGGCTTGACGCCTCGATTATTTTAACATCAACGGCCACGATTCTGTTAATTACTCGTGGCTAAAATGAAAACGTATTATGCTTGAAACAGCCGAGAGTGCTATTGGTAAAAAGAAAGTTAATGGGCAAAAGAGTACGTTTTGGGACAAAGAAATACAGTCCTTCATACACAGCCGTATAATGGCCAATAGATTCTATAGGTATTGGTGAAGCAGAGTGCCTCGAAGAACTATGGAATGAATACAGGCATTGCAAAACCAAGGTCCATGAGAAAATTAAGGCGAATAAAGTAAAAAGCAAGATTCGTGTTATAATGCTTAACTGCAAGAAACGTACTAAAAACACACGCGCCTACTGGCGCTTCTTGCGCCGTCTCAACAAAAATAATTCTTATCCAATGAAAATAATTGACCCTAAAAATACAGAACGCCTAATCGAGGATCCACATGAAATTAAAATTGCTATGAAAGATTACTGGGAAAAACTTGCAAATTTAACTCTGCCAGACGAGGATTCATGTGTTCTAAAACAGAAAGTAAGTGACCTTTATGAGCGTTCAGAAGAAATATGTGGCTTCGCCAATATTGAAATAACTTTCGAAATTATTAGCGAGTCTATTGCAAAGTTACAAAATGGTAAAGCATGTGGGATAGATAACATCCCAAACGAATTCCTTAAATACGGAGGACCATCAATCGTTATTTCTCTTGAGAAATTATTTAGTCATTATAAATTACTTGAAAAGTTTCCTGATGACTGGTTCAAGAGCTTGGTCAAGCCCCTGTTTAAGGAGGGGAAGCCCGAGATCCTTGATAATTACAGAGAAATTACAATTACCTCAAATGTTTAATAAGTTTTTACATCACTCATGGAAATACAACTTATGTCATTTTTGGAGCGTGAAAATACATTAGGTGTATTACATGGGGCTTATAGGAAAGGTCGCCGCTTAGAAGACCAAATTTGTACATTAAAAGGTCTTTGCAGTTTGAGAAAAGACCAAAAAAACAAAAACAAAACATGGCTTGCTTTCCTTGATGTAAGGAAAGCCTTTGATACCTTAAATAGAGATCAATTGAAAAACATGGCGTCTTCTGAAAGGTTTATACGAAAAAGTAGAAAAAAGGTAATCTTCGGCACTTTTGAGAGCGAATGGTTCGAGATATTCAATGGTGTAAACCAGGGTTGTATTCTATCTCCCACCCTCTTTTCCATCGTGATGAATGATTTGTTATGTATGCTAGAAAAAATCATTTGGGTATCATATATAGAGATACGTTAGTACCAGCCCTACTATATGCAGATGACACGGTTTTACTGGCTGAGAGCCAGGATAAGTTAAACACGATGCTTAGTGTTGCTAGTAAATTTGCTTCCAAATGGGGTTTGACCTTTAATGGTAAAAAGTCTAAAATAATGGTAATTGGCAAAAGGACTAATCTGAGCCAGAAAGGGATTTTAGGTAACATTTTGTTGGATGAATGCTCTTCATAGAAGTATCTTGGGATTCAATTTTGTAAATCACTTAAGGATACAATTCATATCAATAAGTACTTAAAGCCAAAGGTTTCACGTCTTGTCGGCTACATGTGCAGCATCCTGGCATCTCACGATAATGTTAATAGAATATCATTCGGTGAAAGCCTATGGAAAAATGTCATATTGCCCTCTTTGTCACATGGTTGTCCGGTCTGGTTGTGTGATACTAAACAAAGTGTCTCTGCCATACAATCAATGCAATACTCGGTAGCACGGGCGCTTCTACGGGTGAAGTCCACCCCTGCTATTTCAACTACTTTAGGAGACTTGGATGGCTGCCATGTAATATCATTCTAAATAGACACAGGGTAAACTATTTCAGCCGGATGAAGTGCCAGATTCCTCAATCCAGACTATGTAAAAGAATCTTTGATGACATGGAAATAAATCATAGAAACAGCGGATCAAACACATGGTGCTATTTTAAAGAAATCGAAAAAATATTGACAGGGATTGGTTTGGATCACCGGGTGTTTGGAACTTATCCCAATCTACCAGACTCATTCTATCGCTTAAGCTTAGACTCATATAAAAACAATTTTCGGGAAAACCTAGATGCTAAAGCTTCACTTTCATACTATAAAGAATTTAAAACATCGTCTTTTTCGGAAAATCATTTACACGACATATCCGATTTTGTAGGGGCCAGATTAAAGTTCAAGGCTCGTACATGCTGCTTGGGAGTTCAGGCTGACCAGGCACGCTGGGGTCTATCGAACTGAATGTCTAAACTATGTAACTGTGGTCAAGAAGACATTGCCCAGCTTCTCTTCATATGCCCAGTGCTAAACGAGATAAGGGAAGACTGTTTTTGGCAGTTGGAAAGTCAGCTTGGCTCAATAGATTGTCCGATATGGCATTATTTTATGAGTTCGTCTTTACGTATAAAAACTATCATTTTTCTTTCGAAAGAAAAGTTTGACAAGGTATGCAAGATCTTTCTGAAAAGAGCCTGGTCGTACCGAGGCACACTGCTAAAGCAATGACGCCGTATCATAGGCTATTCTAACCTCCGCTCCTCTCTTATTAAATTTATGAAGCAGTGTCCTTTGGGCAATGTACTGGTAATATAATATAATGTACTTTATATGTGACTTGACACAAGATTGCTGGGTCTCCCATAAGTCTTCAGTGGGTATGCCTGTTTTGCATTGATTCTATTGTGATGTAGCTTTATTCCAATCTACCCACTTCTTTTTCCTTCCCCAGCATGGTTGTGTGTGAAGGCAAATAGAGGGTCACGCCATCAGAACGGGCGAAAAACGTAAAACAAAGACTAAAAACTGCTCATTTCCTATTTGGACAGACGGATTCTTAAATTGGCAGAAGCGGATAAATATTGTGGAAAGTAAAAAAAAAAAAAAAAAAAAAAAGCTAAAAAGAACTGTTAGGGCTAAGGTCCAGAAGAGGGAAGAAGCCTCGAAAAGAACTAGCAACAATTTCAAAGCAAATGTAGAGATGAGGGATCTCAGTCGACCAAAAATGCATGGAAAAATTTGAAAGATAAAATTGCTCAGTAGAAAAGATCCCCGAAGCTGGTGAGAGGTGCCGCTTCAAAGCGAATAGTCAGTAAAGCCAGTGTCTGTCAATTCAGTCATCCCTCAATTTAAGTCACTTTTCAATGCGACAGTTTTTTTCATTAAACATCGGCATTCTTGAAGAATTGCGGACATTGAAGACATTTATGCATAATTTTGTCTTGTATATTATAGTTTACCTATCTTCTTTTGTTGCATACAATTTGTTATTATAAAATAATTGGGAAAATAAAAAGATGATTTTGTTCTGCCTTGACCAGTAAACATGGAGAAAAATTTCGAATCTATGAATGCCTCCATTTCCTTTGACTAGGAGATTGTTCATCCAGCTTTCGGATGTGTTTGGGCACAAAAGTGTAATAACATTTATCGTGATGGTAAATACTGTTTATTGGTAGAGATGAATGAAGTAGGTACTGATGAAACTTTTAATCTATGTATTCCATGTATGGGTGATGAAGTTGTTGTGTTGCGCATGAAAATATCGTTTTGTGGCATCTGCTTGTTTCGTCATTCTCCTTGCCTTCGGCAGTGGGCTCCGTGGTGCCATACCAGGAAACAACTCTTTTTCCGTTATATATATATATATATATATATATATATATATATATATATATATATATATATATATATATATATATATATATATATATATATATATATATATACATGTATATATATATATATGTATATATACATGTATATATATATATATATATATATATATATGTATGTATGTGTGTGTGTGTGTGTGTGTGTGTAATCATGGGACCCAGCAATTATTCTGCTGGCTGCTCCTGTGTCTCTATGCAACAGACGATCAACCAAATCAAATTTATGCAACTAGTCAATATAATCTTCCACGGTATGGTGAAACCCCCACTTACAGCAAGGTGATGTGTACATACACTGGAAAATTGGTGTAACTTTAGCTTTTAATCCTGGCTGTACCCTGAGTTAAATTGTGGGGTTAAAGTCATTAGGGCTTCAGTTTAACCCAGACATGTGCAAGTGAGCAGACCTATTTGACAATGCTTGACCTCAGAGTCACCGTAATCCCGAACTGATCTGGACATGAGCAACCGGGCATTAGTGGGCTAATTACAGGTTAATGGCTCCCAAAGGTGTCAGCACTAGACAACCAAGAACAACTTAGTACCTGCCCCTGCTCTGTTGGCTTAGGGTTAGTAAGCCAACAGAGGGGGCGGGGAGCGGGGGGCAGTGAGAGAAGTCCCTCGGGCCTATTCGTCCATGTGACCCGGTTCCTCGTATTAGGCCCACATGGTTTATAAGCAAATTAGCCATGTGTTGTTAGGGTAACAGTCGAGCCATCGACATGAATAAAACACGGTTCGAAATCGCTTTTTTGTGCATTTATTTCACTGTGAAGCATGGAATAGATACAAACCATAGCTCATTTGGGTATCTGGAATCACAGAACAGACTCGTGTGTTCTTGGGAGCATGTACATCGCTCCGCTCGCTCCTGCATTACGATGTACCGTGCTCCAAAAAAACTAACTTGTCTGTTCTGTTGGCCCAGATATCCGCACTTGCCATAGCAGGCATATGTCTTTTTTGAGGGTGAGATTCCGCCATGGGAAATACTTAGGCCTAGGTATACAATATACAAACCATTTACCAATAAAAATCAATCTTACACACACACACACACACACACACACACACACACACACACACACACAGAGAGAGGGTAGAGAGAGAGAGAGACAGAGAAAGAAAGAGAGAGAGAGTGAGAGAGCCAATTATATACCAAAACGGTGACTGAAAGTGGTACGTATGCTGTATGAAAGGCACACATTAAACTTGAACTCTAATATATATAGCATTAAAAAATCCCAGCTAGATAAACTGTATCAGCATGTTCAAATTTTATGAGAAATATTTTTCTAGGTTTGGAAATTGTGACCTAAACGATTACAGGTTAGTATTCCGAAGGGCCGATGTTTCAAAGGTCTACTGTTATATATATATATACCCGTCAATTTCATGGGGAGTATAGCTGCTGGTTGGGGAGCCTTCGATTTTTCACAGGTACCCGGACACAACCATATTGGCAATACACAGAATATATTCATATATTATATGTATATAGACCCGTATCTTTTACTTGGATCGCGAAGCAGGCCAAGCCTATATTAATCACCCTCCATGCACAGATGGTGGCGTATACTTTCCTGCCAACTTGTTGGGTGGAGGAAACCGAAGGACTCGGAGAAAACCTTGATGTACAGTCAGAGTGGTAGGGACTCTTTCCACTTGCTTCCCCGGCCGTGAATCAAACCCTTGCTGCCAGTGTGAAAGGTGAGCGTGTTAGAGCTCTGCCAACAATGCACCCAACCATACATTATGTGCATGCGTTTTCTATCTATCTATCTATCTATCTATCTATCTATCTATCTATCTATCTATCTATCTATCTATCTATCTATCTATCTATCTATCTATCTATCTATCTATCTATCTATCTATCTATCTATCTATCTATCTATCTATCTATCTATCTATCTATCTATCTATCTATCTATCTATCTATCTATCTATCTATCTATCTATCTATCTATCTATCTATCTATTCTGTTGTGTACCAGTTGGCAGTTGAATTGTTTATTTCATGATTTTCTTTTCTTTTAAATTTAAGCTAGGCACGTGGTTAAAGAGTCAGCTATGACAGAGTCTGAAGCAAGTAGTATCATACTCTGGTTGTAACAGGAAACCCATAATAGGGGACCCAGTGTCTTTCCTTTAACATATGAGGTGTGAAATCTCTTGATGAGTGTTTAAGTGTGACATGTCTGTGGCATCCTTGTTTGGCCCTCTATGGTATTGCATTTACTCTTTTGATGTGGTTGTGTTTTGACTCTTGTGATGGTTATCCCTTGAAATGTGCCTGATGTGAGGGTAGATAGTGCTGTGTACACCCCAGTCACAGTGTGGGAAAATGTGAATGTGCAGTATGCAGCACAGGCCAACCCACATAACAAAGGATGTGTGCTGTGAACTTGTTAATTGTCACCTGCTATCACTTAAAATGTTGTTTTCTCTGTATGTTATCTCATTTGTGCATCTTTGTGTAATGTGCATTCTTATTGTGGTGTATAGTTGTGTGTAAACATTGTGTCCCTGTCATGATGCACATTCATCCTATATAAAGCCCTGGTATTTTCTGATGGATGATTATTAAGTTTGAGGCTCTTCAAGTTGAGCAGCAAGAGTTGTCAAGTCATTAAAGGTGTGCTGTCTACTACTATGTAAGCTATGCCATGTTGTACACATGAATGCATCAGGAATAAAGTCATCTCAACTGCACTGCAGATCCTGACTTCAGGAACTTTTCTCAAGCAATCCTAACAATATATACATATAATAGATAAATAAACGATCGCCCCTCACATTTAATACGTCAAGACAGGTGGGAGATTAAAGAAATCCGAAGTGTACTACTCCGATTTCGTTTGCGCTAATAGATAATATAGTGTGGCGGGTATTGCTTGCAATTGTGGGTATCCGGGTATTTTAATACCCATCTAGCAGGTACCTGCGTATTAAAAATCGCTACCCGACAGAGCCCTGGTTAATAGATTTTTTCTCAGATACTTTACTTTAATCTTTATTTATTTATTTCTGTGTCATATTTTGTGGTCAGTTCTTCTCAGGCACTATTCTTTCGAAAACTACCAAACTTGCCATAATGATAGACCACATACTTTAGTTTTGCATATTGTTTGCAGCAGTCCCGATGTTAAAAATTATGCAAATTAGAGCCATATTTGAGGAAATTTTAAATATTAAATATCTTCTTGATAGAGTTGCAATTCTATACTTAATATGTGGGTCTATTGCTAAAGCAAAATCCTATAGCACGGAAACAAAATTAATAAGTTTCATTTATGTCGTTATATGAGGAAAAGAGGTCTCTGTCAGAGGAAAAAAAATAAGCTGACAACATGTATGTCAGAAACACGATTTAAAGCATTTATGAATGAAATAAAATCCCATTTGTCTTTCTTATTGGCCCACTTTGGATTATATGTGGTGACAATCGTTATTATATTGCACACTTCTGCAGCTGCACCCATAAGACTGCACTGTGGCGAACTTTTGATCGTGGCCTGGGGGGGGGGGTCAGTCCTTCCAAGGGATTCCCAGCCAATCAGATTCACCACCATGTGAAATGGTCCCCTCATCACATGCCCCATACCGTCATGTTATAGACGCAAGCAGAATGACAAGCACAGATGGTCAGTCCCATGAGCAACGTGCACACAAATCTTTTTATATTTGTTGAATATATGTCTGTGAAGTGATGTGCAATAAGATGATTATGGCACTTAAAAATTGAGCAGTATGGTGTTGGTCGAGCAAACAAACCAATACACAAGGATGACCTCAGTTTATACTCAGTTTATTTCCTTAATAGAACCTAAAATTTCACCTATTCTGTAGTATACATGCTCGCATATGTTCCTGTATAAAACTTCTCATTTTTTCTAACGGGTTCAAACTGATTCCTGAAGCTATGGGCATATTTACTGTGAACATATAACATTCTGTTTTGGATTTTGTACAGCGTGAAGCATCATGGCTAACAGTCTCCCAAAAGATGAAATACTTGCATGCGACCCATTGCTGGCTGACGTTGTGGTGATTGAAGCATAGCACAATGCAGGTACCGGACCCTGTCAAGCAAAATATGTAAAGCTAAAACGCAGAAGGATTCAAGGAACATTGTATGACAAATTGACCAAATTACACATTTTCTATCATCACAAAATACTAGAAATTATGGTTGTTAATCTAGAACAATGGTCACTTGATAAACTTTCTGAGCATGCCTTGATATCCAGACCCTTTGAGACACATTTTATAGGCAACAATGCAACAATGGAAGAATAATTTGCCAGTATCTTCTTTGGTGTTGTCTTCCTCACACAAAATTTGGAGACGGTAAGTTCACAAGCTTATATTATATATTTGGATATCAAAAGCATGTTTCTCTTTTATATGATGGAGTAAGGAGACTAGCTGGCTTTAAAGCTGCGGATAGTGTGCTCTTAACTGCAATCTGGACGGACTTCATATGCTTAGTACCACACAGACAGTTATCCTTCAATATATTGCACTATATAAGTAGACAATCAATCTAGTTTCCTTTTAAATTGTTTGAGATTGTTTCTCACCTAGCAATGGTCTTTTGCTGCATTTCATTTCAGGAGAGCACAATAATTGATTCGTCGATAATGTCAAATTGTGCACTTACATTTGTGATTGTGCAATACATCCTGACAGATTCAGATTCAGATTCAGATTCAGATTGCCTTTATTCAACCAATAAAATTCATATAACAAAATATAAATATATGATACAAGAGGTCAGGGAGACTCACGTTATGACAAAAAGATGTCGCTCACACATGAGCCACCCTAAGGTAAGAATGTATAGTTTAATATACATGTAACAAGATTTGATAATAATGATTTAAGTATAAAAATATAGTTATATGGCAGGCTGAACATCTGAGAAAGTAAAAAGAGAAGAAATAGAGAAAAAAGCTTCTGTGTCGATTCCACTGAAGTTAATAATTACATACATATGTGGCTGTATTAAAGGATGTGGGACATACTATGAGATGAATTTGCAATTATTAATTATTTCTCTGACACACAAAACAGTTTAATCTTGAGCAAACAAATTGGTAGCTCCTTAAAAATTCATTTTTTACATAGATACCAAAACCCTGTAAGCTGTGAGTGTGAAATTTATCCGTGATTTTTTTTTCAGTATTATTTACTACCACAGGGATGTCATATTTCAAGCTTTGTTTAGCTAGAGAAGTATTGACTCTATTTAAAAATAATTTACCACTCCCTCTTGTACTATGACTGTGGGCGTCTTGCCTTGCTTTAAAGGGAAGTGATAAAAGTTTGCTTGGAAGGTTTTTATTTGTGCATTTATGATAAAATTTTAGCTTCATTTGAGTAAAGATGTCATTTACTTTCAATAATTTAACTCTTTAAACAGTGGATCGGTGTGGGCATTATATTTACTACATGTTATCCATCTTAGCATATATTAGCCCTAGTGCCTCTCCTACTGTCTATCACTAGATATCACAAAAACTTGAAATAAAAGAGCTATGGACTCAGTCTCTTTTGTCATCTGCTCAGAGTTTTTTCTCTCAATGGCGTTTCGCAGACTAAGAACCAAGAACTATTTCTATTTTCTCCAATTATTGACACAAGTCTGTCTCAAATAATGGAACAAATCGTCCTTTCTGTAAAAGCAACTTGATTATATAACCATATTACTCACTTTGGTATCATAAAGAAGCAGCACATTGTCATCACAAAGGAGTGGATAAAAATCTAGTTGTTCTAGTCTAGCCAAGGATAAACATACATATTTTATAATGAAGGCAACATCCACACTTGATAATTGTTTCTGCCGCACATATTCACGGAGCGTCAGAGCGTCTTGTGTATAATTCACAAGGAAGACCTTTTTATGTGGATTTGCATCTGAAAAAAAACCCAACAAACTATTGGTTAATTGTATCGCATTTGTAGTACAACGTTCTTATTTCCCAGAGAATCATATGGCATACACACAAGGTTAACGGAAAATATTCAAATGGAACCTTCAGCGATAGTCCTTGGTGCTCTGGATTAAGTCATGCTAGTAAATGATCAAAAGATGGCCACATGAACTTGAAGAAACCAACTGCATGTTTTCATGTCTGTCTATATTGTGGTTCATCTTCAATGTGTATCTCCAAATTTATCTGGTTGTTGCAACTGGTTTAAATCATTTCATATACTTGTGTCTACATTTGTGATGTGTGCACTCAGAGTCATAAGGCAAGATACATACAGCTGATGGTGAAAAAGGTTCAGAATGGTAACTCTATGAATCAATTCCAATGGATGATAAATTTGAGCGTCACGCGTTGAAAAAGAGCATGGCGGTGTGCTGATTGTATACGTTTTTACAGCATATTTAAATTCACAATTTAAATGTCAAGGCCATATAAAGAAGAGTACAAAATTCTGTTCACAAAAGCATGTCTTCAAAAATTGTTCCGATAAAAATATATGGCATATTGAGATTTACTGTACTCTTAATATTAACATTAGATTTTCAAAATAACAAAATAAAAGGACAAAATGTACAAGATACAAAAACATGAAAGATTGAACAGAAAAAAAATCACACTGAACACAATTAATCGAGACTTGAGACACGCAGTCACTCATAAATGGAAATAATGATTTGAAACCGGCACTCTCAACCTTTGAAATAGTCTGCATTAACTGCGGCCTGTAGTGTTTCCAAAACATATAGACTTAGCCACTTAAAACTCCAATTTTTCACTTGTGCCAAAGATAAAAATGGACATGGTGCCATACACAGCATGGAAATTAAATAATTACCTTTTAATCAAAGTGTATTTTGTGTGCACATTTTTCATTCTTCCCCAATTCTATGTGTATGTAAACAATATCTCACATCATTTATAATACGTCGTATGCCAATATACCTTAAACAGAAGGTGACATCATGTGGTATTTACTAACTTTCCAGATTAAAATTATATATTGCTCAATTGTATCATTAGGGAACATAATGTTACATTATATGCTGGAAAAGGAAAATTGGAAATTTGGCATTTGTTTTTGTACTGTTTTGTGTTTCATGTTCTGTGACTGTCTGTTAAGTATGAGGCAATTCTGATTGTTGTTTTTAGCCCCTTGCCAACAATTGTTCCCTGAAACGTCTCGCCCTTCTTCCTTACTAGCAGGATGTGTATGTTTCCTCTCTCAGATGAAAGTAAATCTACCTGTGATATGCAGCAGAGCAGTGCTTACCATCTTCCAATGTAACAAAATATTTTTTATTTTATATACACAGCAGGTATATTTCTGCATCACTAGTTTACAGGGATATTCCTGTACATGTCACTATGCCTGCATTTGTGTGGTTTTTGTTTAGTACCATTCACTGCAATAGACTCAGCTTTTCAAATGTATGGGTGTTGGTTCATGAGTGCCTTCAGGTTGCTTGGTGTATCATGTCTGTGGTTGTTAAACTGTGAGCCTTTATATTCTAGTTGATTTACGGAATTTTACAATATGTTGTTTTTGTCAAGGTCACCACAGTGTGGTTGAAACCGAAACTTTATACAAGTTAATTCTATACCACTGTGTTTAGTTGTCAATTGTCTTGTATTTTATGTGTGGAGGCTAAAGTATGCAAGCTGCATTGCTGGTACAATATCTGAAATGGGGACCTTAATGCAATTTGTGATTTTCGCATTTCTGGCCTTCTGTTTTTTGATAAATTTGGAAACTTTAAGCTCCATCAACATCAGTCGCAATTGCCGTTATTTTGTACAAGATATGGTCATGAAGCTTTATTATCCATTGCTTAGTATCTGAAAAAACATGTCATCTTTTGTACTTAATCTGATATTTTGCTGAATCCTAGTTTACTGAATACTCTTCGCAGACTAAAAGTGAATAAACTGATCCTGGTACAAGGTGTCTACATAGTCAGGCTATATTTAACTGCTGTCTCCCTTCCATCCATACACCAACAACTGCAAGGAGGCTGTTGTATCTTTTCTAAGTGACATTTACGTCGTTGTTAAACTTAAAAATGATATTGCCCACTGAAATTTCTAAGGGTGTTTCCACAGGTGTAAGAGCGAAATCTATGTGCTCGGTGTACATCCCAATCTTAACTCATTCCACCATGATAGGAGACTGAGTCAACAGCTTTCCATGGCGCGCTCTGGGCGCAATGCGCCCAGAGCGCGCCAAGGAAAGCTGTTGACCATGGGCATATAATTTGGAATGATCTTCCATGCAAGTTTCATCCAAAATATTGAAAAATAATCCCTAAATTAGTAAAATACAATTAGCAGACGACATTTAGATATTAGCGGGAAAAAGCGTCATCAGGGTGGAATGAGTTAATTGAGGATCATTATTTTCCTTTGTGTTATTTGTCACCCCTAAATCATCATGTACGAAACCACTTTACTCTTCCCAGTACAACTTTAACGTCATCATCCTTTTGCATTGGAATAACTATACTCGTGACAGAATCAGTATCAGTATTCATTCCCACAGCAAGGTTTACGAATTGCTATGCCGATCATTCACAAGCATTCCATTGCATACCTTGTCGGGTCATGAGAGTGCTTGTCAAGGTTGTTTTTGAAGATTGGTTCAAGGAGCTGTTACTCTTTCTTGAACATGGGCCTAGACTTTGCCATAACCTTGAAAAGAAGTACATGATAAAAAGGTTCATTCAAAGTAGTTTAAAATAATTGTAACCAGAGACAGCCCTCTCTAAAAAAACTTGCTTTCCTTGCAAATATAGCATTTACCCTAATAAAATGTACTTTTCAAGATTTGCTTATTCTTGGATGACCATGCAAGAGCTTATATAGAACACATCAAAATATAGTGTATATTTGTATTTTTTTTTTAGCAATGTACCATGGTTTACCAATTTGCATGAAATATTTCAACTATTAATTTCAGGTGAGATTTCTAGTGAAACGAAAAAAAAAAAAAAGCCATGGTCGAGTTGATATGCGCGTTTCCCATTTCATCTGGGGGACAGTTGCCAAAAGTTGCAGGTTCGGGTCCCAATCGCTCCGAACATAAAATATATAATTTCGGCATTTACTAAATGCAGGTGGATTTAAATCCCTGATTCTGGAAATAAATGCCAAAACAGTACATATACTGCATAACGGTGTTGATATGGCACTCGCACATAACTACCCCCATTGAACCATTCTTTTTAAGAATGGGGATCTGGTCGAGTGGATATGTGCATTTCCAATTTCAGCTAGGTGAATGGCGCCAAAGGTTGCAGGTTCGAGTACCACTTGGTCAAAACATAACATATATGGAAAATATGTATTTGAATTCGAGCTATTAAGCATGAACACACATACACACAAAGGAACGTGCTAGCAAATTTGAGATTGATACAAAGCTCTGCTACACTTAGACAAATCCATATGGCTGAATATTGCATCATCAGTATTAATAAAGTCATGTCAGGCGCCAAGTATATTTGCTGGAACATATTTATTCATGAAATATATTACTTTTTTCTCGATGAATACAAACGGCAATTTTTGGGCAGTTAACATGGTTCTTTGCATCTTTTACTTTAATGAGCTTTGTACATATTGCACACATAACTTCATGGACCCAGTTCATAATTAATTCAGATTCATACCATGGCATACATGCAATGTACATTCACATAGGTCACAGATACCTTTTTAAAAAGCATTACCATAAAAAATCCAGTGCGGATGGCCCATTAAGGATAACAATGGGATCACGAATTGTTGGATTTTCATGTTTTTGCGAGGCTGAAATATGAAAATCTAGCAACGCGTGGTCCCAAAGTTATAGTAATGGGCCACCCATACTGGACTTTTATTCTCCTATGTCTATAAGGGGAAATATGCATGCACTGAATCGAAATTCTTTTGGAGAAACAGGCTTGAAAACGACGCCATTAACTGCATAACGAATTCAAGCCATGTAAAATTTTAATAGCAACAAATTAAGGGAAAAATTGTACCTTTCCCTTTGAAGAATTGGTGATATTGTGTAGATGAATGGGTTCAAGACGGAGTTGATTGGTACGACGAATACTACAAACCAGGCGTATATTTCTCCAGGAAGACGAATATTTCCACTAAGGGATGCAAAACCTGCACATTAATAGATAAAAATATGCAATATATACTCAATTTTCGTTTCACTGGATCTGGTATATCAATGTCATTACGTGGTGCTTCTTGATGTTCGACCATATTCTTAAATGTAGGGAAAGGGATACAGAGTAAAATGTTTGGCTAAAAATAATGAAATGTTGTTTAACGAAGTAAAGTGCCAATGTCAACTGAAAAGTATCATTAAATTTCGGAAGTTAAAGCAACAAAGCGATCATCGTGCTTTGTTGCATTAATTGCCAAAATGCGCACAAAGAAACCAAAATAAACGTCGCAACATTATATTTTGTTAGCAAAATTGAATGAAAAGTTATGTTTCCACACAAGCCATATTGACAAAAAGAGTATCATCGCCCGCAAGCACCTGTCACCTGTCAAAATTCTTGCTTGTGGTGTCGCTAATTTTTTTAGCCTGCATCGGGATTTGACTTGGTTGCAAGATTGGGGGGGGGGGGGGGGGGGCAGAAATTCTAGAATTTTTTGTAAAATCACATTTGCAATCACTTAAAATCTAATAGCAGCAAAATTTTCTATCTGTCTGAAGATCTTTTTTTCCCAAGGCGTGAAGCAGCTTTGTGTGTGTCTGTGTGTGTTTATCTGTTTGTTTGTGTTTGTAATTTTTATCATTTTTACCAAAAATCTGACTTTTTACAGCTTCAGAGGGAATGTACCATTGCACCTCATCTGATTTGTTTACTGTAATGGTATTTTAAGATTTTATATAATACTTGTGCAAATACATGAATTTTTTGTTTCCCAAAACCATGGAAATGCTTCCCTTGAAATTCGATACTGATGTATCTAATGAGAACAACTCTAATGGTTTCCTAATGGGTGTCACATTTTAATGTGTGTATGAATTTAAGAAAAAAAAACTTGTGACTATTTTGTGAAATTTGCTGCTTTTATTTCTGGATTTCTCCACATGAACCGTCCTGCCAAATTTGCCAAATCAAATGATTTGAGGATGATAGCATCAAAATTATTAGTTGAAATATTCAAATTTCATGCAACAGTCATCGTTTACCCAGGCCAGGTTCAAACCACACATCACAAATTACTATATTGCTGTTGTCAGACCTTTGGCATTTTCTCAAATTACTTTAAGTAAATGCAACTGATCGTACATTCTGATAGTCACACACCAAAAATAGACAGAAAAATATGAAATGAAACATGTGTTACATCTTTCAGGGATTATTTCTTTCCAGGCACAAAAAGTTATTGTTTTGAATCTTGCATTTTAAAACATTTCTCTTCCAAAGCATGTTTTATTTTCTTATATTATTATATTTGAATGGAAGTAAGAAAATAAATTGCCTTATCTATCCAACTTGGAAGATACATTAACCAAAAAGACATTTCCCCTTTTTTTGGAACTTAACTAACGTAACCAGCTTAGGCATTGGATATTTGTGTTAACTGTATGGAGTATTTATATTGTCAAGAATGATAAACATCCATCCATCATTCCACAATTTTAGTGATAAACGTATCTCAAAAAGTGTTTGACTTACAGTCATAAAACTTCATCTGATCCACCAAAATCGTGTTCCACACATTTAAAAAATTCTGATCTCCAGTCATGGAGCTTCACACGAAAATCAACCAGTCAAGCAGAATGTGCAGGTTTGTTTGTGCGGCCTTCAAATGACCATTGCCAATGCCATATGTCAATGTCTACTTTATGTAACAGTTTTGAGACACATGCTTGTAAACATATTCAAGACTGTTAAGGACGGATACATAAAGTGAACTGTACTCCTGGACAGGGCTGTTTTGCTGAGTGATGACACTTACGCATAACATTTCATAAAGGTAAACCCATTTCATCTGGCTGGCAATGTGTCTTTAAACAAGACACATGTGCACATGCATAACAATGATTTTTCTACTTTAGATTTGTGTATTTACTTTGGTGACCACATCTGTCACTTGAAATGTCAATGATGCCAAGCTTCTACTCATTCACTCTGTAGCCCTGTCCAGAATCAAGGCCCTGGGTGATTTTTAAAAGGAGTACATACTGGTGTTGAGGGAGGTGGATGTGAATTATATGTTAAGCAGCTGGTTGTCTTTGTAGCTATAAAAGCATATCAAATGCTTTATCACACTTTAATCTTTGAAGAGTAGCACACTCTCTCAAATTCCGTGTCCAGATTTTTTCACATAAAAGAACTGTCCATGTTGATCAGGTGCAGTGATGCATCAGCTATATTTTTAAATGTTGTGTTGGGGAAGATTCAGTAATACATTTGTTGGACTGACTTTATGTTAAATAGCACAACTTGCATGTGTATTTGTGTGACACGAGACGCAAATGAGAACTTCAAATGGGGGTTTCGTTCGCTATTTCACACATACATTTGTGACAACAATAAAGTGAAGACCAGTAAACAAAGACAAATTGTAATGATTAATGCTCTCTTCGCTGAATCTGTTGATGGATGAGCGTGTCACACATTTTTGCCACGAATATGAGAATGCCACAGCTCTAACTGACGTTTACATTCATGGTTTATGTCAACACAGGCATATGAAAGAAAATGTTACTACTCTGGAGCTTAACTCATCCAACCCTGTATTATTATGTTACAGCTCTCTGCTCAAATGTTTTTAACACCCTTGTACCCATGGAGGTAATATGAGTGCACACAGAACCTATAAATTCCAGCTTTTGGCAAAAAAGGACTGTGAGGTAGTATCCTTGTGGTAAATTGGTCATTCATTATATTTCAAGCAATGATAATACCCACAAAGCCCGAGACATAGAAAAAACAAACTGCTGTTAAATGACAGTATCGAACTCAGTCTTTTGTTCTTGCCTTCATAACACTATTAACAAACAGATGTTATATGATTGCAATGCAGGTCTCTTATGAGGAAACAAATCATGTTTTGTTTTTGTTTTGTTTTTTTTTTTTCATTAGAGAATTGACATCTCTTATTTTATAAACCAATATTGAAACCAGCTTTTACAAGCAAAAATGTTCTCTTAATGAATTGGCAAAAGCCGTTTCTCCAGTCGCCCAAGATCATTCCTTTAATTTTCACTTACCAAGAATACAGATTGGCATCCAGCAGCACAAATCCGTCACAATAATAAAAACCATTTGTCTAAATACACGGACATTTTGCGTCGTCCTTTTACCAGCAGAGGCACTGGAAGTTTTAATAGACAAATACATCCATGTATACGATATCACTAGTACTACAGTGGCAAATGTTGGAATTACTGATAAAGAAAAAAAGGAGTACTGCCAACCTGTGTATATTTCTGAAGTAATATGAAGTGGCAGGCATACCGTGGAACGTCCATAGTATTTCCCCGAAAAGTAAGGATGATATATGACAGGATACATGGCCATTGCAAGAGCCATAAACCACAGTACAACTGCTATTTTAACCGCTCCTGTTATGTCTAATCTGAATCTACTGAAAGGAAATACTATGACATTAAATATATTCAGTGTTATAGTAAGAAGCATCAAAAGAGATCCAAGAGCTGATGTTGATGCTGTTATTCCAGCTAAACTGCAAATTATGGATGAGCGCCACATTTTGTCTACTTCAATATAAGATCCTCTGTATGCAAGATCAGCACCGGCTATAGAGAGAAGGTAAACACTCATTAGCATGTCTGCTCCACATAAGTTTGAAATCAAGAAAGAATGAATTTGATTCTGTTCTCCAGACCTGATACGAAAGCCAATGACAATGACATTTCCGACCAGTGACAAAATTCCCATGACCCACAGTAAAAATCGCAAGGGTTCGCTAGCCATGAGATCAGAGCAACTTGAGAAGACATCAGCCTTTGGCAGGCATTTCAGCACTGACGGTATAATTATGCAACAAAACTTATAGTCCGAACTAATCAATGTTTTCAAATTTGTAAGCTTAGAGAACATGAATTTGTCAAAGTGATTGATGTCATTGCCAGACATATCTAGGTCTTCCAACAGTAATATATCATGGAAGACTGCATCCTCTATAGTGTGAATTCTGTTGTATTTCAAATGTAGTTTCTTTAAAGCTGACAAGCCCAAAAATTGTTTATTTCTTAATACTGTTAATGAATGGTGATTAAGCTGTAAAGTGTGCAATGACGTTAGTCCTTTGAAGGCTGCATTCTCGACCACTGCTAGAGATGGGTTGCCCTTAATGTTTAGAGTATCTAGTCGAGCAAGACCATGAAATGTGTTGGGAGCTAATTTCAGAAGAGAATTGTAACCTATGTCCAGTTTCATCAAATTCTTGGAATTTCTGAATATCCCAGGGAGCACGTTTTCTATATTATTATGTGACAAGTTCAAAAAAAACAGGTAAGGGTATTTCCAGGTGTAATTCAGCTCCATAATACCGCTGTGAGTACATACTATTCTTCTGGTGTCTGCACCCAGGCTCACAAGCAATAGCGATACATTGGGAGAAATTATGTGACTACAGTTGAAATCAGCTCTTTTACAAGAACACTGGTAGGGACACGCGATATTACAGAGAGCCTCGTCATCTCCATGCGTGCAGTGTATAACTCCGTCACATACCTGCTCCAAAGTAATGCAGTTCATCCTTCTTTTACACCTGTACATGCCCTTGCATTTGTAATTATCTGCAAATACAGTGCATTAACATGAAAGGAACCCTAAACTTAAAGTTTCGAAGTTAAGTAAAGCAGCTCTGTAAACCTAGATAAATGAGTGATAATTTCAACCTATTGTCCAAAATATTTTTTACGGGCAGCCGTCTACTTGCTTCAATAACAAAAATAGATCAAGTAATTACTGCCACATAGCTGCTTACAGAACAAAGAAGCAAAACCTCATAGAAAAGACAACATAAGTAGTAGGGTAATAACCTGTGTACTCAAAATATAAAAAAGAAATATATAAAGCATATTGATACATGTGGAAGAAAGCATCACATTCATCCTGTGCGCACCTGAACCACATCTGAATAGATATACATTGCGTCATGATTTGAAACTTGTCACCTCAATATTATTTTATGTGGAATCGTTTACTTACTTCAGTTTCAAAATTAGTTGAAGTACATTACATCCACATAAGTGATTGCAAAGGGAACTGCAAAAAGGCTCATAGCAAGAACAAATAATAAAACAAAATTATGACCTTCATGTGCAGAATAGATAAAAGTGTCAAGCATATTAGGGCACATGGAAGTAACCATATGCACCTCTAAACTGCATCATGATAGATACTGTATTGTGTCTAACTGAATATTGATGTCTGCATATTGCACCCATATTTACTTACCACATCCAAATTCATCCTGTTTACCAGGGCAATCCCATGTTCCATCACAGACTTTCCTTAGTGGTATGCAGTAACTTTTGGGACACTTGGCATATGACATCGGACATATAAAGTTCGCTATTAAAATATGTGTCCATTATAAAATAACAAACAAACAAACATACAGAGATGCATTTTCATTAGCATCTACATGTGGATGTTGATGCATAGGTGCCACCATATACTGTGCAAACTGAAATTTCACGTGTGTATATAGCTTTTTCTACCGTATACAAATGAAAACAAATGAAAACAAAAACAAAAAAAAAAACTCATAGAGTCGTTATTGAAAAATATTGAACAGTTCACAGGAGTGGCTCAAAACAACCAGTTGCTTTTTATTGCTGCCTATTTCAAGTCAGTTGTGATTTTTTTCTCAGTAGCATTTTCTTTTGTAAATAATTTATGGATGTATTTCTGCTACTCTTGCAATTATCATGTGCTCCAGTAAAAGAGACAATGGTTTATTCTTTAAGAGAGTCCCTGGTATGCCAATGTAAATATATATTTTATCAGGAATCAGTATTTTGGATGAAATAAAATGTTCTTATGAGTTACTAGTCAGCAGCAGGCAGCTAAAAGTCGGAAACAACATGAAACAGGTCAAAATACATATGTAAATTATGTGTTTGTGGATTTATCTGCTAATCGAACCTCACCTTAAATCTGGTCAGAGACCTTATTAAAAATGGCATTTGATGCTTCAAGAACTTTCAATTCTGTGACTTAGAACATGAGTGCACACTTTGCATTCCTTGGAGTTGCATTGAGTGAACATCAGGAAAAAATTTAAGAAAGATTTGCATGTATTTTCTACACAACAGACATACTTTACCTCATAAGGGTGCCTGATTAAGGTCTTTGCACTTGTAGTTGTGATAGGTTTGCATTTCGTCACAGTGTGCCTATTTCTCATATCAATTCTTGTGTAGTCCTTAAAAGCATTAGTCCCGAGAAAAGTAACCATTTTTTATCCTATTACAGTAGAGTTCTTATCCAGCGCCACTCCCTTGACTATTGCACAGTCTGAACTCTATACGCTCCACAATCTAACATTTCCCTGTCTAACCTATATATATATATATATATATATATATATATATATATATATATATATATATATATATATATATATATATATATATATATATATATATATACATATATATATATATGAAGCCACACATGTACATATGGCTCACGTTCTTCAGTTGAATATTTACCTAAGCTGCATTATCCCAAATATATTAAAGTTTTTTTTAAGCGGGGTAGCTACTCAGAACATGTTTCGGAGCCTGTACACATACAAGTCTCTATGAGTGGCAACTCCTAGTCTAAGCTGAATATTCAGCAATGACAACCCACACAATAATGAATAAACATCAAAGTGGCAAGTTATGAATCAGCCAAGTAAGTGAAGTTTTGCTTATAAATGCAGAACTTTAATATCAATAAACAATATCTATCAAAGCAAACATGACTACTAAATTTGCATCGAACAGGTTCAGATAAGAATCACGTGCCTAACTCCTGAACTAAAACAACTTTTAGTACTAATGAACATAATGTGCATACAAACGTCGCTAATATGCATTAAGAACAAGTCATCATGATATATTTCTCACCACAATTTTCCAGATGCGATCCATCTCGACATCCTTTGTAGGCGCCTAACAAATCTGTGTCATACAGACAGACCAGGGAAGAATTTATTCTATATCGTGTTGATTTGCACTGATAACCAGACGATCTGATGTCTCTGCCTAAAATACATAGGTGAATAATTGCTATATTTAACGCCATTGCAAAATGGATCTGTCTATACTAGATTGTTTTTGCTCATTACTCACAGCCACATTCAGACAAAAATTATGTACTTCCATATGGACACAATACATAATGAAACGAACTTGAAATGAATGAGTTCAGTCAGACAGTTAATGGCTTAAGGCAACGCTGTGAAGATGAAACGCAACGAGAATGAATTTATATCATATACCCGTACTATACATCATGAATATTGATGAGTTGCAGGCACAAGACATGCATAGAATGTAAATTAAGATTGTGTCTACACATGTATTTCTGTAAGCATTGTCTAGAAATAAACATTGTAAGGATTTAGGCACATAAAAAATCAAACCCAATATAAACATAAATTCATTAATAAAGATTATAAACCTATACATGAACAACAAGAGTAGTGACAACAGATACCAAAAGACTGCTTTGTAAACAAAGCGAAAGTGGAGATAGGTGGGAGAAATGGGTATGCTCTGTCATTATATGATATACCCTATATGATAGAAACATTCATTCTTGAAACATTTTATGTGTCAAAAATGGATCACAGATATTTGCACTCTGAAAAATCATATTTTAAAGGATCCGAGCACTTTATTCGACAATGCAGAATTGTATAGGTTGACTTAGCAAGATTATTTTATTGTAGGGACATACATACAAGTTTCCAAGTCTTCATCCTCTGGTGGTTCACTGGGACAATTGGCTATGCCATCACACATGTATCTCCGAGGAATGAATGACCCGTCATGGCATTCAAACGCAACAGCTACTTCATATATGTCTGAAAATACAAATTTTATATGTTTAATTTGTGTTTCATACCAGTTTGATAACAATGAACATTAGTTCTTTTTCTTTAAAAAATTGTCATCTTTCAGATATAAGATATATGTTCACTAGGAAGCTCAACCCTCATACCGAGGCAAAAATACATCCATGGTTAATTGGTATTGGATGGCGACACCATTTGGGCACTACACATTTCTTTTTGCTATATCAACTTAGCTGTACAGTGATTAGTTCAGAGAAACATTACTCACATTCATGATTTTCTACCCATCAATGAATGTCAAAGTTAAATATAGCAAAAGACAGATATTCATTAATTAGCAAAACGTCAACATTTATTTTCCAATACCGACGTGAAGAAGTAACTGTCACTCCTGACTGGCGCATGGAATAACTTTACACAAATTATCAGTGACCGTTATTTATCACCATCCATATCCAATGTCAGTCCATTTTCGAATCTGTCATAGTATGACAAGTAACCATGAGCATGACCAATAACATACAAGTTCTGAACATTCATCAAACCATGCATCTGGCATCGACTCCAAACATCCATAAAATAACAGTGACTGTCATGAAAAAAAAAAAAACAGTGTAAAACAGCTTTCAATGATTTCAAAGAGACTTCACCAAATTCCTTGTAATCATGATTAAACCATGATGAAATTCGCCAGCCATCATACAAGCCATGTGGACATGCAGTTAGATCAAGATAGACGCACACCAGGCATAAATATAATATGGAGGAAAACTGTCTCTCCTAACCCAAGAATCGTACTAACTAAAAGTTAGTAGTAGCTTAATTCGATTTGATACAAGCGTATGTAATTTTTCAAATCAATTGATCTAGTTGTCATACAGATTACAGTTTAATTCTTCATCACAATTAAACATGATTATATCCAAGTATGAACATTCCCTGCTATTTTCCGAAATTTTCTTCAATTGTAAATCACTTGTGGTTTTTTTCTTTGATCAATAGCATTGTTTGAAATATTTACCATTCATGCTGACTAGGTCATCAATATATGGAAAGCTCAGTCCAAAACATTTACCAAATTGTCCTTTCTTTGTGAGACTTTCCTAAAAATGATATTTGCGATAAACTAAACATAAATTAGCTAACAATGGTGCACAGTTTGTAATCATTGGAATACCTATGGTTTCCCTGAAAACAGAATCTCCAAATTTTACATGTTATCTATCAAAAATCCAAACAGTTGAACAAATTCATCATATTCAATTGCACAATGACCAGCCTTCACATCATTACCAAAATATGCCTTCTTAAATGTAATGATCAATTGTTTGCAAATTTTTTTTTTCATATGTTTTATATGTAGCATCGTTTCAGATCTGTATGTAAAATGGTTGTAGAAAGTGTAGAAAAGTCCCGAGATTAAATGGATTTGCTTGTATGGTGAGTGATTATTACCTGCGCCATTCAATTGTTCAAGGAAAACTTTGGAGTTGTGGAAAATCCAAAACCTGTTTGCACAACACGTTGCTTCTATTTCATTGCAGTAATTTAGCCAAAACGCGTTCGTTCTTTTTTAAATCATTTTACAGTAAATTTTACAATTGTTTATTAGAGCAAAGTCTTGAACTTGCAATAAATCGGAACTTGCATTAATTTTTGTGAAGTTTTGGACTTACGCCAATTCTTCATAAAACGTGCATGTTCACCAGAATATGTCATGTTGAATTTGATGCTTTAGCGGTTGGTGCAAACACATAGTTTTCATGCATTTTGCAGGCAATTTACAATCTCTGGAGTTGTAAGAATTGGATGTGGTGGGTGTTAGTTTTGCTTTTGTAATGTCTTGATTTTGCTGCTAACAATATCTTTTACTTCATTGATCCAATTATCTAATATTGAAATATTAAACATGTCCTTACTGTCCATTTTGTTGCATATTGTTCAACAGCATTCATGAAAATTTTCTTGTTTTCATCCAAAATTCTTTTTCACGATATTCTGGACCGTTAGATAAGAGTTTTCATATTGCCTTGCCATGCACAATTGAAAGATCACCCGTAATAATATGACCATGATGACCAGAAAAATCAAAAAAATTATGACATGGGCCTGGAGATTATCCTTCCATGTAAATATCCAGTACAAAATCATCAAGAGGTCTGATATGGATCGATTATACTATTTTTTTCTCGATTGGATGGTCCTTGAGTATTTATATGAAAGATCAGGTACATTGATATCCAGATCAGGTGGTGAACATGATTGTACATTTTTATTATGCGAAGTATTTGAAAGGTTTGCATGATCAATTTCTCAATCATATATTTCTTTCTAATAGATCCTGTTTGGTATTTTCTTCTGAATAGTTCAAGGTTTAAAAAATTCTATGGTAAAATGTCTCCTTAATAACTTGATATTAAATTTCATCAAACGGTTTTTTTTTCAGGAATAAATTTGCAACATTTTTGTAAGGTATGTCAGAAAATTATAAAGGTTGGCAAAGAAAATATTCACATAGGAACACAAGTTTATGATCACGGTTTCATTATAATGATAGTTGTCATCTATAATCTCAATTCAGCCCTTTCCCCTTTAAAGATTATAATATAAACGTTGCAACAAGCATTTGTCATGGATGAGTTTCCCGTCCGTTGTTACAGGGAAAGCTAACATCAAATACCATAAGAGAACTATCTTACCACATGACACTTCATCAGAACTGTCTACACAATCCTTGTTAAAATCACACCTTTTAGTTGCTGGAATACATTCCCCATTCCCGCAGCGATACTCCGAAGTCTTGCACGATTCATAATCTTCGAATAAAGAATCAAACAAATGTATATGCCAGATAATTGTGTATCTATACAGATATATATATATATATATATATATATATATATATATATATATAGAGAGAGAGAGAGAGAGAGAGAGAGAGAGAGAGAGAGAGAGAGAGAGAGAGAGAGAGAGAGAGAGAGAGAGAGAGAGAGAGAGAGAGAGACAGAGACAGAGAGAGAGAGCTGAAACCTATTCTCTGAAAACATGCATCAATAGCCAAATGTATGGGCTAGGCGAGTGCTGTGACAAGGTTTGACAGGGAGTTTATCTAACATTGCAAACTCATTTAAATGTATTTGAAGCAATGCAGTATATGGTGTTCCCTGCGAAAGAGAAGCGATATTTTATGAGCTTAAAAATGCATACACAAAATAAGTGCATACACACAACAGGTAAAGTGTCTGTACTCAAAGCTATTTGTGATAGCACATAAGCAACGCAGATTTATATGTTAAACAATCAACAGAGGTAAAAACAAAAATTGAATTTGTATATTATTATGGGAGCTGGCCACTATAACTCAGTCAATACAATGTGCAAGCTTGTCCATAAAATCATAACTGGAAATAAATACACAGTGATGACCGTTGCTGGAAGGTGTCCCCGGAGAAACACTATATGGAGTACGACGTACTATATGGAGAACGACGTACTATATGGAGTACGACGTACTATATGGAGTACAAAGTACTGTATGGAGTACGACGTACTATATGGAGTACGACTGCACATTACCTCTAATTATACTTGCACACCATTCACTTTGTCCTTTACTCACAACTTAACACAAAACTATGTTCATGCAGGTGATATAACTTACTGCAGCCATTCTCATCAGCATTATTTCTACAGTTGCCGTTGTAGTCACAGTATGAAGATATATGAACGTAACTTCCATCTCCACAAGAAAAGTCAGATGAAACTGTAAACCCAGTTATTATTATTATTAAACTGTTAACGTTTTCAATTTCATTACTCGAACACACAACATCAAAGGCCAAGCTTGTCCACAAGCCTCCTTTATTTAAAAAGTGGATGCATGGCATATCCATTTACGTATCTTATTTTTGTTCGTGACTGAGATTTGGCCTTGAATTAATTTGAAAGGCTTAAATTCAAAGTCAGACACTTCGTTATTATTTTAAATCATAGCAGAGTACATACTGTGACAAGGGGAATAATCATCCCAGATAAAACAATGTGACAAGAGCAGGAGAACAACTTCTACCGTCTACTGATAGAGCTGGTGGTATGTTTGATTAAGTATGAAAACTATTGATTGTGTTTGTGTTAACTCTGCTAGCTAATAATCAGCCAAGAACTGAGCAAACCGAATTTGAAAAACCATTGGACACCTGTACTTTGGCAGTTCCATTCATCTGATCCATCATGACAATCCATATAATTATTACACAAGTGGGAATCCCAGATACATTCTCCTGAAACACATTTGTGCATGAAATCCAAGCAGTCTCTGTCTTCAGTAGATGATATAGTTGTGTTTTCATATAGTCCTATGGAAAAAAACGAGAATCATTGGTATTTTGCTTTCGTTGCAGACATATGTTGGTGAGTCAATGTGATCTGCAATATTCCTGTTGTAAATGTTTCATTATGCAGTGTTTCTCGGAAAAGACAAGTGTTTCAATCCCGCCATACATGTAATGTCACCAGACCATAATTCAATTGCATGTGAAGCCTGTAAACCAGTCATTTTGAATTGAGAAACACTCAGCTACTTTTGAAATTAAAGCCGCAAATCTAGAACATATATGTTACTTCCAATGAAACATACAATATTTTAATATTTCGGGATATCTGTCATGACTGGGACAATAAACCCGTTATCCTACTACCTAGTTTACTAATTACCATCCCCAGCAAGCTCCATTTTTAAAAGTAAAGAAGGTATGGAATTGTAGGTTCTCCCATAGTTACCGAAACACGATCGTTCCCATCATTCATGCGGAACGAATTTGCGACCAAATTGAAACAAGAGAGAATTCTATTGTTTTATCGGTAAGCCAAAAAGATTATATAACTTACAAAAAAGTAACTGAAAGTCTTTCTTGAGTGACGTACCACAGCAATGCAATGTTGAAAGTAACCAAAATAGAGTCAAAAGGGCCACTGCAAGCATGCTAAATCAAGTTGGTTTTTGACAAAAACATAGGATTTAATGCTCTACGGGAGACACAAAATTCCACATGGCCGTGTCATGGAAAGTGGATTTAGACAGCGTTCATTTCAAACCGTTCACTGCTCGCCAAATGCTCGCAGTGAACGGTTTTAAAACTCGTGCTGTATAAATTCATCCCCCATGACACGCCCATGTGTAATTTAATATTTCTATAGACTTCATAAATATGATTAATAGTCAATTATTGGTAATAGCAATGCTAACATATATTTTGCTTTTTATGTATGCCATAGAGGTCTCCACATGAAAGTGGTCCCTTGGTTTGTATCACTTAATGGACCTCTGGAAAGAGTACTCTTCTTAGCACTTCGGATTCTTTACGTTCAGAGACTGCAAAGAGTACAAGAGATTGTGAAAGAACATGCAGAGCAAGAGCAAAGAGACATATAGTGACAGAATATAGAAACATATCGGGAGAGAATATGACAGAGAGAGAGAGACACACAGAGAGAGAGAGAGAGAGCGAGAGAGAGAGAGAGAGATAGAGAGATAGAGAGAGCCTAAAATAGTTATCTTGATGAAAGCATAGTCATAAATTGTGACAGAAGTGTATATAGAACTACCGATGTACATTTGGGCCTGTCTTTATCAATTGAATTTTCCAAGGTTGCTACTTTTTGCTGTCTCTTTTCAGCTTCACCTTTCCCCGCCCCCAAAACAAATGTCCCCTTAATCTGAATGTAGCTTGGGCTACATTGAGATTCAGTAAGCAAACATAAAAGGTAAATTTAGCATTTATAATTCCACTTATTAAAATTAACGTTCTCAGTTAAAGGTACCACTGATCTTTCGACCTACCCAATAGTTTTGTTGCAACTAAATACCCGTTTATTGGGCTGTATGAGCCGAACTTTCTAAAAAAAAATAACGGTAACGCAATTAAAATGTAACATAGAGTGCTTTACTTTAAATTCATTATACATACGGAATATATCCCTAAATCACAGACTTGCTGATACATTCCCCCAGTCTGTATGGTATGTGTTTTAGTAAAATCGAGAATACATAAACCTAAAATTTGAGAAGATAATTAAGGGTATTAAGAACAGAACAATATTGAATTACCTAAGTCCTTATCAAATTCACAGAAGTATGTGGCATTGAATTGTTTACCACATTGTATGGAGTGCCAGCCATTAACATCCATTAGCACACACTTACTACCTGGTAGTACACTTGGTTCCCAGTTTACCTTTTTCACCATCACATGGGAGTTGGCCCAGTCAGTGAATACATAAGGTTTGCCATCGGACCACCGGTACATAGTGTCTTTTTCAGAGACTGACAACCCTATTAAAAGACATATAACAATTTATAGATAAATCGGATTCAGCTTCTGACCAATGCATTTTCTTTTCTAGAACATAGCGCACGTAGTACCAACTGTTTCTGAAGGAGAACCAATGTCGATTGTACTCTGAAAGTGAAATAAACTTATCTGTACTTCTCAAGCTAAGGTTTATAATACACACACACACACACACACATATATATATAAATATATATATATATATATATATATATATATATATATATATATATACATGCATATACCGCATTACACATATTAAGAAGCACATGCACACGTGAAATATGTGTGCAACAAGCAAACACTCATATATATGTTTATCCTCTCACCTACAGGCATCCCCCAAATGACACAGGAGCATACAGAAGAAAATGTAACAACGTAAACTGAGCAAGGTGTATAAGGATGATATATGTTATAGGAGCCAACACAGACATGATATAATACACCTTGTTGCTACCATATCTTTCATATCATATTTTCTTCGTCCATTTCTATTCATCTGCCTCCATATCTATATTCTCCTATCTTTGGTCAGTGAGGTATTACCTCAACCAGTCAAGGGAAAACTTACGGCATGGCTGGAGGTCACAGTATTCCCATGGATATTTGCTATGTGATGTGTAACACCAAGGTCCATTTTCGCTATTGCTAGGGTTTCTACAGAAATTAGAGGCTTCCTTTAAAGATTTATCGGGGAAGAACTCGTCATTTTTAAAGCGATGGTAGTGTGGCGAATCCTGATCCCATCTCTGGCAAGGTCGTCCATGTTTTGTTGTGTTCAATTTGCCTCTATATTCCTTGCCTCTTGGTGTCAGTAAACATTCTTCGACAAAAAAATATACAGTGGTTGTGAAAATTAAGCAATTACTAAAAATGCAAAGAAACGATCACACACCCTTGTACAAAGTTTGATATGAGAAATGATGTTCTATGATTTCCAATACATTTTAGCTAAGTTTGAAGCTACATTTGCTCCCAAAAATAAAGAGTTCAATTTATTCCAATTATCATCCTGATTGAAAACAAAGATTGAAATGGTCGAGAGGTTTTAAACCCTCAGTATTCTATGGCAATAGGTCAGGTATAATGTTCAGAAACGAATGAAAGCATTTTTGATCACTTTAATGAATTTTACACTGCAAATTATAAGCTTCAGATATATATATATATATATATATATATATATATATATATATATATATATATATATATATATATATATATATATATATGATCATTATGATGATGAAAATAATAATAAAGCACATCTTTTTATGATCCGGCCGCAGTCCTTAGTGCTAGCTGAGCAATGGGTTCACACAGTGGAAAGCTTTTGAATAAGAAATGATTAAAGATCGAATGACAATTGTTATCCTAAGTGTCCTCTAGTAATTCGAAAGGGAAATAGTTAAAAGAAATGGGTTACCTAAATCGCACTGAGGTATATTACAGGATTCCAAACGGAATCTTCTAGTTGTTGTAAAGCACCATGGAGTACTAGCCTTGTTTGGGTTACGACAGTAGTTAGACGCTTTCTTGACATTCAAATTGTCATTTGGAAATGACTTCTCCCTAAACAAGTGCCTATGAGGGTGCATCTCGCTCCATCTTTGACATGCCTTTCCGCTTACAGTACGATTCTTAACACCATTATAGAATAATCCTTGTTTGGTAAACAAACAATCTGGAAATACATATTTATCGAAGCAACCAAATCAGAACGCAACATTTAGGCTGGTATGCACCAACTCCACTTAAATATTAAGTGACACTTACCTCCATGGTAAGTGATACTTACTCAGTAAGTGTACTGCACCAAGCACACTTAATTTTAGGAGACACTTAAAAATAAGGTAAGTGTAAGTCTGGTCAAGGGTAGACTTAAGCAGCACTTACATTTCTAAGATAGCCTGTAATTTTTAAGTGACCTTCCATTTGATGAGTTAGCAATATGGAGGACACTGTGGACTACCTTGACCGTCTGTAGCAACTTCAAAATTTTTATAAAATCTTCCAGGGAATACACGTTTATTGAGAGACAGGACAAATCCATTTGAATACCTCAGAGATGGAGAATTCCGTAAATGGTATAGGATGACCAAATAATCAGTATATGAACATCTTCAGCAAGTGGCTGCTGATCTAGAGTATGGGCATGATTGGAATGAAGCCATACCTCCACCATTGCAACTAACCATCGCACTGAGGTTTTATGCCACAGGAACATACCAAAATGGGGTAGGAGACCTTGGTGGAGTCCATCAGTCTACCGTTGGAAGAATTGTTCACATGGTCTCCCGCATATTGGCAGGTCTGCGATCTAACTATATTTGGTTCCCGTCAATGGAAGATAGGAACTATGTACATGAAAAATTTGACGAAAAAGGAAGATTCCCTGGGGTAATCGGTGCAATCGATTGCACCCATATCCGAATTAAAACACCACCTGGGGTTAATGCAGAGCTGTTCAGGAACAGAAAGGGAATTTTTTCAATCAACGTTCAGGCGATGTGTGATGCTGATATGTTGTTCACCAATATAGTTTGTAGCTGGCCAGGTTCAGTACATGACAGTCGAATTTTTGACACCAGCTTCAAATACTGAGCGTTTCGAGAATGGTGAAATTCAAGGATGCTTCCTTGGAGATGCAGATATCCCTGCCGTCCCTACTTGATGATGCCCCTTCAGCGTCCTAATACAGCAGCAGAGCGGCGCTACAACTATGTCCAATCAAAGACACGCATTGTCATCGAACGAACCTTTGGTGCATGGAAAAAAAGCTCCCCTGTCTTAAAAATGAACTACAAATCAAGATGGAGCGCTCCTTGATCGTTATTGTAGCCACTGCAGTTTTACACAATTTTCTTAGAAAAAGAAATGAGGTAGATGACTGACGATGAGGAGGATGCAGGCATAGGTGATTTGGTCTGGGACCATGGCTGCTACCCACTGTGTAATATTATCAGTTTCGTCTGAAGATTCGAATTGCCCTCCTCCTGTGACCTTTACCCTCTTGCGTTTTTCCTTGGCCACATCTTTTTTCGCTTTTGTCTTCAGGTTCTCCCAATTTTTTTTTCAACTGTTTGGCGTTCCTTTGGTATGTATTGGGTTGAGAACAGAATTTTTTTCAACCTCCAACCATGCTTTGGTCTTCTTTGTGTTTGCCTGGGTGTCAGACCTTTTGTCCTCTACAATATGTTTGACCTAATCAACGATGTCCAGCAATATATCCTTTTCTGTCACAGTAAATTTTGGCGATTTCTTTTTCGCAGCTATTTTACCAGTTTGATTTCCAATTGCGGACCGGTTTCATTTACAGTATAAGATACAGGGCTATGTTACGACCAAGTTTCAGGTAGTGGGAAACATTCAGACAAAGCTGTGTTTACGATAAGGTTCACTTACTTGAGTGATGCCTATTTTCAGTAAGTGCATTTGGTGCAGTCCACTCACAATTAAGTGTAACTTACAGGTAAGTGTCACTTACTGGGATTTAAGGCTCACTTACCCAAGGGTCCCTTAATCTCAAATTTAAGTGAGGTTGGTGCATACCAGCCTTAATGTAACACTAATATTTACTATGAATTTAACGGGAGCTACATACAAAGAAGGAATTTGTTCCTTTGTAAAATTTAGGCAGCATTGATTCTCTCATTAACACTTTTTGTATTATTATGTGAGGCAAACAGATAATAAAATCTTTCATCCGCATCTTCGTGCTATAATGAACGTTTCAGGAGCGGGAAGTGATTATATGTTGTGACATATCCCATTAAAACACCGGTCAATAATAATAATAATAATAATAATAATAATAATAATAAAAAACAAAACAAAAAAAAAAAAAAAAAAAAAACAAACAAACATGTGAATAATCAAGCAATAATGAGGTAATGTCCACATTACTCCAGTAAATGGACTTCTGAGCCACACATCTGAGAAATATTATCCAAAATATCATCCAATGTTTTATTCCTATCATTTCCAGGCTTCAGCAATCTACTATTGCTAAGGGTTATAGAAAAAGGTACAAATGCCAAAAAAGCCACACAATATGCAATATTATATGTATGTATGTATGTATATATATATATATATATATATATATATATATATATATATATATATATATATATATATATATATATATATATCATATTTGGGTTGATTTTAGTACTATAACATTCTTGTATAAATACCGTATCATAGGCCTAATAGCTACAGTGTCACGATATGACGTATCGGTACTCGCTGGTGGTATCGGCACTCTTCCAGTGGGATCGGTACTCTTCTGTTTTCATCGCTAATTGTGTTGATGTGGAGTAAAAATTTCTGCAAATGTCGTTCTTATTTTTGCTTTGTGTATTAAAATGTACAAATCGACCCAAACATGGGATAAAAATTTTATAGCACGCTTTGTAAACAAGAAGTAATCAACTCGCAGTGGATACCATGTAGCAGAACTCGTTCGACTTCGCTCACTCGTCCTGCTATATGGCATCCAGTCCTTGTTCATATGCTTCATATCGTCAACAAAGCATGCTATAATAAAAAATATATATATATGATTTTACTAACTTTAGATGTTGTCCAGTATAATCTGTATAGAGAAAGATGAATTATTTCCTCTGCTCCTCCTGCTTTCCCTTCTTTCTCCGTTTTGGTTTCCCTTTACCCCTCTATAATTATACAATACTGTTGCACTTGCTAGTATAATTGCATGGTTAAAGTGTGTTAGCCCCTTAAACCTTCCATTTAAAATATAAATAATAAACGCATGACCTAAGACTGCATCTCCACACAGAAATATATTGTTTTGAGGGGTTGCCAGTGTGTGGTGTATCCTTTTGTCTAATAGTGCGACCCAGAGGTATGAGTATGCCATGTCACACTCCATGATTTTTTCCAGCATAGGGTCTTTTTATTTATTGCAAAGTTGCCTGGGCATATTTCGTTGTCAAAGTTAGTACATATTTGCTGCCATTTGGTCGACCATACTAAATTCCATTGCAACTAACTTAGCTAACACCATAGCTCATTAACTGAGAATGGGGCACAATTTCATGGGTGATTTATCAGAATAGCTCTGAAAACTGCAGGGGTTTCATTCCCTTTTTGCACTTTTCTCCAATATTAAAGGCCAAAGTCATATGACAGCAGAGGAAACGCTATTCCTCATTTTCACCTAATTCGCACATCATGATATACTGAAATTATGGGAATCTAGTCCATCGAACACTATAGAGATATCCAACATGCTCACATCCACCTGAGGAGAAGTCAAATTTTAAGACCTTGAGTTCTAGAGAGCCTTGTCGATCCATAGATCTGCTTTCCCAACCTACCTACCTAGTGCGACAAAAACACATCATGATATGCCTACTTGACATGCACATTTATTGTTTCGTTTATCTGAAATGCTATGATGCCTCTGACCATAATAACAAAGGAAGATGGGCAGAAGTAAAAAGGCCTGATACCACCAAGTGAAAAACAGCTAACAAGCTTTTTACGCTTGGTTGAAAACTAACTTTCTGCAACTCTATTCCACATCCATGCATATGCATTACTATACAATTTTCCCGACAAAACTAGTCTCGGTGACGATCAAATTGTACCGACGCAGTGTTTATAAACATTGCATTTAGGGGTACTGTGCAGCAGATGTGCACGAGTAATGTCTTTATAAGCGGGCTTAATATGAACATCAAATGTAGAACGGACAAACGTTGATTGTTTGCAAACTGTACAAAGCGCAAAATGAATAGTCCTCCTTCTCTTTTGGGGTTCCTTGGTCAGACTGAGGAATAGCATGCAGCATAAGGAGTTATTGGTTTATTGGAACTACAGTAAGTAGTCCCGGGAGGGGGGGGGGGCGAGGACCATGATGGGGCAGCTTTCTAGTGAGAGACAGCTGGAAAATGACATGAATTGTTTTCTCAAGTACAACCACAGTTGCACACAGCGCAAGAATAGTAGTTTACAAATACTTCTCATCTTTCCATACCCATATCAAACGACTCTTTCTCTGATTCTCACTTGACTCTTGGACTCATTTGATCTCAACGAGGCAAACTGTTCTTTCACTTTCTCAATATCGTGTATTTGGAGTTTTCAATATTTCCGCTTTTGAGTAATTAAAAAAAAAGACACACATTCATGCAACTATGTCAGTGTCCAAGCAAGTTTCAAGAAAAACACACACACACACAAACCTGATACTGCATCAATACTGCATCATTATACTAGCTATACATTTACTAACCAGTCAAGAAGTAATTTTAAAAGTTTGTTAAAATTTCGAAAATTACAATAGAACTAAATAGTACACATGTCTGGTGAAAAAAGAGTCCAGCTACAGGTTAAACGTACTTGAAGTGAGTCCAACATTGAGCTTTACAAAAGTCAAAATTGATACACCTTCAACTGAACTGATGAAAGACAAAACAAATGGAACTGAAAGGTGTTGGGGCAAGGTGTCCACAGGCGTTTTTTCTATATTTGAGCGACTGGCAGAGCAATTTTAATTTTTTTAGAAGAGACAGACGCAACCAAGAACTTCTATCTCTCTTTTGAACTACTGTAAGATTTTGAATATATATATATATATATATATATATATATATATATATATATATATATATATATATATATATATATATATATACATATGTATATATATATACATATATATATATATATATATATATATATATAGAGAGAGAGAGAGAGAGAGAGAGAGGGAGATAAAATTTCTGTTTGTAAATTATTATTGCAATTATTATTGGACAAAATCAGCAATGTCTGATAGAAATGACAGTCTTTTGCACGTCACAACTGTCTCAGAGCAGAGCCCAGAAATCATCACGCCCTGTCAATATTATATTTCGTATGAAAAATGCCCAATTACGTCTACTAATTATACTTATCACAAAACTGTGATCTGTAAGGGAATTCTTTTTACCATATCTTACTACTACAGTATAGCATAGTGTGGACAAACTGAGATGATTCGCTTTCCTTGAGACCACTGGACCGTTATTGTAGCAACCTGCAGCTTTGTTAATCTGTTTGTACTATTATTCCCGTTAATGTGATTTCAGGAAATATTATTGTACACTAAGCTTTCTGTCCTCACAAGCTATCTATCCTGCGTGGTCATATCATCATACACTCTCACTTTTGTCAAAAAAGCTCGAACCGGACATTTCTTAAATATTTGCGTAATTTCGTGAAGGTATAGAATAGGTGAGCAGGAGGAGAAATTCAGCTACAACATATATGTGGAATAAGGAGCAATTAACAGAGCATAACCGGTGCGAATGTGCAAAAATATCGTATTCCTACCATGTTTAGAAGGAAATTCACAGACATAGCCAGCTTTGTACTGCTCTATGCAGAGTATTTGGTGCCAGCCTTCTTCTGTCATGGCAACACAGTCAGTTAATTCTTCCCTTGTCCAACGTTCTGACTTCCTTCTATCCACTCTTATTAGCCTGTGGCTTGCCCATTTTGAAAATACCAATGGTTTTCCCCAGGACCAGCGAAATTCCCCTTCAACTGCTTGGTCATTCAAGCCTGCAAGATAGCATCTAACCTGGAAGTCACACTTCCAACATCAACAGTGTTTGGAGCGTTTGGTTGTTCGTTTTGTCATTTTCCTCCCTCATATAAGATGCACCATTTCTTTTCAAGAGCAAAAAGATGCATTCAAACAGGAAAGAAAATCATCGGAAAAAGTTCATCGTGGAAAAACAGAAAGTACTTTACCATGGATAAGCAAAATATCCGGACATTTTCACAATTTTTCATTTGGTAACAGTTGAAAGGAATACACACACAAGTTTTCTTTCATCATTAGTATGCACTATTAAGCACTGCCACTAGGGTATGCTGACCGGGTGCACTGAGCTTGGAGAACATAGAGTATCAACAACCTTGATCTCAAACTGCTGAAATATAAAACATTTGCCAGCATTGAATCTTGGCTGATGTGCGTTACATATAGAACAGGCTCCGAATGGCGGTATAAATATCCTCACAAGGGATATTAATTTTTACAGCTTGGTGGTAGGAACTGCTGTGTAGAAAAAACAAGTTGCGTATATGGGCATATACACACACACACACACACACACACACGCAAAATGCAATATATCTTGAAAGGTGTATGTTCAGACCATTCATTCTTGAAATATGATAACAATTTTACTAAAAAGGGATTCAGCGATTTTCATTAATCCTTCCATCTCCCATGGCAATAGTACAAAATTTTAGACTGTTCTATTGGTCTTCACAGTGCTGGGAGAGTGTGACTACTTCATTTCCACATGCCAATATCTTCCACACAACCACAATATTAAAACAAACAAACAAACAAACAAACAAACAAACAAACAAACAAACAAACAAACAAACAAACAAACAAACAAACAAACAAACAAACAAACAAACAAACAAACAAACAAACAAACAAACAAACAAACAAACAAACAAACAAACAAACAAACAAACAAACAAACAAACAAACAAACAAACAAACAAACAAACAAACAAACAAACAAATAAATAAATAAATAAATAAATAAAAAATATATAAATAAACAAGCCAGCACATGCTTTACAAATCTTAAGTTATTAAGTTATTCTTCATTTATTTTAAAAAGTCCGACAAATAAAACTTGAGAACTAGCAGTGGCAAACCGAGTTCCATATTCACATAGGAATTCTCGAATAAATCAGAGTTCAAAAAAGTTCCCAGCCCTTTTATCTACTTGATATCAGGATAGAATTTGTTTCAGCTGACTTGGCCGGATTATTTCTACATGACGCATGAGTTGTTAATGCACCTTCCCTTGATGCATACTGCCAAGGTTGTTCTTCCTGTTGTAGTTTACGAAATATACCAGAAGACAAAATTTATGGCATCTCCGACTTAACGTCAGTGCGAAAACAATTTTCAAATTCAAACTCAGCTGACTGAGAAATCAAAAGAGCCAAATAGTAACAGCCCTACCATGTCTTTTTTCCATCGTATGTGCAGGTATTAAATTTGGCGTTTTAAGTGGTTAGGGCTATATGTTTTGTAACTAAAAGTAAAGCCTGTTGTTCATAAAAAATATTTCAAAGGTTGAGAAAATTGGTTTAGGACAACCAGTTGCCTTTTTGGGTGACTGCCTGTCTGAAATCAAGAGTAAAATTCATTTCTTCACAATAGCATCGGACGGTGAAAATTGATGTTTCGGTAATTCTTGATACCTTTTGTTTTATATAAATATTCTTATTATTCTTATTTGAACATGCAGCTTGCAAAAGTGTTTCTTTTTTCTTCCGATCTGGCGATGTTGTTGTCATAGTGATAGCCAATTTCTGAACTCGAAATTTAACAAATCCTGATTTATTATAGTACTTCTCAATGTTAAGCTTTGCCTATGTAACACATAGGTTTGTGTAAACCACAAATGCCCTAAAATAAGATATATTCATCATTTTATTTGGGGGTGGGGTGAGTGGGGGTGGGGGTGGATTTGAAAGCATTGCTCAGTGTAACCTGGTCATATTGGTTACGGGTCTAGTGCTACTACCATAAAACAATCGTTTGATTTTTCCAACACTCAGCAGTCACCATCACAGGCACAATGGGCTACATACAACAATAAACGGTTGATTCATTGTAGGGGTCTGAATTGCGTCACAGCATTGCAGAGGTGAGTTTTATAAATGTTTTACTGCCCTCTTATAATATAGTTTACTGCTTCAGTAAGTCAATCTTCTCTGTCACATATATGTACATTACGGGCTAAAAATGTCTTTCATAAGATCTGGCAAATGGGACTAATATTTAAATTGTTTGATAGCTACCAGCTTTGAACTAGTATTCTTATGTACATGGTACTTAGCTTGAAAGGAACAGCACTTATTCTACCGTATTCTCATTTTGCGTATTATCAGTTCGAATGCACATCAGACAATGTAGTTCAATCGATTTTCATTATTCTTTACTTGTTGGACTTGGTGAATTACAGGATCTGAATAACGGAGTATGAATTGGTGCCTACACGCTTAACCCAGTGGTTGACTTTGATGATCTAACATTGCTTAGCGGCATGGCATTTGGTCTCCAGACAATTCTGAACACTTGTAATGGTAATAGATGGCGTTTAACATTCAGTGTTAAGAGGTCCAAAAGTGTGTCATACAGGCGTCAGCTTATTTAAAATGTTAATTTACTCGATTTAGCTACCACTGCGTTGGTGATGATTTACATGAACTTGGAATTATATTTTTGAATACTACATTAGCAAAACCTCACACAGAAAACGGTATTGTATACCTTTTTTATATCCTGTCAGATATTGGTATGAAATACCATGGTCTGCCATGTGACGGCTAAGCATAGTTGTGGAATAGCACACATGTCCCTACTTTGACATATGGCCTTGATGTATTGTCTCAATCACAGATTCCTCAATTTGTCAATCTTTACAAAGGAGGTTTACTTAACTCATTCCACGCTCATAGAAGGCCAAGTCTGCAGGTCAGAGGGCGGTGCCCAATAGCAAACAGGATTGTCATGCGCCAAATCTACTCATGTTTTTTACGGCTGTGTATCTTTAGTTCTTTGGTTTTTCCGATTCAGCGAATGTTATATATGAGTTTAGCATTTTTTTAATTTGATTCATATGCGTTATTTTGACGTACCATATGATTTTGTGCATTTTCTGTTTGCAGTAAAATCTATCTTGATACATGGTATTATTTCGATCTATCTATAATTATCATAGATTTCAATAGATGTCTGCAGATCGTCTGCAGCAAGGACTACCGGACTAGACCTCATGGCAAGTTGGTTTGCAGTTTATGTTGTTTGTAAACGAATCTGAGGTGACTGTGGAGTGAGGCAAATCATAGTTTTATAACATTTTAACAGAGGATAGATATTACATCAAGTTGGTCAATCCCACAAAAAACGTATACAAGAGGAAAACTACCAATACCAGTTTGGGTTTCCGACTTTTTAAAATTTCTTTTTTTCTGCGTCTATTGTTTGTAGGCCTATGTAACGCTGAACTCCGCTGCTTCACAAATTGGCTATCAATCTGCAAACTCGGAAAGAAAACCAGAGACTGGACCTACTATTTCCAGTGTCCTTTCATGAGGAAAGTACACAATATACACTGTTGATAAAATGATAGAATCTGCATCTCGTCGTAAAGGTTCCATGTTCATAAAACATTAGAATGTCCATGTCCGCATGAAGGTTCTATGTTTTCTCATTTTTAATATACCAGTGGTAACAGTTACTTGATGACTGTAGTGCCTACGAGAGGCATCTTTCCCATTGTAAGTTAATAATGAACACCGTGGCGTTGGCTTCAACCACTCAAGCTCGGTTTATAGCTTTTGCCAGCTCATTATTCCAAAATCAGTTTCAGCTTGCGATCAGTACATGTGACATAACGAGCATGGAGTAGAAGCTAAAGGAGTCTGCAAGGCATCGTTATCTATCACATTAATATGTTCCCTTAGGATTGACAGATGTTGAAGCTTTGTTTTTCAGCTATGGTCAGTTTGCAAACTGATAATATAGTGTAGTGGCACATTATTGTTTTTCTGTCAAGTGTAGTCTCTTAATCGTTGCTGCGCAACAGTATATGAATCTATATGCTATATGCACACAGAGGAGCACTTCAGATATTTTGTTTGCAATAATCACATACAAATGTAACAATAAGAGTCTTTATTCTATGTTTGAGGGTGAATTATCATTTTCTAGAGTGAAATTCAAAAGTAGTAACTCTCTGTAGATCACATGACCAAAACATTGTTACAAGTAAACTGTCACGTGCCTGCATCCATGACATTTGGACAAAATCAACTGTGCGTGAGCGTTGTTTGTTTATACGTCACTAGTGACATGGAAAAACCACAACGAATGTGAACAAACTGGGCATACCAGAGATCGACGTGGAAAGTATAGGCCTAGGGCATATGTTCTTTCTATGAATATTCAGTTAAACATAGAATAGACAAAATCTTACATGGTTGGACAGTGAGATACTATATTCCTATCATTCGGGATCGTTGTTGGTGTTAAACTCACTCGTGACCTGCAGTCGCTCGTGACTTTTCTCATCAACGACGATTCTTTGTAAGAGAAAAATAGTAACTCACATTCATCCATCCTCTATATACAACGTTATACGAAAGCCATCCAGCTTCCGAAGGTATGTTTGTCTTGTTTACAAATATATATATATATATTTTGACATTATAGGTGGCACTCATAAACCGCCGTGGAAACTTGGTGTCTGACAGGCACCATTGATAGTCAAATGAGACCTGTGTGGTGAGGACAAATACACAAGTAAACTGACAGGTATTTTAGAAACATAGGGCCTATGCATAGATGCTGTCACATCTTTTCGAAGACATCTCTTCGGCAATTACCAATATAGTTTTGCAGAATCGCCTTCTTCTTTGAATTAGCTGGAATCAAAGATATTTGAAATGAATTGGGATTGTTTATGGAACCCTAACACACTCTACTTTGGGGCGATAATAAACAACATCATGTATCAACAACTGATTTAATATTATGTATCAAATGTATGTTGAATTTATTTTCACAGTTGCAATATATAAAAGAGGACAGAGAAAACGTTTTATCAGGTAATTATGCTAGCGTGCAATCACACTTTCCTCTTTTAGCTCCTCATATTGTACATACTCAGCTTCCAGAAATGTCAGTGTCTCATTTCAGAACTCCCCTCCATGACAAAGACAGGTTCAAGGCTAATGTACTGTTTTGCAACGTTTGATAGTACTGAGAATACCAGGGGCTGCATGGATAATCCTTAAAGAGCATTTTATGTCGGGAGGTGATGGTGTGTGTGTGTGTGAAAGCATGTCTTTTAAAGAGCTGGCACAACACCAAAAGGGAAGTACCTATGGAGTTTCTTTTGATGTGGTTAATTCTGGCATTGAAAGGTGAGACTGACATAGACTCTATTATTGTGGCCATTGGCGGTTTGCTGCTTTTCTTGACAAATGAATGCTGATGTGTGGGGTTAACAATTTTGAAACTGTGAAGAGTGAACATAGTATTTGTAAAGGTGACCTTAACATTATTTCGAAGGTCACACTTGTACCTCAGTAAGTGCATCCAAGGTCAACTGAGCCGCAATTTGCACAGCCTGTCTCATTACATCTTTTGATTGACCTCTCGGCTCCTTGGCAAAACAATTTAGAGTTCCAGGAGGAGATTAAAATATTGTATGGTCAGCAATGATTGATGGCCAAAAGAAAAATTGCACACGGTTACGTACCACTAGAAGACCTCGGACGATTTAAAACACGAGTAAACTTTGCTAGTTTTAACTGTCAAAGGATCACTGAAATGAACTTCCTGCTCTCATCTCAAAATTTTTTTGTGAGATACGACTTCCAGGTTGAATATGATAATATATCTATGGAAATCCCAGCGACCGCTTGGATCATGGTTGACTTTGGCCTATGTTCAATGTTATACAGGGTCACGTATGTGAATTTCTTCCTTGGGTTATAATTCATTATTTTGTTTAGTATAGGATCTCTGAATTTCACATAATTATGTACCATCAATAAGGCCTAGTTCAAGTTGGAACATGGGTAATTTGATGTATGCGGTAAGGCTGTACCAGAAGGTTTACATAACAAATTCTGCAAATTTGTATTCGGTGTGCACAAAAAGACCTCAAATGCAGAAGTTAAAGCTAAACTTGGTAACTTCCCTTTTTTTATCAAATTATTGTGTGGACCAGTCAAATATTGGTTCTATCTCTAAGATAGTACTCAAGATATGTTAAGGCAAAGTTGTCTCATGAAAAAGCTAAAACTTATGTAGATAAGGTAATTACTGCTGGTTAAAATATGTAAATGAAATCCTAATTTATGCTGGGCTTGAAGATGTTTGGTTAAATGTAGATGGTACAGCTCCTAAAACTGTGATAATCAGACTGAGCCAACGTTTGGCAAATCAATGTAAAACATATTGGCTGGAGCAAATTAACGGAAACAACAATTTTGGTTCTCACAAATTGTGGACATATTGTGAATTAAAAAAATTCCTTTTGAAATCGAAAATTATATGAAGCATATTCCTGTCAACAGGAGGAAAAATCTTAGTAAGTTGAGAATTAGTGCAATCAGTCTTCAGGTTGAAGTAGGAAGATACACAGGACCAAAGACCCCAGCTATACTATGCAAATGTACAAATTTAAAAAAAACACCGGTTCCGTGGAAGATGAATCTCATTTTATATTAGATTGTAGCTATTAGTCCGAACATAAGACAAGATTATTTAGTGATCTTTCATGTATTTACAGTGGTTTTGCACAATTGGGTAAAGCTAAAAAAATACTTTTTATTATCACAGTGGGTTATGGAGATGCAGCTGTACCTAACCAATCTTGACATTTGAAAATAGCGCATTTGAAACGAGACATGAGTTCATTCATGGGCCACTAAAACAGCAGAGGCGGGAGGACCCGTAAATTGTCAGGTAGTTGTGAGTAGGTATTCTGATTATCCATGTTTACCGCCGTGCTAGGGGAGTGTTCTGCGTAACTACTTTACAGGTTTTATTTTGTCTTTTACTAGTGTTTTGTATGTCTTTTGATGACACCTTGTAAATGGTATATGTCAATAAAGTTATATCATTTCATGAATATGAAGATCTGAAAATGCAGGGCCCTTTATGACTTGATGATTGTTCTAGTTTACTTCTATGTTTGATACAAATACATGTATCGAAATTTTTTTTATGACAAAAATTTGGAAAAGTATTAGAAGTAATCCCTGCTTTGATATATAATAAAAATAATATTGATTACAAACTCTACTTGAAAACAAATATTTAGCCCTAAGATGTGCTTCTTAGAGGTTCATAAATGTTTGCCTGTAACTCAATACTAAGAGGGATGTATCATTGGACAGATTTTCATAGTTGTAATAAGGTGGTCTCCTTTATTGTATTTTAACTGCTAGAACTTACCTATGAACGATAACGTTCCAGTTTTGTTTCGTACAAATTTATATTCTTGCTCACTTTCAAAACATGCTAAATGCCCCTTTCTCCTCTGACAATCTTCCTCAGCAGCAATCCAGCTGATGCTGGATTGTCCCAGGTCTACAACAACGTACTTGCTACCTTGGAATGAAAAAGACTTCTCCCGGGCTGTAAAGAAAAATTTATTGCATATCAACATTTGTACTAAATGGAACACCCTTATATATATATATATATATATATATATATATATCATATCACTGAATGTTCTTAACTTGTTTTGGACACCTTGAGTACATGCGTCTTATAAATATAAATACCATCAAACTTGAGGCTTATATTCGGGACACACCCGCACATCACATATATATCATTGCATGTGTTGTGTTCATCGTCATCCCGATGGTAATTTAATCATACAGAAAGACACCATCCCAAATACAGTGATAGAAATGGAATCAAATATATCGAATATATACTATAGCCATAATGCATTGCTGGAAAGATGGAAAGGCAGTTAAACAGAAGAATTCACTCTTAACATAGAGAAAATAAAAACTGTTATTGCCTGTGTTAGGGTAGCCTCATCTAAGGAGAAGTCAGGTTGAGGAATTTCACTTACGTGTTTGATTATATCCATAGCAGAATAGCTTGAACATACTATATTCGTCAAGATCTGTCCTATCTGCCAGCTCCCTGAAATTTGTCATGTTTTTTTTAACAGTTTCAAATTTCCACTGATTCCAAATATCTATACCGTGTGGATTGTTTAGAGGACCTGCAAGTCCAGTCTCACGGCACCCAGCATCTATCCACCAACGATGCAAGCAATTTATGTGATAAGGGCCAAGGAAATCCTTATAAATTTTGTTTGTCTCGCGTAGATCACACTCATCTGCAAGGTAATGGAGTTTGTTTCTTCTGTTGATAATTTAAGATAAAGTAATGTTTAGACACTTTTTAACATTTAGGGTACTCGATATGACATCATACTAGCAGCAAGAATAATTTCATGTGATTTGAGGGATGATGTGACTGCTTACATACAAGTACAGCTGCTTATTGCCATATTTTTTCAGAGCCATGACTTATATTGTGAAACTGACCTGAGCTTATGGCTCTATGGAGCCTCTGCTCAGCACGGAATGGCTGCCATCGATAGAGAAAAACATGCATATATCAGAAAAGTACGGTATTTATATCAAATCTCTATTGCATCTATGCCATTGGTAAATTTGCCCTTCTGGAGCTTCAAAATGATTATTTTCACCAAATTTGCAAATAAGACCAGGTGCTTCGAATATACCTTCACTAATGTTCAGGCTTGATCATAGTCATGATGACACGGGTATAATATCTTATTTTTGTTACAGATTGGTTACACCCTTGCCTATAGTTTCGGTCCATTTTACCTTAAGATCTTTAACTTACAGTTTGATGGACACAAATCAAAAATAAAAACAAGACAAAACAAATCAAACACCACAACCCCTCAACAAAAAAAACCAAAAAAGAAAAAAAAAAAAAAAAAAACCCAAAAAAACAAAAACCCAAAACACACACACACACACACACACACACACACACACACACACACACACACACACACACACACACACACACACACACAAAATTAATTACCAAAATAGTTGCGTCCAAAGCACATCATTTTGTGCATGACCTTATTTTCATCAGCATATGTTCGGAAATCTTTCATCCAGATTTTTACTTCTCCGACGTCAAAAGAGTTCAATAACTTGGTATTATCTATATTGGTAGGACTACTCAGACCAGCCTCCAGACAACCTGCATCAGACCACCACTTTTTCAGACAGGTCATGCTGTGAGGACCGCGCGTAATGTCTGGTTGTGAACACTCCAGATGCATCACAGACCTAAGTTCATAATCTAAAAAAATGATATTGAAAAATATAATAAATGAATTAAGGCCATTAGCTGGGAGCATATTCTTAAGACCATATTGTGTACCATATTTGTGGAATTATCTATGAATATGTAGACTCTATTTTCTTTAAATGGCTTTTTTGGCCTAATCCAGAATGATAGACGCTCTTCATTTGGAAATATTTGGCGTAATTGTGTCACATCTTATCTTATGCTTCGGTATGTACAGAGGTACAACCAGGAACGTGTAAAAAGGTATGGTTTGTATTGTGTTGCTTGCGCCAAAGTATCACTAACTTAGCATCATATTTATATGGCCGTCTATTCCTTTCATCAGTAGCATAAATAAGCCCAGCCTATAGTACACAACAATGTGTCAACTGTAACCAGAAACAAATTTTGCAGCGCAAATTAGAGCCATCCCGCAGGAGTTATCTTCAAAATATTTGAAATGATGGAACCAGCTCAGGCAAACGTATCCTAATATATAATCGATAGTTCATTCTTATACAAAACATTGTATGTGAAGGAGATAATGGCATAAATGTCTACAGTTACATTCACATTAACTGCATATCTATATTCTATAACACATACTTTATTCAAAGCAAATGCAATTTTTGCTTTAAAAAATAAGGGCGTTTTAATTTAGCACATATTGATAGTTGGACTATATCAAATGCACTATATAAAGTGACAACCCTACGCAGTGCATAAAGTGGCACCCCCCACAATTTTAAATTAGCGAATTTAAACTTTGGCCAATGTGAAAAGCTTTTAATCTGGACTCGAAATTTTCTCTCTATTCTCGCTTTGGATAATATGCTTGCTGCGGAAATTTTATTCTGCAGTCAGACCGCCCTCGGCCAGCATATGTTCAGGACGTAAAGATGTATCGCTACTGTATACTAGCGTGGCATGTGCTAACTTGAAAGTCTGCACAGTTCTCAATATTATTCTTAAATCTTCTGGTCCTACTGTGTATGCATTTTTTTTGCATAGATAGGAGATACTTGGGAGAGTTGGGACACTTCAGAGTCAAGGCCCTCTGTCTTCAGACGTATATAATTACTGGGTAATTCAAAAATAACAGTTAAACAACAAAAATACCTGCAAAACTTGCCACTGTCTTGTTCAGATATAGATATTATGGAACATTATCAAGATACATACTGAAAACTATCGGCAAGTCAAATGTTTCATATCACCCCATACAACGGTGAAAACATGTTTTGGGGCGTGCGCTGCAGTTCAAACGTGTTTTTATAACTGCTGCGTATTTTGTGCTACAAGTGGGATATTTCCAAGTTTATTGGTATATTATGGATTAATATAACTTGGATACATCGAATATGATCTTGTGTGATAAGGAGATTCGGTATATTTGACTTTTGTGGAGAAATTTGGAACAACTCGACATTAAATTGCACGCCATTGTTACTGCACTGGCATTGACAGTACAACGTTAGGAATGCGTCAGGATTGCTCGGAACTCGAAAAATTGCAGCAAAAGTGAGTACAAACATTGTGATCTATCTAACAGGTAGTTATCTAAGAGCAAAATATACACCTACATTAAAGTGACCATCATTGCTTCATGATGTGTAAGTCATCAACAATGGAAAGCCTAGAAGATTTTCATATAGATTGCCAACCACCTCAGGTAAAACAACAACAAACAATTAATTGGAAAAGAGTTCACCCCAAAGAAATTTCCACAGACGTACAGCCAGCACACTGACCATGTTGATGGTCACACGATACAAGACAATACCGTAAAGGTAATTTTGAACCCACAAACCCCTCCATTTACCCCTGCAATACATAAAACTCAAATTACGGGCAATGGGGAAACAGGTATAGAATGTATGGAATACTCGGATGATACAAGCACATTAAGTGACAGTTGAATTGTTTGGGCGGTAATTGACTTTGAAAACGAACAGGGCGTGTCGAATGCAAATAAAGAGTAACGAGAAGCAAACAACATGGAGCCAGAACAAAAAGCAATTGCCCCACGGAGAAGTGATCGAATTAGTTAAAGTGCGTCCATTGCCTCTGGTGTGACCCAATCAGAAGAAACAGAAGAAATGTGTTGTAAAACCAGACCAACAATCAAGCAAACCAGACGAAGGGAAGAAGACAAAATCGCACAGAAAGAAAGATAAAGCACGTTCAGGTCGCGGTAAACCAAATGACAGAACTATAAATAAAAGTATAGAAAACAGTTCCCAGTCATAACAAATGGACAAGGAGGGAACCAGAGATGAACTTTGGTGTATGGACAAATGTACACATTAGAGAAAGTACGTAACTGACATGCTACAAGGTACAATGTGCATGGTATGGCACCGGTATGATTGCATTACAGAGAATAGAAAGGAAATCTCAGGTATCTGGTGATTTTAACAATGCCGACGAATACCCCAAACAGTGTCTCTAATAATTTTAAAAATGCGTTCAATCGAGCCAAATAAAACGTATGTAAACGAAAAACATGCAGGTGCAAACTAAGATGAAATAATTGATGGGTACAAAGAACTGAGCATAATAATAAGGGCTTAGAGACACAATTAGTCGACCAATTTAAAAATTGTTACAACGAAAATATGCAAATTGTAAATGGAGACTAAAATAAAACTTTTTTTTTCTTTTTGTGAAATGGATAATTTAAAAATAACACATGGCAAAAGACATAAAGTATGAAGTCAAAATATATCTAAATTTGAGGATCATGACTTCTTTCGGCATATTGAGCAGTTTGATATCTGTGGTTTAACAGAAATGCAGAAATCACCTGAAATGTGTTGAGATTGATGGTTTTATTATACCCAAAAGTATAAGAAGAAAGCTCGAGAAGGAAACAAAACACCCAGGTGGCATTTGTGTGTATGTAAAGAGAAACCTTTTTGATATCTGTGGTTTAACAGAAATGCAGAAATCACCTGAAATGTGTTGAGATTGATGGTTTTATTATACCCAAAAGTATAAGAAGAAAGCTCGAGAAGGAAACAAAACACCCAGGTGGCATTTGTGTGTATGTAAAGAGAAACCTTTCAGATGGTGTTGAACGTATAGAAGTAAAACACCCAGATATAGTGTGGATAAAACTTGATGGATTTTTTTTCCATTCAGATATTTACATTGGAATTGTGTATGTTCTATCTGTCAACAGAGTGTATTCCAGCAGTAGTATTGACTTCCTTGAGATAATTTTTAGTGATATATCGAGTCTTACAAAAAAGAATGGTCTTTGTATATCATTGGGTGATTTTAATGTCTCAACCAACACTGAATACGTCTGGGTACCCGCTGACAGAGCAAACATTGTGCATATAGACATAGCTTTGCCTGAAAATAGAATTGAAGATCAAAATTTTGATAAACGGCGCAACTCTGATAAGAGAAAAGTGGATAAAAATGGTAGAAACCTTCAAAATCTATGTATGTCTACACAACAGCATAAATTAAATGGACAAAAACTAACGGGTAGACCTACATGTTGTAATGTTAATGTAGTAAATTCAGCATGTATTGATTATGTTGTATGTGACGAAGCACTATTTACACTTAATCCATATATGGAAGTGCATGAACTTGCATGGTTCTCTGACCATCGTGCATAGGCCTTTGAAAATGCTACTAACCACAGCCTTGTTAATTATTGTTTGCACGTGCGACCTAACAGTACACAGTGGTCAAAGGTTAATAGGACAATATTACATGCTTTACGGAAAAAAAAATATGTGGGATTGCACAAGTGGGACAAAATTTCATGATTTTTTTAATCCGATGTGTCAAAATTATATACAGGATTTTCTGAAAAAAAGATTATGATGCAGGAGAGCAAGTCTCGATAAAATGGTTTCTGATTTTGATCGTATTTTACAAAGAGCGGGCAAGCTGTCATTTAGATTGAAAAAAGGAAATAGAGTAAAACGAAAACTAGCTGGGTATGCCGATGGCCATTCTTACAGATTATATTGTGATATGAAACAACTTGCAAAAAGAGTATCCAAAGACGTTGGGTACATCGCAGTGAGCCAAATATATTATTCGACCAGGTTTGTGTAAAATTAAAGAAAAAAGTTCAAGGAAAATTTACTCGATAATATGTTGAACCCCAAGGAAAAAATGTGAAACAGTTTTGAATCTTTTAAATGAACTGGAAACTGTGACGAAAAATAATTCTAATAATACGAATGACAAAATAGATCCTGAAACATGAATCAAACATTTGTCGCAATTGATATCTAACGGTCTTTACCAAAGGAAATCTGCTTAGTATAGTACAATAAAGGATTACATTGACTCATGCTATGTTACCAGGTTTTCTGAACTTGACTATTGAATTGATACAGTGGAAATTGAATTAATGGCTTCTAAACTGAAGAACAATAAATCGCCAGGGAATGGCCTTATTGTGGATGAAATGATTAAAAAAGCCTAAGATATGTTGATAACTTTGCTACTTAAAATGTTCAATGCACTGTTATCATCTGAATTTTTTCCTTTTCTTTGTAGAGTAAGTTTGCCTACTTTTCCTCACAAAAGTGGGTCTTTTTATGACCCAAATCGACACAGGGGCATTTCTTTAGACAGTTGTATTTCAAAATAGTGTTGAAGTATAATTGATAATAGATTACAGAAATATCTAAATTAAAGACAGTTAAAAGGAATTTGAAATTGGTTCGACGAAAAACAAGTGACCAAATTTTAGTTTTAAGGACTCTGATTTATAAATATGTAAAATTGTGCACAAGAGGGACATATTTACACGCGTGTTTTATAGATTTTAAGCAATGTGTGATTTGCTCTAGCATGATGGTTTATTATACAAACGTTTAATATATGATTTCAGTGGAAAGTGTTACGATGCTATCAGAAATATGTATATTGGGGATTCGACACAGCTGAAACTAAAACATGGATTATTAAACAATATTCCTTTCAATAACGGTTTAAGACAAGGATGCTCCTTGAGTCCCACCCTCTACAATAAATTTATAAATGGCCTTCCTGATATGTTTTATATATACTCAATGTGATCCGGTTAAGGTATATAATGAAACTCTTAACTGTCTCTTATATGGACATTGTTTAACATTACTGTCTGGAATTGAATCTGGATACAACATTGTCTCGGCAAACTAACTAAATATTGTACAGAGTGCAATATGATTATTAAAAATGTAAAATTATGATCTTTAATGAGTCTGGCCGAAAAATGTAATGTAATTTTAGCATGGAAAATAATACATTGGAAATAACTAAAACATTTTTTTTAGGAAATGAAATTAAATGCGATGGTTCATGTATAAATGCTACGAAGATGCTCAGCAACAAGGCTCACAAGGCAAAATATGGGGATTGACCAGTGTCTAAATTATGTATCTGAGACGTTCCACTTAAGCTTCTTACGTTTCTGGCTTGGGTAAATCAAATATAGCAGTTCGTAGTGAATTGGGAAAATATCCAATTGAGTTCAGAATATTCAGTCTAATGTGTAAAAATTAGTTCAGAATAGTTCACATAAAACAGATTCCTTACTTTATGATACCTTTCTTTGTAATGCTGGAAATATACACACAGAAAAATGTTATTGGTTAAAGAGTATTCGAGACACATTATGTACTTTTGGTCATCAAACAATATGGGGAAATCTCGGACTATTAACAAACGACTTTCCAACGTTAAAATTCAAGAAGAGCGGTAGAGAATATTTCAGGCAACAATGGGTAAGAGATATACAAATGTACTCAGACTCTGACAAAAATCTACGAATATATACCAAATTCAAGACTCATTTCAAAATGGAGAATTAGTTACTCCATATTAAAGATGGAACTTTAAAAAACATTATTACGCGATTCAGAATAAGTGCACATAATTTAAAAATTAAAACAAGAAGATACAGACCACCTCAAAAACACCTTTGGCTGACAAAATTTGTGAAGATTGTTGTATTTTAGAAGACGAAAGCATGTGCTCCTTTACTCTTCCAAATTTAATTGTGAGAGAAAAATATATTTTTGCAAACTGTTGCAAACTTGTCCAATATTTTACCACATTTCCAATTTTAAGCGATTCAAATAAATTAAATTTCATAATGGACCTTAATGATCACGATAAAAATAAAATTATTAGAATTTTTTACTCTGAAGTCATAGAGAAGAGATGACCATTGTAAGTCAATAATAAATTGTTGCATTAGAAGATTAGATGAACGAAGCGATCGTTTGATTGATTTATTAACTCCTTTTTTCGCTCTAGAGAACATTCTAATTTGTTGTGCGAGCATTAGGTTATGTTGTATTGGTAAATGTGTGTGTGTTTAATGCGTGTATTTTTGCAAAATGTCAAAATCGATGTTGATGTAGCAAATAAATTTCAAATAAAGTTCATTTTAAGGGGTGAGATAAAACATGCAATGGAGTAAGTTGAAACATTTTCAATAAAATGAAATTCAATTAGCATACCGAAACATGTCAATTAATGTTCACCATAACCAGATCTGTCTGCCGTTTACGCGTAACAACAGAATGTTTTACAGACTATATTTAAACTGGTATTCGGTTTGGTCTCATCACTAACATTGAAAACTGTTATCCACTTCTCTTTTCATGGAACCCTTATATATTTGGTAACAATTTGAACATTCAGGCATTTTCTGCACATATTGCAGTCCAGTAATTGTTCCAAGTGTAGTGAAATTGATGTTGTTTTTTATAATTGTCTGATGAATATAGTTTTTTATTATGAAAGTCATGTCAGGTTGGCTCAAAGTGTTTAATGTACTCTTTCTCTGTCTCTCTTGTATAAATAATTAACATGTAAATCAACTGACTGACAAGTTGAACTACGTCTGATTATAAATGAAAAAAATTAAAACTGTTACAGGAAAATAGTTATACTTACAGTTACCTTTAGGAATTTCAAATGATCCCTCCCTCTCTCTCTCTCTTCATAAAACCGAATTCTTTCTCTGATAAAGGAAGTAGAATTTTAAAATAATTAGGACTGTTTTACAATTTGACCTTTTGAACTTTATGGAACCACGAGTCAGATGTACATTATGCTTGGCTGACTTACAGATGACTTACAATGGCATACTACATTTTTGGAATTCTAAATTATTACCCTAATAATTGACTTATTAGATGATTTTTGGGATTATATGCATTCTTGAACATTTAAATGTCCTTTCAAAAATACTTCTGGAAACCAACTTGAAATGTGACTGCTATCCTTACAAATTTTGACTATTGTAATGCATTTTTGACTACGTTTTAATGATTTGAGGCCTAATGTCACTTGCTTCTGGCTGATGTTAAACATTTTAACCAATGTACTTACTATATTTGGAAATTCAAACACTTTTCTTTTTGAAATACTCTTAGTTTATCTCCTTTAAAACAACATCATGTCTTTAACTACATGCCTTAAACACATCGAATTATATAATCATGTTGTTTAGATTCTTATTCATGGTCATTTTAGGCCTAGAGGGCTTTTCTGATGGATTGATGTTGGTGTTGGTGTCGCTTTGTGGACTTATATGGATGATGATCATTGTTGAGATGGTGGTTGCAAGTAGTACCTTTTTAAATACTGAATTTTATTGACATTTTCAACAAGTTAAGAACCTCCGCTTAAAAATTCTCTGATGTGCTGCAAATTTTGGTCCCTTTTCATTAATTGTATGGTCCTGTATGTGCATGAATGATGCAACTGTTCAAGCCAATTTACTGAAATAGGCCTATAATTTTAAACAAAACTTTTTGCATTCTGTCATGTGAAAACTAGATAAGTTTTTTTCCCCCTATGGACCTTTGCTCTTACGTTTTGGTCTCTTTTGGGTAAATACGAACTATAAATTTATATGTTTCAGCTATATATACCAAGGAACATTGCCTTTGGTCGGAATTGACTTGGATTTGTTTCGTTAGGACTACGGTTTGAATATGGTAATGACACTGTCTAATTTGATGGTACAGGACCTGGACATTTACATGTTACAACCCTCCACAGTCTCTTTTGGTGTCCATTTTTGTTCATTCTTGAAATATGACTGTGTACGAGTTTGCTTATCTTTATTGTATGTTTGTGTTTTACTGGATGCATGAGTGTTTAAATAAGTATGCATGTGTGGACTTCAATAAAAGTTGACTGAAACCCAGCAGTAAATGTTACATCCGACCCTGGGGCAGGCTGCGACTGTTTTTTTTTCTATCCCTAGGGGATTTAGTCCATCTAGCCCCAGGGGAAGGTTGTAACTGCTTCATCTAACCCAGGGGCAAGTGAAAACACGCTCCATATGACTGTGCTGGAAGCTAAAAATAAGGGAAAGTTGAAACATGTTTCAACACCACCCTGGCCTTATGTTTCAATCCACCTTTTGACTGTCAATCTTCATATATACATACTGTACGAACACACATCAACTAATCTCTGTCACACTTTGTGGTGCTCTCTGCCACCTGGGGATTTTACACCACTGGGTAACTTAGCTTAATATTG